>JAVXUP010001633.1:0-207675 GCA_033070095.1 Escallonia herrerae | reverse complement strand
AATATTGAACTTTCTTCCCAAAGCCCTCATGTCATTCCAATTAGACCCAACCTCTTTCCTAGACATGCCCCGCGAGACCGCATCATCCATGATCCAAGGGTACATGCTAAAGTAGCGACATTGAGTATCCTCTTCATGACATAGTCTAAGGTGAAAAGGGTACCATATAAGGATCGAAAATTTCGATCCAAGTGGCTCACACAGTGACAAAGCAGGGATTCATTCATCACTCCCACTGTCGGTCTAGCATTTAGCACATGCAGTATGATTTGCATGCTATGGCGTAACCCGCAAGGGCGTGTCACATAAATGTATAATAAAATACGCCATAAGAATCTAAGTCTAGTCGATGTACAGGCACCTAACCTGAAGTTTTCAGCCCAGTCACTCTCATAGTGCCTGCCTGAAATCTCACATTCGGCTGTAAACAGGCTACATAGAGTTGTGGAGATACTCTATGATCGACCTACATTTTTTAGGTCTCATCTTAGCTCCAACTAAGGCGACATGTTTGCTTTATAAGCTGTATCATCTTATTCGCCCACTTGGCGCTTAAGACAATTATGTCTCATCTTGCTCGCTATCTTAGCGCCAAGGTGAATTACCCGTGTGAGTGGGTCAATTCGAGCCTGGTGACACTCTCAATAAGGATGTATATGTAATCACAAAGATTATCCTTTCATTCCATAATAAACTCAAATCAAGGAACGAAAATTTAATGTAATAAAGAATGTCAAGTACATAAGATGCCATAAACATATCAAAACCTATGTAGTCCCATACTCCTAATGTGAGAAAGGAAAACATCTCTAACAATAGGCTTGGTCAAAGGATCAGCCACCATTCTGCCAGTAGGTATATGCTTTATGGTCACCTCTCCATGCGCAACTAAAGTTCTAATGAAGTGATAACGAAGGCCTATGTGTTTGGCCTTCCCATGATATTTGAAGTCCTTTACAAAATCTAGGGCAGCTGTATTGTCATAATGAACAGTGACAGACTCGTCTGCATGAGCTGTAACCCCTAGAGCCTGTAAGAATGACCTCAACCAAACAGTTTCCTGACTGCTGCTGAACAAGCAACATACTCCGACTCTATCGTGGATAGGGCGATGCAAGACTTTTTCTTGCTGTACCAAGAGATAGCTCCACCTGAAGTGGATATGCGCTCATCTCTATCAGCGCCCCAATCAGCATCGTTGTATCCTCTCAATCTCAAGTCTCCACCATGATAGCACAGGACGAGATCAGCGGTTCCACGTAAGTATCGAAGAATCCTCTTCACCGCATTCCAATGAACGGGTCCAGGATTACTCTGATAACGACTCACCATTCCAACGGCATAGCAGATGTCTGGACGCGTACACAGCATAGCGTACATCAGACTTCCTACTGCAGCCGCGTAAGGCACTTTGGACATCCGATTCTTTTCCTCATCATTCTTTGGGCATTGGTCTGTTGTTAAAGTACATGCCTTGTCCATTGGAGTGTCTATGGGTTTTGAGTTATGCATACGGAATAGTTCAATGACTTTCTTGATGTATGTCTCTTGAGACAAACTGAGAAGTCTCTTTGGACGATCACGTACGATTTTAACCTCGAGCACATAATTAGCTTCTCCCATGTCCTTCATCTCAAAAGTTGAGGACAACCACTGCTTAGTGGCGACAATGGAACTCATGTCATTCCCAGCTAAAAGAATGTCATCCACATACAAAGAAAGGATCAGAATATTTTTCTTGGATCGTTTTACGTAAACGCAATGGTCTTGTTCAATCATTTCAAAACCTATAGAGGTAATGGCATGATGAAACCTAAAGTACCACTGCCTAGACGATTGTTTGAGACCATATATAGAACGTTTGAGCCGGCAAACTTTGCGCTCATGTCCCTTGACTTCAAAACCCTCAGGTTGAGCCATATAAATCTCTTCGTCTAGTTCTCCATTGAGAAACGCAGTCTTAACATCCATATGAAAAAGTTCTAAATCCTGCTGGGCGACAATAGCTAGGATCAGGCGAATTGAAGCAAATCTCACCACTGGGGAGAAAGTGTCTTCATAGTCCACACCCCGCAGTTGGGTATAGCCTTTCGCCACAAGACGTGCCTTATACTTGTCAATTGACCCATCTGCCTTGCGCTTGACTTTTAAAACCCACTTGTTTCCAACAGTCTTGTGCCCTGGCGAAAAAACCCACTTATTTCCAACAGTCTTGTGTCCTGGCAGAAGGTCAACCAACTCCCAGACCTGATTCTTTTCCATTGAGCTCAACTCATCCTTCATTGCAGCCATCCACTCATTACTAGCAGGTGAAGATAAGGCTTCTTAGTGGGCTCATCTTCATCAGTTGGAGTGCACATAAGAATTTCACCGTCAATCTCAAAACGACGACGTGGAACTCTTCCTCGTGCACCTCTACGCAGTTGAGAATCTTGTTGACCTAATGGTCCTGTGGTGTGCTCCCACTGTCTAGGATGCTCCCACTAGGTTGAAGGTCACTTACACTATCTTCAGCGACAACCGGATGAGGAACTAATTCCCCACCTTCGCTTGGAGATGGTAAAGTGGCTTCAATCTCCTCTAACTCATAGAGGTCAAGATTCTTACTCGTCTCCAATGCTAGGAAAATCATTCTCTATGAAATCGACATCACGAGACTCTATTTCAGTCCTTCCACCATTTGGATGTTCCCATACATCACATAGCCTTAGTTTCCCATACTTATGAGAAGTACTGTGAACATAACCTGCTGAGCCCCATGGGCGCAAGTTATCCAAATTTGGCTTTTGGCCATTCCAAAGCTCATATGGGGTGGATTTGACTGATTGTGAAGGCACTCGATTAAGTATATAGGCTGCAGTCAAAAGAGCATCCCCCCAAAAAGATATAGGGAGGTTTGCTTGCGCCATCATAGACCTAACCATGTCTAACAATGTTCTATTCCTTCTTTCCGCAACACCATTTTGTTGTGGAGTATTAGGAATAGTAAGTTGCCTGCGTATCCTTTTTTCCTCACAAAACTTCTTGAAGTGATCTGACAAATATTCACGTCCTCGGTCAGTGCGAAGAGTTTTTAAATTCTTCTCTTTCTGATTCTCAACCTCAGCTACAAAGCGTTTGAAACAGTCCAAAGCTTCATAGCGGTGAGATATCAGATACACATAACCATATCGCGTATAATCGTCTATCAGTGTAAGGAAATAAGAGGCGCCATGGCGTGCCTTTACACTCATAGGTCCACATATGTCAGAGTGAACTAGCTCAAGTGGCTGAGTTGCTCTCACAGCCTTTCCAAAAGGCTTCCTGCATGCTTTACCGGCCAAACAAGCCTCACATGTTTGTAGATTGACTCTTGCGAGTTGGCCCTAAAAGGCCTTCTCTAGCCAAACGAGTCATTCTATCTTGGCCTATGTGGCCCAGTCTTGCATGCCAGGTGGTAGAATCATTCACAATATTATCATTCACCACATAAGAATAAGAGGACTGAGAATCAATTAAATCCAATTGAAAAAGACTATCCATGCGAAAACCATGTCCGAACAAAACATCATCCAAAAAGATGTCCAACTTATTACCCTTAAAAATAAAGGAAAAACCACTGTCTAATAAAGCAGTAACTGAAAGTAGATTAAGCCGAACAGTGGGTGCATATCGCACATCCTCAAGAATCAATGTGCGCCCAGTGCGCAACTTGAGCTGGTAAGAACCAACCCCTAGCACCTCTTCGGAGCTATTGTTTCCCATGAAGATATGTTTGCTACCCGCTGGAATCCGGTGATAATCTACGAACCCCTCTCGATCACGTGCTACATGTTTTGTTGCACCTGTATCCACAAACCACACAGGTTGGGAATGAGCAACCATCACATGTGAGGAAACATATAACTGAGAGAGAGATTCTGAAAGTACCTTCTTCGGCTCAGTGCAATCACGAGCGAAGTGTCCTTTCTGTTGACAGTTGAAGCATTTAACTTTAGACAGATCCTTTTTCCCACCACGTTTTCCTCTCTTGCGTTTCTTCATTTTTCCTTCCTTTGGCGCAGAAGTGCTAGCCTCGCCTTTCTTACTTTGTCTTCCGCGCTTGCCATTTGCATTGCGCGATCCCCCTTGGGCGACATAAGCAAGGGTCTTGTCAGCATCTCGAGTCTCGTCCTCAAGGATGACATGCTGTGAAACATCAGAAAAGTTCTTGATGTTTTCACTGTGGGTCAATATCTGTTTCATATTGGCCCACGAGGCAGGAAGGGACCTTATGACAGCTCTGACTTGCTGCTCATCTGTGAGCGCATGGCCAGCATCCCTCAGCTTACCAATCATATTGGACATCATCCTTAGATGTTCACTCATGGTATGTTTAGGGTCTTTTGTGTACTCCTCAAACTTAATCACAAGGCTACGAAGCCGCGTAGTTGAGGTTCCACCAAAAGAGAACTTGAGCTGCTCCCATAAAGCTTTGCAAGTTGGAAGTTCATCATACTGCCCGATTAGATCATTTTGCAAGCTGCTCAACAAGGTGTAGCGCGCACTACGATCTTTCTGATTTCATTTCTGGTAGGCAGTGTGGTCTCTTAGGGGTTGCGCCTCAGTTGGCGCGACCATCTCCTTGGTCAAGTGCTCCTCGAGCTCTTGTTCGTTCAGCATGAATTTCATCTTTTTGTGCCAAACGTCATAATTATCTCCGTTAAGTTTCTCACCCTTAACGAGATCAGCTATGACATTCTTGGTGGCCATTATATTCACTACATTAGATTTCGCAAGGAAAAAACATTAATTATACATCCTTCTATTTATTTCAAAAAATTCAAATGAAAAACATAATCCTTCCTCACATCATGAAATCGAAAATTTGCTAAGCTCGTAATCATCTCCCATGTATGTGAGTTGGGAAAAATATTTTTCAAGTAATTTTTCGCAATAAATTTCATCATCATATAAGCCACAATATAATAAATCATCCACATGATAATTTAGAACAATATAAAAATTGCACCATGCAATAAAGTGTGCAAGGACTCCATTGAGCCCCATTGGCATTCTAATAACTTATGCTAAGAAAATTCTGACTTGAATAATGTGCGTGCAAAATTACATCCCCGTACAAGGCTTTCTGAAAATATACAGGAAAATAGTAGAATACAACATATTTGAGAATCCTACTACAAACTACTCCAATAAAACAAATGGAGATGCCGCACAGCACATTATTCTCAAAAGAATTTTCTTAAAACAAGGGTAAACACATAAACATAAGTTTCTTTAGAATGTCAATCTAGTATCCATCCATTTAACCTAAAACTAGCAGCTCAAATAACAAGTTAAAGGATAATTTAAATGGATGAATAGGCCACATTCTCCTTCCAAGAAAAACGGACGTAAATGCCTTGAAATTGGGTTTAAAGAGGTGTGGGCTTGCCAAAAGCCCAACAAATATATCAACAAAAAAATATATTTAAACCATAACACTAATCAAGGCAAATAAATAAAACATAATTCATCTATGTCATATAACTCTCCATAATATTTATTTCTGCTCACAAAGTACAAAAATTAATATTTGCGTATTATTCGTATTTTTTGGAACACAAAAGTACCACAAAAATATTTCTAAATGCCCAAAAATGAGAGATAAATTCTTAAAATTGGCAAACAGTAAATTTATCCCTAATATACCCTCTGCAATTAAAGAAAAAAATTATGTGTGTATAAAACAAAATTTTAAAGCTAATTTCAATAGAAAAAGTCGTTTAAAAATTAAACAGAATACACATAGAGGGTATAAAGGTAAGTTTTAACACTATAGAAAAAATCAGTAGGTCAAGATGGAGCTCCACTGGCCGGTGGTGAGAAAAATGGCCCAAAAAATAGCCCTCACGCGCCACCACGCGCCGCCGTGCGCGTGGGGCAGCGTCTGGGGTTTTTGTGAATAGGCGCGTGACATACACGCGCGAGCGTGGGGGAGCATGGGCACACTCTGCGCGTGGCGCGTGTGGCGCGTGGCAGCAGTCTGCGCGCGTGGCACGCGTGTATGCGCGTGGCAGCTCCTCTTGAGCTCGTGGCGCCGTGCGCAGCCCTTGGCGCATGACACGTGTCTTGAGCGCGTGGATTTACTGTTCATCTTCTTCATTAAACCCTAATTTTTTTTCAGTGCCGCCATGTCGCGATGCCAACTTTCGAAGGCCATAACTCTTTCGTTTTTAAGCCAAATAATGCGCAAGATATATTGTTGGAAAGCTTATGTGACATAAATTAATTATATACGAACCGATCATGATAAAAACTGAATATCATGTTCCAAATATGAGTCCTAAAACTAGAAAAAATCACAGTTTTCTTGAAAAATAAAATCGTGATTTCTTACAAACCATGAATCTAATAATCACGAAATTTTACAGAGTTCATCCTCAACCATAGGAGAACAAAAACATATAATTAAATTTCAGAAAACATGCTCAATAAATTTTAAATTTTTGTAATGGGTCTCGTTCATGTATTCGGAAAAAAAATCGCAACATGCACATAATTATACTAGCATGTTAAAGGCGAATCAACAAGTAATCATGCTCTGATACTAATGTTGAAACGATTTAATGTGCTACCACGTAACACGTAATGGGTTCAAAAATATACCGTACGAAATCTCCGAACCTTGTTGTTACGAGCCTCCAACACGCTTGATCTTTTTGGCAGGTACGAAAACGGCTACTAGAGTCAAGTTCTTCATCTACGAACCAAATTTTGGAGCTTGGTGATTGCTCTAGAGAGAGTGCTATAGAGAGAGGGTTATTGTTATGACTTATAACTTATTGGCATATCTCTAATCTTTATATATAGAGATACAATTATAGACTGACTTTACATCAAACTCTTAGGAGATAAATATTGTATTTATCTCAAACACTTAAGAGATAAAGATTGTATTTATCTCAAACACTTAAGAGATAAATATTCTCTAAATAACTGTATTTATCCAGACTAACAAATACACATTATCTGTTAGTGGGTGGATAATAGATCCATTGACTCAATTTATTAACATCTGTGAACTAGCACAAATTGTCTACGGGTTGCTCGACCCAAGTTGCACCCCTAATCTAAACAGTGAATCATTATTTGGTCATGCTGCATCTATAGTTGTGTGTATTCCCGACTTTTAATCAAAAGGAATGCGACTTCAGCCTAGCCTTTTTTTTTTGGGTAACAATCGTCCACTCTCCGCTCGTGTATTTGTCCTCCCTTCGTTTTGGGCCTCCCGTTTTACATGGCCACTGGTTTTCCTCTTTCTGCAAGATTCCATCTTGTTTGTGTTAATAAATTGGGTCAATGGACCCATTATCCGCCCACTAACAGATAATGTGTATTTGTTAGTCTGGATAATTACAGTTAATTAGAGGATATTTATCTCCTAAGTGTTTGAGGTAAATACATCTTTATCTCCTAAGAGTTGGAGGTAAAGCCAGTCTCTAATTGTATCTCTATATAAAGGCTAGAGATATCCCAATAAATAAAAAGAGAAGTCATAGCAATAATCCCTCTCTCTATAGCACTCTCTCTAGAGCAATCACCAAGCTCTAGGATTTGGTTCGTGGACGAAGAACTCGACTCTAGTAGCCGTTTTCGTACCTGCGAAAAAGATCAAGCGTGTTGGAGGCTCGTAACAACAAGGATCCTACGTCGGAATTTTCGGAGACTTCGTACGGTATGTTTTCGAACCCATTACGTGTTACGTGGTAGCACAATAAATGTTGTAATCGTTTCAACATTGGTATCAGAGCATGATTACTTGTTGATTCGCCTTTAACATGCTAGATTAAATTATGTGCATGTTGCGATTTTTTCCGGATACATGAACGAGACCCATTACAAAAATTCAAAATTTATTGAGCATGTTTTCTGAAAAATAATTATATAGTTTTGTTCTCCTATGGTTGAGGATGAACTCCATAAAATTTCGTGATTTTTGGATGCATGATTTGTGAGAAATCACGATTTTATTTTTCAAGAAAACTGTGATTTTTTTGAGTTTTGGGACTCAAATTCGGAGCATGATATTCTGTTTTTATCATGATCGGTTGGTACATAATTAATCTATGTCATATAAGCTTTCCAACGATATATCGTACGCATTATTTGGCTTAAAAACGAGAGAGATATGGCCTTAAAAAGTTGGCATCGCGACATGGCGGCGCTGAAAAAAATTAGGGTTTAATGAAGAAGATGAACAGTGTTACACGCGAGTCACGCGCCCAAGCCGAGCCGCAGACGCGCTCCACGCGCCAAGAAGCGCTGCACGCGCGAGTCACGCACCGAGTCAGCCGACCACGCGCCGCACGCTCGCAAGCCGCGCCGTGAGGAGCTGCGCAACGCGCCCACGCGCTCTCACGCGCCAGCAAGGCAGCGTCCACGAGCCCACGTGCTCCACGCGCGCGTGCCTACCACGCGCCTGCTCCAAGAACCTGCTGCGCTGTCCCACGCGCACGGCGGCGCGTGGAGGCGCGTGCAGACTGGTTTTTGGCCGGTGTTCGTCACCGCCGGCGAGTGGAGCCTTGTCGTGCCTTCTGAAAATTTTCAATGGTGTTGAATTACCTTTATACCCTCTGTGTGTGTTCTGTTTAATTTTTAAACGACTTTTTCTATGGAAAATTAACTTTAAAATTTTGTTTTATACACACAGAATTTTTATTTAATTTCAGAGGGTATATTAGGGTTAAATTTACTGTTTGCCATTTTTTAAGAATTTATCTCTCAGTTTTTGGTCATTTGTGAGTATTTTTGTGGTACTTTTGTGGTTTCCAAAAATACGAATAATGCGTAAATATTATTTTTTGCACTTCGTGAGTAGCAATAAATATTTTTGGAGAGTTATATGACATAGATAAATTATGTCTAATTTGTTACATGCTTGCCTTGATTTGTGTTATGGTTTAAATATACTTTTGAGGTATATTTGTTGGGTTTTTGGTAAATCCACACTTTTAAACCATTTATATTTTCAAGGCCCTTGTCGCCCGTTTTCCTTGGGAGGAGAATGTGGCATATTCATCCATTTTATTACCCTTTAACTTCTTATTTGAGCATGCTAGTTTTAGGTTAAATGGATGGATATTAGATTGGCATTCTAAAGAAACTTATGTTTAATGTGTTTACTCTTGTTTTAAGAAAATTCTTTTGAGAATAATGTGTTGTGCGGCATCTCCATTTGTTTTATTGGAGTAGTTTGTAGTAGGATTCTCAAAGATGTTGTATTCTACTATTTCCCTGTATATTTCCAGAAAGCCTTGTACGGGGATGTAATTTCGCACGCACATTATTCAAACCAGAATTTTCTTAGCATAAGTTATTAGAATGCCAATAGGGCTCAATGGAGTCCTTGCAAATTTAATTGCATGGTGCAATTTTATATTGTTCTAAATTATCATGTGGATGATTTATTATATTGTGGCTTATATGATGATGAAATTTATTGCGAAAAATTACTTGAAAAATATTTTTCCCAACTCACATACATGGGAGATGATTACGAGCTTAGCAGATTTTCGATTTCATGATGTGAGGAAGGATTATGTTTTTCATTTGAATTTTTTGAAATAAATAGAAGGATGTATAATTAATGTCTTTTCCTTGCGCAATCTAATGTAGTGAATATAATGGCCACCAAGAATGTCATAGCTGATCTCGTTAAGGGTGAGAAACTTAACGGAGATAATTATGACGTTTGGCACAAAAAGATGAAATTCATGCTGAACGAACAAGAGCTCGAGGAGCACTTGACCAAGGAGATGGTCGCGCCAACTGAGGCGCAACCCCTAATAGACCACACTGCCTACCAGAAATGGAATCAGAAAGATCGTAGTGCGCGCTACACCTTGTTGAGCAGCTTGCAAAATGATCTAATCGGGCAGTATGATGAACTTCCAACTTGCAAAGCTTTATGGGAGCAGCTCAAGTTCTCTTTTGGTGGAACCTCAACTACGCGGCTTCGTAGCCTTGTGATTAAGTTTGAGGAGTACACAAAAGACCCTAAACATACCATGAGTGAACATCTAAGGATGATGTCCAATATGATTGGTAAGTTGAGGGATGCTGGCCATGCGCTCACAGATGAGCAGCAAGTCAGAGCTGTCATAAGGTCCCTTCCTGCCTCGTGGGCCAATATGAAACAGATATTGACCCACAGTGAAAACATCAAGAACTTTTCTGATGTTTCACAGCATGTCATCCTTGAGGACGAGACTCGAGATGCTGACAAGACCCTTGCTTATGTCGCCCAAGGGGGATCGCGCAATGCAAATGGCAAGCGCGGAAGACA
Source organism: Escallonia herrerae (assembly GCA_033070095.1). Lineage (NCBI taxonomy): Eukaryota > Viridiplantae > Streptophyta > Magnoliopsida > Escalloniales > Escalloniaceae > Escallonia > Escallonia herrerae. Next base: position 197,369 of record JAVXUP010001633.1, on the reverse strand, counting down.
AAGTAAGAAAGGTAAGAAAGGCGAGGCTAGCACTTCTGCGCCAAAGGAAGGAAAAATGAAGAAACGCAAGAGAGGAAAACGTGGTGGGAAAAAGGATCTGTCTAAAGTTAAATGCTTCAACTGTCAACAGAAAGGACACTTCGCTCGTGATTGCACTGAGCCGAAGAAGGTACTTTCAGAATCTCTCTCTCAGTTATATGTTTCCTCACATGTGATGGTTGCTCATTCCCAACCTGTGTGGTTTGTGGATACAGGTGCAACAAAACATGTAGCACGTGATCGAGAGGGGTTCGTAGATTATCACCGGATTCCAGTGGGAAGCAAACATATCTTCATGGGAAACAATAGCTCCGAAGAGGTGCTAGGGGTTGGTTCTTACCAGCTCAAGTTGCGCACTGGGCGCACATTGATTCTAGAGGATGTGCGATATGCACCCACAGTTCGGCTTAATCTACTTTCAGTTACTGCTTTATTAGACAGTGGTTTTTCCTTTATTTTTAGGGGTAATAAGTTGGACATTTTTTTGGATGATGTTTTGTTCGGACATGGTTTTCGCATGGATAGTCTTTTTCAATTGGATTTAATTGATTCTCAGTCTTCTTATTCTTATGTGGTGAATGATAATATTGTGAATGATTCTACCACCTGGCATGCAAGACTGGGCCACATAGGCCAAGATAGAATGACTCGTTTGGCTAGAGAAGGCCTTTTAGGCCCACTCGCAAAAGTCAATCTACAAACTTGTGAGGCTTGTTTGGCCGGTAAAGCATGCAGGAAGCCTTTTGGAAAGGCTGTGAGAGCAACTCAACCACTTGAGCTAGTTCACTCTGATATATGCGGACCTATGAGTGTAAAGGCACGCCATGGCGCCTCTTATTTCCTTACACTGATAGACGATTATACGCGATATGGTTATGTGTATCTGATATCTCACCGCTACGAAGCTTTGGACTGTTTCAAACGCTTTGTAGCTGAGGTTGAGAATCAGAAAGAGAAGAATTTAAAAACTCTTCGCACTGACCGAGGACGCGAATATTTGTCAGATCACTTCAAGAAGTTTTGTGAGGAAAAGGGGATACGCAGGCAACTTACTATTCCTAATACTCCACAACAAAATGGTGTTGCGGAAAGAAGGAATAGAACATTGTTAGACATGGTTAGGTCTATGATGGCGCAAGCAAACCTTCCGATATCTTTTTGGGGGGATGCCCTTTTGACTGCAGCCTATATACTTAATCGTGTGCCTTCACAGTCAGTCAAATCCACCCCTTATGAGCTTTGGAATGGCCAAAAGCCAAATTTGGATAACTTGCGCCCATGGGGCTCAGCAGGTTATGTTCACAGTACTTCTCATAAGTATGGGAAACTAGGGCCTAGAGCAAAGAAGAGTATCTTTCTAAGGTATTCTGAAAACTCTAAAGGCTATGTAATGTATGGTGAACATCCAAATGGTGGAAGGACTGAAATAGAGTCTCGTGATGTCGATTTCATAGAGAGTGATTTTCCTAGCATTGGAGATGCGAGTAAGAATCTTGACCTCTATGAGTTAGAGGAGGTTGAACCCACTTTACCATCTTCAAGCGAAGGTGGGGAATTAGTTCCTCATCCGGTTGTCGCTGAAGATAGTGTAAGTGACCTTCAACCTAGTGGGAGTATCCCAGACAGTGGGAGCACACCACAAGGACCATTAGGTCAACAAGATTCTCAACTGCGTAGAGGTGCACGAGGAAGAGTTCCACGTCGTCGTTTTGAGATTGACGGAGAAATTCTTATGTGCACTCCAAATGATGAAGACGAGCCTACTTCTGTGGAAGAAGCCTTATCTTCATCTGCTAGAAATGAGTGGATGGCTGCAATGAAGGATGAGTTAAGCTCAATGGAAAAGAATCGAGTCTGGGAGTTGATTGACCTTCCGCCAGGGCGCAAGACTATTGGAAACAAGTGGGTTTTTAAAGTCAAGCGCAAGGTAGATGGGTTAATCGACAAGTATAAGGCACGTCTTGTGGCGAAAGGCTATACCCAACTGCGGGGTGTGGACTATGAAGATACTTTCTCCCCAGTGGTGAGATTTGCTTCAATTCGCCTGATCCTAGCTATTGTCGCCCAGCAGGATTTAGAACTTTTTCATATGGATGTTAAGACTGCGTTTCTCAATGGAGAACTAGACGAAGAGATTTATATGGCTCAACCTGAGGGTTTTGAAGTCAAGGGACATGAGCGCAAAGTTTGCCGTCTCAAACGTTCTATATATGGTCTCAAACAATCGTCTAGGCAGTGGTACTTTAGGTTTCATCATGCCATTACCTCTATAGGTTTTGAAATGATTGAACAAGACCATTGCGTTTACGTAAAACGATCCAAGAAAAATATTCTAATCCTTTCTTTGTATGTGGATGACATTCTTTTAGCTGGGAATGACATGAGTTCCATTGTCGCCACTAAGCAGTGGCTGTCCTCAACTTTTGAGATGAAGGACATGGGAGAAGCTAATTATGTGCTCGGGGTTAAAATCATACGTGATCGTCCAAAGAGACTTCTCGGTTTGTCTCAAGAGACATACATCAAGAAAGTCATTGAACGATTTCGTATGCATAACTCAAAACCCATAGACACTCCAATGGACAAGGCGTGTACTTTGACCACAGACCAATGCCCAAAGAATGATGAGGAAAAGAATCGGATGTCCAAAGTGCCTTACGCGGCTGCAGTAGGAAGTCTGATGTACGCTATGCTGTGTACGCGTCCAGACATCTGCTATGCCGTTGGAATGGTGAGTCGTTATCAGAGTAATCCTGGACCCGCTCATTGGAATGCGGTGAAGAGGATCCTTCGATACTTGCGTGGAACCGCTGATCTCGTCCTGTGTTATCATGGTGGAGACTTGAGATTGAGAGTATACAGCGATGCTGATTGGGGCGCTGATAGAGATGAGCGCATATCCACTTCAGGTGGAGCTATCTCTTGGTACAGCAAGAAAAAGTCTTGCATCGCCCTATCCACGATAGAGTCGGAGTATGTTGCTTGTTCAGCAGCAGTCCAGGAAACTGTTTGGTTGAGGTCATTCTTACAGTCTCTAGGGGTTACAGCTCATGCAGATGAGTCTGTCACTGTTCACTGTGTCAATACAGCTACCCTAGATTTTGTAAAGGACCCCAAATATCATGGGAAGGCCAAACACATAGGCCTTCGTTATCACTTCATTAGAACTTTAGTTGCGCAAGGAGAGGTGACCATGAAGCATATACCTACTGGCAGAATGGTGGCTGATCCTTTGACCAAGCCCATTGCTAGAGATGTTTTCCTTTCTCACATTAGGAGTATGGGACTCCGTAGGTTTTGACATGTTTATGGCATCTTATGTGCTTGACATTTATTATATTAAATTTTCGTTCCTTGATTTGAGTTTATTTTGGAATGAATGGATAATCTTTGTGATTACATATACATCCTTATTGAGAGTGTCACCAGGCTCGAATTGACCCACTCACACGGGTAATTCACCTTGGCGCTAAGATAGCGAGCAAGATGAGACATAATTGTCTTAAGCGCCAAGAGGGCGAATAAGATGATACAGCTTATAAAGCAAACATGTCGCCTTAGTTGGAGCTAAGATGAGACCTAAAAATGTAGGTCGATCATAGAGTATCTCCACAACTCTATGTAGCCTGTTTACAGCCGAATGTGAGATTTCAGGCAGGCACTATGAGAGTGACTGGGCTGAAAAACTCAGGTTAGGCGCTTGTACAGCGACTAGACTTAGATTCGTATGGCGTATTTATTATACATTTATGTGACACGCCCTTGCGGGTTACGCCATAGCATGCAAATCATACTGCATGTGCTAAATGCAGACCGACAGTGGGAGTGACGAATGAATCCCTGCTTCGTCACTGTGTGAGCCACTTGGATCGAAATTTTTGATCATATGTAGTACCCTTTTCACCTTAGACTATGTCATGAAGAGGATACTCAATGTCGCTACTTTAGCATGTACCCTTGGATCATGGATGATGCGGTCTCGCGGGGCATGTCTAGGAAAGCGGTTGGGTCTAATTGGAATGACATGAGGGCTTTGGGAAGAAAGTTCAATATTACATCATGTTGTGTGATTCATAGCCCGGGCGACTTTGTCGATTTTTGTTTCGATATGAGTCATGAATACATAACATATGAGAGGTTTAACACTGCTCATTATGAGGGATTTGAGAGTGTTTAATCTGGTGTAGTTGAACTATCTGGGGTACATACGAGATTTATTGGAGTGATGTATTGTGTTAGTTTGGTGATAACTTAATACAATACTCCTCAACTGGACATCCTTTCTCGTAGGTCGCACGTTCCATTTCCTGTATGAGGAGATGAGTGGACGAGAGATAAAGAGGGACTACGATTTATTTGCCCTGTGTGTGGGCGAGTGGGAGCTGTTAATAAATTGGGTCAATGGACCCATTATCCGCCCACTAACAGATAATGTGTATTTGTTAGTCTGGATAATTAGAGGATATTTATCTCCTAAGTGTTTGAGGTAAATACATCTTTATCTCCTAAGAGTTGGAGGTAAAGCCAGTCTCTAATTGTATCTCTATATAAAGGCTAGAGATATCCCAATAAATAAAAAGAGAAGTCATAGCAATAATCCCTCTCTCTATAGCACTCTCTCTAGAGCAATCACCAAGCTCTAGGATTTGGTTCGTGGACGAAGAACTCGACTCTAGTAGCCGTTTTCGTACCTGCGAAAAAGATCAAGCGTGTTGGAGGCTCGTAACAACAAGGATCCTACGTCGGAATTTTCGGAGACTTCGTACGGTATGTTTTCGAACCCATTACGTGTTACGTGGTAGCACAATAAATGTTGTAATCGTTTCAACAGTTTGTATTCCATCTCAAATGATGAATTTTGGCAGCATATGGAGTTGGATAATGTTGATTGTTGTGCATGAGATCATCAATGCCATATATTTCTTGGATCCGAGTCCGACTCAGACGTTGCGCAAAATGCTCGTATTCTTTGTCTTGCAAAGAGTGACAAAGGCTGATGGCCACCCCAAAACCCAAAACTTTTAGATGCTCTAGAATGTAAAATCAAAGTTTCAATTTTTTTTTAGTCTTTAGATGTCGAAAAAGCAAAGGGTTATGTGTGTCGAAGGATCATATATATATATATATATATATATATATATATATATATATATATATATATATATATATATATATATATATATATCTTGCTTTGATTTTTCTATTTAAAACTTTTAATTAGTCAGGTTTGATTATATTAAGACGAGAGTCAGTTCAAGGAGGTAAAGTGATCCTACTTTTTTTAGGTAAGAAGTAGAAGAAAATGCTGCGACTCGATATACGAGTTCCCAACAAAACGGCACTGAGATGATCCACGTCATACTTCCAAAAAAAAACTCGAACAGCCTCCAACAAAAAGATACACGTACTTGAAACAGAGACCGGTAACACTTCAGATATGTAATAAGTTCTTGAGTGCCGTTGATGCTCAAGATACATCGAGGCTTAAAAGAGAGAAACAACGCAGCAAATGATTAAAAAAGAGAAACCAACTCTCGATTCTTGTAATCGCGAGGAGCACTAGAAGCATTGCCACAATGCGCACGCATCTCACCATAGGCGATGGCAGATATCTCAGGCTCTTATTTTTTACTGATTCTTCTTCGGAGGTTTGAGAATTAGGCCTGCTGCACTATTTGCTGGAACTATTTTCCTGACGAGGCTTTTTGAAGATAGGAATTTGGTAAAAGAGAAGAAGGTTCAAAAAGGAAAAGCCAAAATCTGATGACAACGAACAGCTTTACAGTTCACTAAACTATCCTTCTTTACAATTTTACAATGCACCATATACCAGTTTCTACCGAACTCTCTTCATGTGTCCGGCATCATAGCACTACCCCCCATCCATCAATTATCAATAGGTGTTTATCAATGTCCCATGTTTCACATAACATTTGATTGACTGAAGTTGCAGGCTTTGTTCCAACTAAATGTCCTGTATTTCACCCATTGTTGAATCACCCCCAGACATCCCTGTACTGAAGCAGCTTGTTGTTTAAAAACTCTAGCATTCCTCTCCTGCCATAGTCCATAGTCCATCAGAACGATGTTACTCTTCTCCACATGTAATTCTAATTAGGAAAGGAAGAGGCTATTTCCATTCTGCTACTTCAACCCTTATTTATTGCTAAAATATTTATACTTGTTATTAAAGTATATTTTCAACGACAAAAAGTGAGTGAAAAAACATATAAAGGATAAAAATTGCAACATTCTGTACTCAACATGTTAAGGGTACTGCACTCTTTTCTTCGGAGCTTGTGAGAGCCATTTGGAACGCATGTAGGTGCTTGTTCTCCATGGAGGTATGTGGAGACCCTTCTCTTTAAGAGACTCTTTACCAGCCGAGCAAAGAAGGGACAGTATCTTGTTAAGCTTGTCTTCGTCCCCAACAAAGATTAAAGGAAGTGTGCCTGATAGTTTTCTGTACGCTGATGTTGGCCTCGCCAATTCGAACTGAGACTTGAAATCTATGTCAACTATAAGCCTCAGTGCTTCTCCATTCATATCTTGCGTTGCTATATCAATGTATTCATAATCACCTGAATGAATTTGACCCGGAACAGGAAAATTAGTTCAGCTTACGTTGCCGAAGAAACAAGTATTACATATTATTTAGTTGTATATACTGCCTCATTGTGCTTGACAAACAATCTGCAGTGTGACTCCTGAAGTTCATACATATGATATCCTGAATAATCATATCTGTTTCTAACACATTAAACCTTATGAAAAGCATCGCTAAGGCTCCACTTCTAGCAACGAGTCTAAAGTGCCATTTTACGATTGTTTTTTAACGGCTCAGTCTCCAGATTTAATTCGTCACAAATTGAAACTCCTTAACTTGGAGCAAAGATATATTTCGTGTGTAGTTACACAAAAAAAAAGCGCTGGTATATATGTCCATGTGTTTAAATTTAGTGAATTAAATGCCGTTTAGGGAGCTCTAAAGTATGTTTCCACAGATGCAACAAGCTTGATTAGGCTAGATGGCAGTATAAGTGGTGGACAAGTATGCATGAGAGAGAGAGAGAGAGAGAGAGAGAGAGAGGCACCACCTGGACAGCCCCAGCTGGTAGTCCAACAGTTTTGACGAAGAGAAGCATCATAACCATCCAGTTTCAGCCTAATGACAAGCCACTTCTTCAAACTAGAACTTTTTTCTGATTCAGTTTTCGGTTTGGTGCTCAGATGCTTCGAGACAATCGCAAGAACCTCAGTCTCAGCGTCACTCCCCGGTCTAAGTACTTCAAAAACTTGTGAGGTTTAGAGTAAATCCGTTTGGGAGACAATATTTGAAAAGCTCTAACCATATTGTACCTGCAAAGTGGTGTATCTGAAATGATGGTCATTGAGAGGAGGAGTTTGTAAGATTGAAGTGGAGAAAATGGATGGTGGGGATTGTGACTGTGGTTCTGATTCGATAAAATCATACACCATCTGAAATAGCTTCTCCTCTTCTAAACTACTCATATTTCCTTTACTCTCTTAGAACTTGTGAAGCTCCCCGTTTTTGTATGTGTGTGGGTTTAGGGGGGCCACGGCTTTATGGTGGCAGACGAGGTATTGATGTACAAGCACTTTGGGCTTGATTAGAGTCCAACTCTTGTGTGTCCTCACCGTGCTCCTTTGTTGAACCTTTATATTGGTCGGTCCACGAGTTCGTGATGCACAGATGGGTGCATTTCCTACGTAGGTAAGAACCAGGCTGGAAAACCAGATCTGATTTTGGAATTGAACTGACAGATCAAGATACAAAATGAAAGAAACTTGATGGTTAGCAAGTTGTGGCAAATTGGGGATCATGTTAAGTTCATTCGCTTGGACATGCAAGGATATGTTCACCCAACTTTTTTTTTCTTTTTTTTTATGGAGTCAAGAATAATTTGTTTTCTTAAGTTCATTCACTTGAATATGCAAGGTTAATTAGACACTTTTTTTTTTCATTTTTTATTAGTGTCCCTAGGATGGCCTGTTCGTTGTCTTGAGATAGCAGTACACCTGTTATAAGCGGGCCTTTTATGATTGATTAATACAATATAGAAAAAGGTGCAAATACACCAAAAAAAAAAAACCAACAATTTGTGTATGTGCACACGTCACCGTGTTGCCTTGAGGCAGACAACTTAGGTGATACCAAGTTATGTGCATGATTGTGGCTGATGAAGTGCTCGATCTCTAAAAAACTAGAAGATAATCCTCTCTAGTGTACAAGCGGATGAACAGCCTCCTTTTCTCCTTTTAGCAACCCAAACCAAATCAGTTTATTCCCTTTAGTTCATTGCAGTATTTTTTTGACATTGCACTCATCCATATAGTGGCGTCTCCGCCATAAGTGTCACACCCCCGGAAGGGCGCAAGGCTAAACAGGCTGGTTAACATATTGACAGTATGCCCTAGACAATCTGATTTATTTGCACTTCCTATTCACTTGAGTATGGACATAAGACATCCAAATGCACATAGATTCTCGTGTGCCTAAGTATAGATTTGAAATCAAGCCACATGTCCAGGAAAATAACTCAGGTAGTTGGGTGTTGACGTGAAGGATAGGAATGCAGGATGATATGGGACATAGTGAGAGAGGAAAAATCCCAAGAATTGTCTTTTTGGAGGCAAATACCAATGTCCTAGATTCTCCCCACTTTGTACTCGCAGAAATAATGGGCAACAAAGAACTACTGGATCAGATTGTATACAATGGGTAATCAAGCAAAACATAACGCATTCGATGACATGTACTAACTCTATATTTTTGCTCTCTTGTATCACATAAAGTGATGACATTGCTGACACGTAGATACCTATTCTTTTTTATTTTTGTTATCTATTAACTAGCTGACTCACGCTTTTGCAGTATCCAACAAGATCAAATGCAGGAAGCCAAATCTTTAGCCGATTGTGCATGCCATGTTTTATGAAATCTCTCTAGATAAATATGTATAGAACACAATAACCGAACAAGAAAATACAAGAGATATGTGAGAACTCAAATCCACTTTGCACAAGTCAGATTTACAACTCTCCCTCACGTGTATCTCTCAATTGTTTTCCTACTCAAAAAATGACTCTTCTCTTTTGACCTTAAATACAATATAAGACAACTTACACATACTTAATGATAAGTAGTGCTCTTTTCTATACAACCATTGTGGGATAAGATATCTTATACACTAAGAGCCAAGTTGCAACCTTCTTGGAGTAACCAATGTGAGATAAGATATCTTATACACTAAGAGCCAAGTTGCAACCTTCTTTGAGTAACCGATATGAGACATAAATACAAGACATATGTTAACAATCTCTACCTTGGCTTATATTAACAAACCACTCTATAAGAAAAGTGAAATATGCCTTCAGTACCTTCTTCAGGTACTCCACCTTGCATCCCCCTAAAAGGTAGGGATGCATTCCACCTTGAACTCGGTAAGAAAGAAGATGAATCAAGCTCAAGCAATGCTTGAATTTCTCTATCGTGACTGTCTTCATGAGCATATCAACTGCGGAGGTCCTCGGCCCCATCTGCTGCTCACTGTAGCCTAGCTCCGATCCCTTGTCCAGCTGTAACACAATAATCCCCTTACGTGCGTCTACCCCATCGTTGGACACAAACATGAGCATTCACTCCGGTTAGCCTTCTTTACCTGCCATTACCTCACAATATGGATTGAGCGTAGCACTCGACTTCTCCATGAAGTCCATCCCAAGTACTACCCCAAGCTCATCCACGTCGATGATGTTGAAGTCGGCCTTCCCTATCCATCCGTCGATCCTTAAATCGATGTTCTTGACTACTCCCTTCGTCGGTTGCTCCTTGGCATTCATGGCCATGAACAAATTCATATCTGTAGTTGATTTTAGCCCAAGCCACTTGGCAACCCTCGGACTTTATGGATAGCCCCAGTATCCACAAGCGCTTCTTGAGTCTTCTCGGCAACGTCCAATGTTGCGTAGAGCAAGCCTTGTCTCTTCTTACTCTTCTTCCCCTTAGCAGCTTCTTCCTTCAACTTCTGCATGAATGCATTGAACATCTACAATGCCCCCATACGTACCTCCTTGTTACTACTGGAAGAATCCCCCTTGCTGCCTTTGCACTTCTCGAGGAATGCAATCATCTTGCCCTTGTGTGGGCAATCCTTCCTGTAATACGGACCTGCATAGTAGAAGCATCCTCCTCTAGGCCCCCCATGAGCCTTGTGGTCACAAGAGTCACCCCACTTGCGACTTCCATCGTGCTTCTTCTCCTCCTTGTGATGGCGGCAACGTCCCTCGTCCCCACTTTGCTTATCATCAGCTGTCTTGGGCAAGCCACTCTTTGACCTACTGTCTCCCCCACCTTTTGCACGGTCGTGCCTCGGAGATCTCGGCCTCTCACCTTGCTTGAAGTCTTCAAACCTTTCAATAATCTCGATGGCGGAAGGCAAGTCGTGAGGTTCCTTTTGCCCAACTCTGTGGCAACCCACTACTGCAACCCATCAATGAAGAAGCAAAGTCGCTGCCTCTAGGACATCTCAGGTATCTCGAACACCAAAGCTGAGTACTCCCTCACGTACTCGCGAATTCTCCCTTTCTGCCTCAGCAGTCAAAAGTTGATCATTACCATATCTTCGATGCTCTCTGAATAGAGCTGCCTTTTTAGTTCACACTTGAACTTCTCCCACATGTTGACATTGTACTCATCAGTATAATGGCGTCTCCACCATAAGTGTCACACCCCTGGAAGGGCGTAAGGCTAAACAGGCTGGTTAACATATATACCTTGACGACAAACAGAGCTTTACTACAAACCTCAAAAGAAACAGCGGAAGCATGGCTTAAATGTTACAGTCGTCCATAAGTGGAAACATTGAACACAACATTGTATTACAGACCACCTTTATCCTATACAAGTACTACACTCCAAAGAAAAAGAAGAACAACTAATACGTTGCTTACCCTATGTAATACTCTTGAGCCTTCCTGAAGTAGTCCTCTTCGTCCCTTGGCAAATACTCTGACTCCGAACCTAGAGGAAAAAAAGTATCGGAATGGGTCAGCCTAATGGCTCAGTAGGGTATCCAGTGCTTTTAAGTCCAAACATGATTTGATTATATTATGCATAGTTAGTATAACATGCAAATCACTTGGACTGATGATACCTACGTACTTCAAATTAATTTAACATATCGAGTAACACTTGCCTTCAAAACAAAAAGAATAGCATATCGAGCAAGATTTCAATCTCGTAGATCATATGCAAGAATGGCAAGCAAGACCTAAATTTTAACTTGATCTCGCTAAGTATAATGAAACAATACAAACAAGTTGAAGACCAATATGCAAATATGCCCCTCATGCACAAGCCAACCTTCCCTGAGTGCGAGAGACTTTTCATATCGCAACCAACTGATGTAGCGGGTTCGATAGAAAAAGTCTAACGTCATCACAGGCACGCCAATAATTACTTTCGAGAAGTAGTATGCATAGCTAGTGCATACTATTGAGACATGAACGAGAACGAGAACCCTTGCCTGATAACTTCCAACCTCGGCAAATACCACCCTCAACTCACTTTTTACTCCTCCTTCACTTGACATGCATAATCATGCACAGATGTCAACAAAAGGTCATCAAGTACATCAAAAGAGGCTTAAGCCCCTCTCAAATCACATTTGCCATATTATCAACAACATATACCCAACATGTAAACTAATCCCTAATGCGCCAACTAATTTGGTAATCAAGCGAGAAATAATTTGAGGTTCTTCCTTAAGTACCCTACTTATATGTATAATCATATTATTTTGTAGATATTTTAATGTCCATTCAAGACCTGAAATTTACCTAGTTATTAATCGTTAAACCTAACACAAGGAACTACTAGTTTAGGTTACTTAACCGGCCCAGTATTTCAATTGGCAGTAGGAGTAGTCTGTATTCCAAAAATCATAAAAATTTAATTACAAGGACTCTACAGTCAAACTATATATTTCTGGAAACTAGACTTAAAGAGATACACTCCAGTATTTTATTTGGAACAAAATATTATTTTAAGGTCATGTTAATCTCTTCCAAAGACAGACTTCAGAATCTGTCTAGCAACAGTTTCACAGGACAGGTTTCAAGCCACGAATTTTAAACCATAGTAATAGTGCTTGAAATAATCTGAACTTTAGTATGTATACTCTAAACATGTACTAGTACAACATATAAAATAACCAAACCAATATCGCAACTAAAACCATACATTTCTAGGCACCAAAGTTATCTTATTTTCATGACTGTTTTGCAGGTTTTGAACATATCTCTCTCTTAAGACCATTACAAGCAAGTTTATAAGTATTTCACTACTCATAATACTTCTCAAACATTCTTTAAAACCTAAAAGAGCAAGATAACCTACCTTAAAAAACTTTTAGGTCAAGCCAATTGAAGATAGTTGAATCAAATCTCTCTCCTTTGTTCTTCCTTTTCTTCTTCTCTTCTTCTCTTCCTCCCTTTCTCTCCTTTCTTTTCTTTCTCCTTTTTTCTCTCTTCTCCTTCTTCTTTCTTCTCTTTGTTTTATTTTAGCCGAAACTTGGTCTTTCACCTCCACCTTCTCTTTTGTTTCTAACTTATCCACTTAACTTCTCTTTCCATTTTTTTATTCTTTCCTTTGATTACTCACCACCAAACATAGGTGGCACACTAAATGCTATTAATCGACACCCCTTCACGTGACCCCTTATAGGTAACTTAGGGTATTTTGAAATTTACCCCAAGGTTTTGTATAATTATTTTTTTAACCCATAAGTTTTACATAATTACATTTTGGGCCCACAACTTAATTTTAATATTTATTTTATGTAGACAAATAATGTAACACGGTCATAATATTTCAATCAAATTTAATATGTTTAAACTTAATAAAATGATTCGAAGCTAATTCAGATCGGGGCCTCACACTCTCCCCTCCTCAAAAGAATTTAGTCCCTAAATTCATACCTGATTCCGGAACAAGTGAGGGTACTTTGACTTAATCTCATCTTCACGCTCCTAGGTAGCCTCTTCAATATCATTATATTGCCATTTGATTTTAACTAATGGAATCACCTTATTCCTCAATACCTGATCCTGACGATCCAAAATCTCCACCGGCTGCTCAATGTAAGTCATATATGTTTCTATGTGAACTGGTTGATCATGCAATACATGTGATGGATCTGGCTGATATTTACGCAACATAGATACATGAAAGACATTATGTACCCCAGATAATGAAGGCGGCAAAGCAACCCGATAAGCTAGATCACCAACCCGTTCCAAAATCTCATAAGGCCCAACAAACCTCGGAGACAACTTACCTTTCTTACCAAATCTCATGACTCCTTTCGTTGGAGAAATCTTAATAAAAACAAAGTCGCCCACCAAAAATTCTAAACCACGTCGATGGGTGTCAGCTTAGCTCTTTTGTCTACTCTGTGCTGTACGGATACGTTGTTGAATTAATTGTATCTTATCAGTGGTTTCACGAATGATATCAGATTTAATAAGCTTACCTTCCCCAACCTCTGACCAACAAACTGAAGATCTGCATTTTCTTCCATATAACGCCTCATAAGGAGCCATATCAATACTAGAATGGTAGCTGTTATTATAAAAAAATTCAACAAGTGGTAAAAGTGAATCCCAACTACCTTTCAAGTCTATCACACAAGCTCGTAACATATCCTCCAAGGTCTGAATAGTACGCTTACTCTGACCATCTATTTGAGGGTGAAAGATTGTACTCAAGGCCAACTGTGTACCCATAGCCTTTTGAAAAGCTTGCCAAAATCGATAAGTAAAATGTGGATCCCTGCCGGAAACAATACTAACAGGAACTCCATGCAAACGAACTCTCTCATCGATATATAATTTAGCTAGTTTTTCCATAGAATATTTCATATTCATTTCATATTCAGAGTAAGAAAATGTGCAGACTTAGTAAGACGATCTACTATTACCCAAATTGCATCATTTCCGTCTCGAGTCCGCGGTAAACCTGTTACAAAATCCATAGTTATGTGCTCCCATTTTCACTCAGGAATAGATAGAGGCTGTAAATAACCACCTGGCTTTTGATGTTCTGCCTTTACCAACTGACATGTTAGGCACTTGAAAATAAATTTGGCTATATCATTTTTCATACCCTTCCACCAATAATGTGATTTCAAATCTCTGTACATTTTAGTGCTACCCGAATGAATACTGTACTTACTCTGATGTGCTTCTTTCAAAATCTCCAGTTTAACCTCAACATCATTTGGTACACAAAAACGATCTCTAAATCTCAATATATCTTCAGAAGATAATAAAAATTCAGGTTGCAACCCTTGTTCCACCTCGTTTCTGCAACTCTAGGTCCCTTCCCTGAGCTTCTCGTATCAATTGCATTAACGCATGCCAAACTTTAATATTAGCAAATAAAAATCCCGTCCTAGTTGCACGCGGACTCCAATCACACACATCAGTCAACATATCCCATTCCTTAAGCATTAAACTAGCAATTACATTTTTTCGGCTTAAGGCATCAGCAACCACATTAGCCTTACCCGGGTGATATGAAATAGAACAACTGTAATCGTTTAATAATTCCATCCATCTACGTTGTCTCATATTCAATTCCTTCTACGAAAATAAATATTTCAAACTCTTGTGATCGGTGTAGACCTCAAATACTACTCCATACAGATAATGTCTCCACTTATGCAAGACAAAAACAATAGCTGCTAATTCTAGATCATGAGTAAGATATTTCCCTTTATATGGCTTCAATTTACGCGATGCATAAGCAATTACCTTACCGCTTTGCATAAGCACACAACCCAAACCTTTATAAGATGCATCACTATATATATTACAAAATCATCATTACCGTTAGGCAGAACCAAAATAGGTACACTGACCAATCTATGTTTCAACTCCTGAAAATTGTCCTCACATTTATCATCCCAAATAAAAGTTACTTTCTTCTGAGTCAAATGAGATAATGGGCCAGCAATTTTGGAAAATCCCTCAACAAATCTACGGTAATATCTGGCTAACCCCAAAAAACTACGTACCTCCGATATTGTTGAAGGCATTTTTCAACTTTGTATAGCCTTAATCTTAGCCAGATCCACTGATATCCCTGCACCGGATATTATATGCCCTAGGAACGAAACTTGTTCCAACCAAAACATACACTTTTCAAATTTGGCATACAACTTGTTATCCCGTAAGGTTTGCAAAACAACTCTGAGATTCTGAGCATGTTGTTGGGTATCTCGAGAATAAACCAAAATATCATCAATAAAGACTACCACAAAACTATCTAAGTATGATTTGAATATGCGATTCATTAAATCCATAAATGCCGCGGGTGGATTGGTAACCCCAAACGGCATAACTAGAAATTCGTAATGACCATACCTAGTCCTGAAAGCAGTCTTAGGGACATCCTCCTCCCTTACCTTTAACTGATGATTTCCTGACCTCAAATCCAATTTAGAAAATATCTTAGCTCCTTGCAGCTGATCAAACAAATCCTCGATATGGGGCAATGGGTATCCATTCTTTATGGTTACTTGATTTAATTGTCTGTAGTCAATGCATAAACGTAAGGTACCATCCTTGTTCTTAACAAATAATATAGGTGAACCCCAAGGTGAAGTACTTGGTCTAATAAAGCCCTTATCAAGTAAATCTTGTAATTGCACCTTTAACTCCTTCAATTCAGCAGGAGCCATTTTATAGGGAGCTTTAGATATAGGTGCAGTGCCTGGAACAAGTTCAATAACAAATTCTATCTCCCTATCAGGTGGTAGAGTAATCAAGTCCTGCAAAAAACTGTTACGTTTACTTTACCAGATCAATCAGTATTTATTTATGTGGGATAACCAATACATACCCAAAATAACATCCAACTCCCTCATAGACAGTGCAATCAAATCGGCACGTAATACATGGTTATTTATGTTAATCTCATAGGCTTTGTAAACTCTATCCGTATATAAAGAATCACCCACAAGGGTACTGACTTTGACCACAAAAGGTAAAGATTCCGACAGCATAGGCAAATGATGTATGAAATGTGATGCAACATATGAATGCATAGAGCCAGGATCAATCAATATTCTAGCCAAAGTACCAGAAACTAAAACAGTACCTCCAACCACAGCAGGTGATCCCCGTACCTCATCATGTCCCAGTGCAAATGCTCTAGCCTTTATCGTCGATTTATTCACTCTTCTACCTGTATTAATACCAGTACCAGGTGTGTCCCCAGCAGTGACAGCCACAAATCTTCTATTCTTAGGGCAATCCGTCATCTGATGTCCTTGTGCCCCACACACAAAACATGTCCTGTTTCTCTTCCTACAAACGTCTTCTGTATGTCCAGTCATACCACAAAATGTGCAATATCGATTAACTGTCTGTGCAGGCTGCTGTTGAGGTGGTATATATTGAGTAGGCCTCACTGCCGGCCTAGGCTGAGGTCGTGATCCAATCGTAAATGATCGTGGCATAAAACCATGTATCTGGGGTCTAGGTGCATATCCTATACTCCTCATATCTGTTCTCAGAAATTTCCTATCACTAGATGTAGAAGGAAATCTTCCCGCCTACCACTGTGGCACCTGAGGCCTAGATAAACTCATATGTGCCCTCTTTGCCCGTGTAAACCCCAAAGTCCTCTCAATATTAAGTTCCCGATCTACAATTTCGTGATAATCAGAGATATTAAGAGGTGCGACAGCATCCTGTATGTCAGGATTCAAGCCAATCTCAAACTATCAGGCTTTTCTATCACCACCCTCAACCAAATATGATGCATGTTGAGCCAAAGCGGTAAATTCTTTTTCATATTCTTGTACAGTCTTGTTTTTTCTGTTCAAGTTGCAGGAAATCCAATTCCCTATCTCTTCTAACACTTGCCGGAAAATACTTCTTATTAAACTCAGTAGTAAACAAGTCCTAAGTTCTTATAACATTACCGGCTGTCCATTTCGCATCAATCATGTTCCACCAAAACCCTGCATCCTCATTCAAATAAAAAATAGCCAAAGAAACTTTTTGTGCAGGAGTTAATTGCATTCTCTCAAATAATTTCTCCTTATTACTTATCCATTCCTCTGCCTCATCTGAATTAGTGCCACCCGCAAATACAGTAGGCTTAAGCTTAACAAACCTCTCAAGCAAGGTCAGGTCATCAGTAGCTATAACAGATCTCACCTAAGAACTCTCACCAACTTGACTCAGCTGGTGATTGTTTTGAGAGGATTTTAGGGCATTGGCTATACGTCCAACTAACCCAATTATCTTTCGTAAATTAGGGTCAGCTCGTTGGGTACCTTGCCCCACGGTACTTTCCTCTCTTTGGCCCGCCATATATCACACCTGAACAGGCGAAAGAATATATTTTGGCCACACTAAATTTAAAATAAAATAAACTAATCAATTCCAAAAGATCTTAGCCTGGCTTTCAAGCAACTATAGCTTACATACCACTAAGTGTCACACCCCCGGAAGGGCGTAAGGCTAAATAGGCTGGTTAACATATATACCTCGACGATAAACAGAACTTTACTACAAACCTCAAAAGAAACAGCAGAAGCATGGCTTAAACGTTACAGTCGTCCATAAGTGGAAACATTGAACACAACATTGTATTACTTACCACCTTTCTCCTATACAAGTACTACACTCCAAAGAAAAAGAAGAACAACTAAGACGTTGCGTACCCTGCGTAATACTCTTGAGCCTTCCTGAAGTAGTCCTCTTCGTCCCTTGGCAAATACTCTAACTCCTAACCTAGAGGAAAAAAAGTATCGGAATGGGTCAGCCTAATGGCTCCGTAGGGTATCCGGTGCTTTTAAGTCCAAACACGATTTGATTATATTATGCATAGTTAGTATGACATGCAAATCACTTGGACAGATGATACCTACGTACTTCAAAATAATTTAACAAATTGAGTAACACTTGCCTTCAAAACAAACGAGAATAGCATATCGAGCAAGATTTCAATCTCTTAGAACATATGCAAGAATGGCAAGCAAGACATAAATATTAACTTGATCTCGATAAGTATAATGAAACAATATAAACAAGTTGAAGACCAATATGCAAATATGCCCCTCATGCACGAGCCAACCTTCCCTGAGTGCGAGAGACTTTTCATATCGCAACCAACTGATGTAGCGGGTTCGATAGAAGAAGTCTAACGTCATCACAGGCATGCCAATAATTCCTTTCGAGAAGTAGTACGCATAGCTAGTGCGTACTATCGAGACATGAACGAGAACGAGAACCCTAGCCTTATAACTTCCAACCCCGGCAAATACCACCCTCAACTCACTTTTTCCTCCTCCTCCTTCACTTGACATGCATAATCATGCACAGATGTCAACAAAAGGTCATCAAGTACATCAAAAGAGGCTTAAGCCCCTCTCAAATCACATTTGCCATATTATCAACAACATATGCCCAACATGTAAACTAATCCTTAATGCGCCAACTAATTTGGTAATCGAGCGAGAAATAATTTGAGGTTCTTCCTTAAGTACCCTACTTGTGATGCCCCGAACCTAGGTTTACGAGGTTATTATTACTTAGCGACAATTGTGGTAAGTAAGACGAATTAGACTGTTAGTGAAGACCTTATGAGTAGGTATAAATTTGATCTTTAGCATTAATTATCCTGAGCAATATTAATTGTTGCATCTAACAACATATTTTAATAATATGATAAGCTATAAATGATAAAGTTTTGTACAATAGAAAAATTCATGAAAGTGAGTGGTTTGCAATTTATAACTGACAAAATTGTGCCGCTATAACATTATATGGTCTCGCATTAAATAATTATACATATTAAAGAGGAGAAAAGAAAAAGGGAAACAACAATAAAATAAATAAATAAAAATAATTGATAATGCTTAAAGAGAATATGAGAGGGTGTGAACAAAAAAAAAGAAAAGAGAAAAGAGAAGATGGGAGAGGAGTTGAGAGATGGCAGCCGGCCCTAGTAGGTCTACACTGCCGACGCTGCTTCCGGCCACACACGCAGCCACCGGCGAGCAACTTCAGCAGCCCCCTTCACCGAGCACCACTGCACAACACCACCGTAACCACGGTGCCATAGCCATGGCACCGTCGCCACCGCCAAGCCGTGATGCAATCGATGTCGCCGGCAGTCCCACCGCCGCCCAATGCTTTTTTTTTCGGATCACAGCAGCCCCTTCACCGGTGAGCAACTCCGGCCAACATTTCCACCAAACGCACCACTCAACGCCACAGATCTGGGCCACCGCTACGCCGTTGAAGTCATCGCGTCTTGCCACCGCCGCAATACCCATCACCGATGATGAATGCAGACCAAGGACGACTGTCGAATGGCCACGAACCACCACTGGCCAGTTGTCGGTTCTTTCTCTCCCACCGCCGACCAATCGTCTCACCCAATAGCTTCGCACTCTCCTTCCATTCACCAACCAACCGTGACACTTCCTTCTCCGTCTGACCTTGATGATTATGGCCATAAGCCAATTATTGTACAATAGGTTGGGGCTGAATTATGGGAAATCGATGGTTGTGTGCCTGTGTTGTTGGTGGCGATGCAGTTGTTGTCATTTAGCGGCACTGTTGATAGTGAATGAATGGAATGAACTAGATGGTTATTTTGGGTGTACGGGGTGTGAGTTGAGCATGTATACATGTGTGGTTGTTGTTGTTGTTGGATGTGAACGGGGATGCCGTGTGTGCGTGATGGATGTGAGGGTATAGTGTGTGTGTGTGGCACAGATTTGGT
This sequence comes from Escallonia herrerae, assembly GCA_033070095.1. Taxonomy (NCBI): domain Eukaryota; kingdom Viridiplantae; phylum Streptophyta; class Magnoliopsida; order Escalloniales; family Escalloniaceae; genus Escallonia; species Escallonia herrerae. The sequence goes on along the minus strand of JAVXUP010001633.1, from coordinate 177,499 downwards.
TTTGTGAAATTGTTTGCAAAGTAGGGTTTGGTGGTACCTTACAGTAATTGTAGTGGGGCTCTTTATGTACAGTGGTGGGTGTACATTGCAAGTGTTGGGGAATTCTTTTGATTTTTGGTGCGGTGCGGAGTGGAAGTATAATGATGGTGCTTGCAGTATTTTGGATGGTCTAAATTGTGATAGTGCGTATGTGCGTAATGGTTGTGATGGAAGGCGTGTGACGGTGCTTTGTGAGTGTGTTGTGTAAACCAAACATGTCTTTATCTGGGTAAAAGTTACAGGGGTGGGTGAAATGAGTGTACAGGTGGATATGGAACATTTGTGTGCATTATGTGTGACTTGTAATCGTAGCAGTGTGTGAATAGACGACGGTGTATGTCGGTGCCGGATGTATTGCAATGGTTGAAATTGGTGGTCATTGTGGTGGAATATCAGTTAATAAGCAATGAGTTTGAGTCGACTGTTACCTGTAATGATGAACTAGTGGTAGTCTGGGGCAAGTATGTGGGCGTAGTGGGTGTGCGTGCATGTTTGTATGCGCAGTTGTTATATGGAGGTGTATGCGGCTGGGTGAATATTTTTGTGTCTTAGCGTGTACGTGTGCTTGTGCTATGGAGGGTGAAGTGGTGTATCTAGCGGTATATGTTCTAATGTGTGTTTTAGGATGAACAAATGGTGGATACATAACATGTATTTGTGTAGGAGGCAGTGTGCAAATAGGTGAGTTGGAGTATGTGAATTAGTGCGCAAAATTGTGTAATCAGTGAAAGACATTGCCTATCGTTGGTCAAAGAAACGTGTATTGAGTGGTAGGAGTGTGGTCACGTGGTATTGTACTATTTTGATGCCTATCTTGGTTGTGCGTTTTGCAATGTGAAGGGTGAGTATTAGGTGCTTGGAGGATTTCGGAAGTGACGGGTTACTTTGGGAAAATCAATTGTTAAAGTTGAGCTGTACGTCTATGTGGTATGGTAAGTACGTGACGTTGTGTACCATATGCGTACATGGTACAGGTGTACCATATGCGTACATGGTACAGGTGTACCGTATGCTTGGGAAGGTGTATCCTATGCATGTATGTGTTTTGGACAAGAAAGCGCATAGGTTATGAGGATAAAATGGGAATGACTAGAATGAGCTCTAGAGTTTGACTGCGGCAATTAGTTGCGTGAAGACTTGTTCAACGGGGATGTTGTGGCATGATCGACGATGCCTGGGTTATAGCAAAGCTGGAGACATGGAGATAAAAAGAATGGTCTTGACCGTTCTTTTGACCAAATGTAGCAGCGAGACTGTCGCTCCAGAGACCTTGATGTGGGAAATGCGTAGCGTCAAGTAAGTGACCCTTTGATTCAACTAGTATTTTTATATGCAACGTATATGTTTATCTACTGTTAAAAAAATGTGTTGCTTATTAGTATTGATCGTTTTAAGTACGTTTAACTGCTCTGGCTTAAATTACCAAAAAGGTTTTAGTGTTTTATTCTCTTCAAAGAAAAACCGGACCAGCATGTAAATGATGTTTTGCCTAGAAACTGAAATGGAACTCGGATTTGAAATATTTTGTATTGACGTTATTGTCAATATTGAACATCTTGACGATTATTTGAAGGATGTGAGGATGGTTGAGAATCAATTGATGAGTGATTTTGTTCACAATGAACCCAAAGGGGGGTTTTTGGTTTACTCGATTGTTGTGCCCTATATCCACGGGGGAAAGTTGGATTGTTGGGTCCTGGTCAACGATACGATAGGTTGATGCACAGTACTGATGCTCGTGGTGCGCCATTGCGTCCACAAAATATGTATCCCGGACGAAGGAGGGATTGTGGGCCCTAGTCAGGGGGGAATGTACGTTGACCGCGTCATATCGTTTGAGCTAATGTTGGGATCGAACGGGTTGTCATGAGTTTTCTGCTAATGATTTTATACTTCAGTTTTTGGTTTAATGTACTCTATTTTGTTTTGATATGATGATTACCAACTTTATGATTTTATATGTATTAATGTAGTAATACTATAAAGTGAGTTATTTTCTGCATGCTTTGGTCCACCTAGTTGAATCAGGGATTACTTACTGAGCACGTGGAAGCTCATCCCTTACTTATCATTTCAAGTTTGAGAGTAAGGTGATGGTGAGGAACATAGGAAGGGGCATTTGGCACTGAGCTCCGGAGACTGTATTGGTTGAGTCAGTAAAGATTTAGATTGTTGGGTTAGTTTAGTTGTTAACAAATCAGTGTTATGGTGAGTGTTAGCATAAATGTTGTATTCAAGTATGAAAATGTAATTTAAGTAATAGAAGTTTTATTTTCCGCTGCAGATTATATGTTCTTTTAGCGAGTAAGGCCTGGCAGAGTCCTCGGTTGGAGTCTATTGGGTCTGTGGCCGGTCACGTGCCTAGCTCGCGGGCTGCCCGTGGGTTCGGGTCGTGACACTACTCATATGTATACTCATATTATTTTGTAGATATTTTAATGTCCATTCAAGACCTGAAATTTACCTAGTTATTAATCATTAAACCTAACACAAGGAACTACTAGTTTAGGTTACTTAACCGGCCCAGTATTTCAATTGGCAGCAGGAGTAGTCTGTATTCCAAAAATCATAACAATTTAATTACAAGGACTCTACAGTCAAACTATATATTTATGGAAACTAGACTTAAAGAGATACACCCCAGTATTTTATTTGGAATAAAAATATTATTTTAAGGTCATGTTAATCTCTTCCAAAGACAGACTTCAGACTCTGTCCAACAACAGTTTCACAGGACAGGTTTCAAGCCACGAATTTTAAACCATAGTAATAGTGCTTGAAATAATCTGAAATTGATATGTATACTCTACACATGTAGTAGTACAACATATAAAATAACCAAACCCTTATCTCAACTAAAACCATACATTTCTAGGCACCAAAGTTATCTCATTTTCATGACTGTTTGCAGGTTTTGAACATATCTCTCTCTTAAGACCATTACAAGCATGTTTATAAGTATTTCAGTACTCATAATACTTCTCAAACATTCTTTAAAACCTAAAAGAGCAAGATAACCTACCTTAAAAAACATTTAGGTCAAGCCAATTGAAGATAGTTGAATCAAAACTCTCTCCTTTGTTCTTCCTTTTCTTCTTCTCTTCTTCTCTTCCTCCCTTTCTCTCCTTTCTTTTCTTTCTCCTTCTTCTTTCTCTCTTCTTCTTTCTCTCTTCTCCTTCTTCTTTCTTCTCTTTGTTTTATTTTAGCCGAAACTTGGTCTTTCACCTCCACCTTCTCTTTTGTTTCTAACTTATCCACTTAACTTCTCTTTCCATTTTTTTATTCTTTCCTTTGATTACTCACCACCAAACATAGGTGGCACACCAAATGCTATTAATCCACACCCCTTCACGTGACCCCTTATAGGTAACTTAGGGTATTTTGAAATTGACCCCAATGTTTTGTATAATTATTTTTTTTAACCCATAAGTTTTACATAATTACATTTTGGGCCCACAACATAATTTCAATAATTTTTTATGAGACAAATAATATAACACGATCATAATATTTCAATCAAATTTAATTTGTTTAAACTTAATAAAATGATTCGAAGCTAATTCAGATTGGGGCCTCACAATAAGGCAGATGTATCCGTAAGGTACACGACTGTCGTTTGCACATTCTCCTTGTCGTCGTCGATGTCAAGGGCTTCAAAGTACTGCTCCAAGTGCCAAAAAAAGTTATCCATCTGCCTCGCCTCCCTAGCTCCATCGTACGATTTTGATTCCGGCATTTTCTTTTGCCTTGGCTGCACTGCGATACGCCCCTGCCTTGTAACTCTTGTAAGCTCCTTCTTACAAGTAGCTAGTTCTTCTTGGAACTCTGTCATTTGTCCCTTGAGGTCCTTGCACCGTTGCACCTCTCACTTGTTGAAATGGGCGACCCTCTCCACGATCAAGTCATCTAGCTCCTCCATGAACACATCGACTTTTCACTCCAGCACAGTTAATCAATTGTCTACCTCTAAGTCATCTAATCTATTGAAGATTAGCTCCACCTAACTTGCGATTGCCTGCTGCAAGCGCTCTTCAAGTGCCTCGAGCTCGCTCGTAGTGCGTGCTTCGGCATCCCTTATCGCATCGCTCCAATCCTTCACCATGCTCTGCCATATGCCAAAATTCGTCTTTCCATCAAATTGTCGCAGGCATACTTTATGGTCATGTTGTTCTACATATTTATCCTTTGAAACCGATTTCAAGTTTGCCCAAAAAGAAACCTGGAATGCTCTGATACCACTTGTTATGAAATCTTTCTAGATAAATATGTATAGAACATGATAACCGAACAAGAGAACACAATAGATATGAGAGAACTCAAATCCACTTTGCACTAGTTAGACTTACAACGCTCCCTCGCGTGTATCTCTCAATTGTTTTCCTACTCAAAGAAGGACTATTTTCTCTTGACCTTAAACATAATACAAGACACCTTACACATACTTAATGATAAGCAGTGATCTTCTCTATACTACCAATGTGAGACAAAATGTCTTATATACTAAGAGCAACCTTCTTTGAGTAACTAATGTTGGACATAAATACAAGACATATATCAACACCATGTAAGGTCTACCAAGATTATATACATGACTGTATTATTGCATGTGGATAATGCTCTATCACATTAACATGTATAGTAATTAATCTGTCCTAGGAATTTGATATATATATATATATATATATGGAGCTGATCCGTTAATAGCGCTAGAAAAATAGGAGATTTTGCTAGTGCGATCTAGCCGTCCATGAAATAGGATGGACGACCCTGATCTTTTTTTTTGTCAGTCGTACGTTACATAGTGTAGCAGACGGATCTTCTTACCAGATTGCCCCTCCTTCTCCGTCCGCTACACTGTATGGCGGGCAACTTTTTTGTCCTGACATGTGACAGTCAAAAAGTAGTCCGCTACATAATGTAGCGGACGGAGGAACCCCCCTGACAGTTTTCCCATCAGTTATGTCGCCCCACGACTGACTGCTACTTTGTCCTTATCCCACAGTCCGCGACACTGTGTAGCGGACATGCTTTAAACAAATACAAAATAAATACTATCCGCTACAATGTGTAGCGAACGGTTCTTAATGTCCGCTATACTATGTGGCGGATGGAACATATAACTAGTCAGACCTAACTTCGACACTCTTATTCATTCTTTCTTCTCACAAATTTTTCTAGTGGCGTTGGCAAGCAAATCTGTACAATTTCTTCCCAAGAATTCCTTTAATTGTCTCATCAATCACGTAAGTTCACAAACCAATCCTTTATTTGTTGATAATCTAGAGTTATGAGTATTGCGGCTTATGCATGATTTTGAATATGTATTGAGCATGTGCTAGCGTTTGTCAATATATATATATATATATAGGGAGCTGATCCGTTGAGAGCGCTAGAAAAATAAGAGATTTTGCTAGCGTGATTTGGCCGTCCATCCTGAATGGATGGACGGCCCAGATCTTTTTTTTTCAAAAGCTATCAGTCATCCGCTACATAGTGTAGCGAACAGAATTTTTTACGAAATTGCCCCCTCCTCCGTCCGCTACTCTGTACCGCGGATAACTTTTTTGTCCTGACATGTGCCAGTCAAAAATCCGTCCTCTATACTGTGTAGCGGACAAATTTTTGACCACCACACGTCAAGTCATCCACATCCCCCCTGACAGTTGTCACATCAGTCTTGTGGCCACACGACATTCCCGCCGTCCGCGACACTGTATAGCGGACATGCTTTAAATATGTACAAAATAAATCCATCTGCTATACTATGTAGCGGACGGTCTTACTGTCTGCTACTCTATAAGGCGGACGGTCCTTACTGTCCGCTACTTTATGTTGCGGACGGTACATATAAATAAACGTAAACCTAACTTCGATACTCTTATTCATTCTTTCTTCTCACAAAATTTTTTAGCGGCGTTGGTAAGAAGATTTGCGCAATTTCTTCCCAAGAAATTCTTTAGTCCTCTCATCAATCACGCAAGTTCACAAACCATTCACTTATTTGTTCATAATCTAGAGTTGTTATGAGTATGTATTTAGCATGTGCTAGCGTTTGTTATATATATATATATATATATAGGGAGCTGATCCATTGATAATGCTAGCAAAATAAGAGAAGTTGCTAGCGCGATCTCGCAGTCCACGCGCGATCTGTAGGCGGTCCAGATCAGATCTTTTTTTTGCATTTTTTTAAGTACATCCGCTACATAATGTAGCGGACAAGTTTTTTGACAAAAATACCCTCCAACTTCGTCCGCTACATTATGTAGCGGACAGAGGCCGTACTTTTTTCTGACTTTTTCTCTCTCCTTCTCTGACCACTTTTTCTAACTCTCTCTCTCTTTCTGACTCTTTCTCTCTCTCTTGCTAGGAGATCGTCATATGCAGAGAAGCAACACGATGACCCAACTGCTCTCTTCCTGGTAAATTGATCTTCTTGGTAAATTGATAACCAGCCTTGCTAACAAAATCTCCTCTACAATAATAAGAATGTGCCGGCAAGGGAGCAAACCCAACAACTCTCTTCCTGGCCGAGCCCTCTTCAGAATCAGAAGCCTTCTTCAATGGGGCTTCACTGGTTGTGTGCTTGTAAAGGCCAAACCACTTCGCCAGCACGTACCCATACCATCTCCATGGCGGCATATGCATTTCCATGGTTTTCATAGACTCTTTGGCCGGGCTATTTCGAACTCGCCGGCAAGAAAAGCTTCGACTATGTACCGCGTTCCTGCAACGTTGACATCAACGTACTCGTAATCGCCGGATGGAAGCCGTCCGTTTCTCTCCTATAGATGATGCACCAAAATCATCGAGTTCAGCCATAGCTGCTGCGTTAATAGAAAGAATCAAGAGATGGGTTTTTTTTTCTCTAAAGAGAGAGAGAAGAACATGTTGTTCAGAGAGAGGAGATATATATATATATATATATATATATATATATATATATATATATATATATGTATATGTACGTATACGTATACGTATATATACACATATATATACGTATGCGTATATATATACGTGTATATATATACATACAAATAGGAAGCCGATCCACACCCACCAGTGGAGAAATTGTTATTTCTCCACCATAAATCCTGTCGTCCACGTGTACTCGTGGACGGCTCCAATGTGTTTTTTTTTCTTGAAAAAGTTGCAACCACAACACTTTTATGCGGTTGCAAAATTTGACATTTATGCCCTCCGGAACCCCAACCACAAGAAAGACTAGTGGTTGGGGGCCCATGGACCACAACCAACCGTAACAAAGTGCCACGGTTGGCCTGCTCAACCAACCGCAACACTTTGTTGCGGTTGCTAATCACCTTTTTTTTTCGCTGCTTTGCAAAGGTGCCCCCCCCCCCCCCCCACAAAAACACCTTTTATTTTTGGTATGGATGGGAGGCAACGAAAAGAAAGGGAAAGAAGGCAAAAGGCAACGAAAAGAAGGGGAAAGAAGGCAAAAAAAATAAATTAAAGGTAACATAACCAACCGCAACACTTTTATGCGGTTGGGGTTTTTTTTTTTAAAAGATGGGAGGCAACGAAAAGAAGGGGAAAGAAGGCAAAAAAAAAGGACATCACGCGACGGGACAACGCGAAGGAAAACAGGGACAGAAAGGACGAAAAAGAAATACCAACCGCACCAAAGTGTTGCAGTTGGCATTCAAATTTCTGCCCACCCAAATGCAAAGAAATGCATTCAAATGGAAATGCAGAGAAATGAGGTGTAATCCATGAAAAATAAAAGGTGTTTTTGTGGGGGGGCCACCTTCTCTCTTTTGCAGAGAAATGCATTCAAATGGAAATGCAGAGAAATGAGGTGCATGCAAAGCAGGGAAAAAGAGAAATGAGGTGTAATCCGTATCAAACGCTCTCAAACATACAACGCTAGCATGTGCTCACATAAGTTCACATGCTGTATATATATATATATATATATATATATATATATATATATATATATATATATATATATATATATATATATATAATACCGTTTGTTTTGGTTAAATTGTATTTATTAATTCGTAGGAAAGAGCACTTCTCAACACAGTAGAAGTATACGATAATTTCGAAGCCTGGAAATTGAACAAATACCAGAAAATGTTACTGCGTGGGATTGGGTTTGTGATTTTCGCGCATTGACAGATCTTTCAACACCTTGACTGGCACTTAATAGGTGCCCTTGTTGAAAGGTGATAATTACCCTAGAAGATGTAGGGTTCATCTTAGGGTTACTAGTGACGGGGCGACCGATAATTGCTCCTCCGTCAGAAGCAACGAATAAGAGATCCGCCAGAGATTTCTTCACTTGGATACATGAGGATAAATTTAGTGGCGGTATCAAGTTGAAGTGGCTGGTAGATACCTATAAGGTTTTGCCAGAAAACTACACGAACGAGATGTTTGTGCTGTACACACAAGCCTTCCTCTTGTGGGTGATGGGGGCAATTTTATTCCTAATGATGTCGAAGAATACGGTCAGCGTAAAATATTTTGCATTGTTAAGTAACCTGCGAGAGGTTGGGGATTATGCCTAGGGTGCAGCAACTCTTCCGTACCTGTACCAAGCATTGCACAAGGCAACAAGGCCCGACTCCAAAGCTATATGTGCATGTCTCTCGCTGTTGTAGGTCTATCATATAAATCTTGATTACGTGTTCAAATTTTTTTTTGGTTGAATCGACAATAAATTTTGATGATACTTTATATAATTTGTCTTTGCTTTCAGGTGTCGTCTTATGAACACCTTACTCCCGGCGTACCCAGGCGTAGGGACAGAACCAATAATGTATGGCCCCGGTTGTGCGCCTGGGAGTATAGCTGGAAGGATAGCCACTACCCGAGGAGAGACTATCCCCATCACAACATTACATACTATCGGGGGGAGCTTGACTTGCTATCTTTGGGCCAGATGTGTTAGGCACCATACAAACGTTTGGCTCGACAGGTGGGAGAGTCGTTGGTCTTCACGCTCTCTGGGTTGTAACACACACCCCTAATCCACTTCGAGGTCGCAGAGTGGCAGCTCCCAGATCACACTATGCACTATTTTGACTGCCTGCAGGGGTTGCCAGCCGATGCCCTGGATATGAGGGTTAATAGGAACCCACCGGGTGCCGGACGGTTTGGCAAGGCAAATGCGCACGACTTGTGCGCACGCAAAATTGAGGTTTAGAATTCCTGGCAGAAGACGCTGGAGGCCATTGTGTAGGAGCCTGACCCCGTGATCAGTATCGAATAGTACTATGAGTGGTACTACCGCATCACCCGGAGGAAAGTAGCCCCAGTAAGGTTTGAACACGGGGAGAAGTACCACCCTAGGGGTCAAATCGATGAGCATATGGCATACGATATAGTAAGTTGCCCAATAAGTGCTTTTAATAAAATTTGATGATTCTAAGCGTGTGTATGAAGTTATTGATTATCTCTTTGGATGTAAGTTAATGCCTTGTTCGCCTTCTTCCAGAAGTTAATTGACCAGAAAGATCTGGTGGATGCTGAAGTTCGTTAACTCATGTCTCATGCCATTTTTTATTTTTTGCAGAATATATTTTGTGCCATGCTCCGCTCTATTCATGATGGGAGAGTACCAACGCGGCCAAAGCTCCAATATCGATTGAAGAAGAAGAGGCACAAGCAACGTAATACTTCAGACTGCGGCGTCTTCGTCTGCATGTACATGGATTACATTTGTCGGTCTGAGAGCCTTAAGGCGGTCGTCTAGAGTTAAGAATGCGTGGAAGATTTTAGATATTGGATAGCTTGGCAAATTATGCAAGGCCGGCCTAGAGCGGTTTGGTTTATTGAAAATCCTTCTAAGAATCCGGGTGACGATGAGGACCCTAGTTGATATTGTAACATTCGAATCAGTTTTTTTAATAAATCTTTATTATCCAGTTGAAAGCTGTCATTGATTTGATTGGTTTAAGTTGAGTTGTGTTGAGATCAGTTGATTTGTATTGGAGATGACTGATTTGATTGATTTTCGTGGTTGAATCGTTGTTGAAATCAGTTGACATTTGATTTGTGTTGACTTTTGATTAGATTTTTGCTCTCATTGAGACTGATTGAATGGTGGGAAGCAAAATGGGGGGGGGCAAGTCTTGTAAATGTTACTGATGCACCGTCCGCTACATAGTGTAGCGGACAGGTAGAAAACAAAAATTTGTCCGCTACACAGTGTAGCGGACAGGTAGAAAAAAAAATTTACTTAGTGTTGGAGATTAGAGACTCTGTTGCGCCGTCCGCTACACAGTGTAGAGGACAGGTAGGAAACCAAAAACTTTTCTAAGTGCTGAAGATTAGACACTCTGATGCGTCGTCCGCTATGCAATGTAGTGGACAGGCAGGAAACAAAAAAAACTTTCTAAGTGTCAGAGATTAGACACTCTGCTGCGCCGTCCACTACACGGTGTAGCGGATGGGTAGAAAACCAAAAAAATTTCTAAGTGTTGGAGATTAGAGACTCTGTTGCGCCGTCCGCTACACAGTGTAGCGGACATGTAGGAAACCAAAATTTTTTCTAAGTGTTGGAGATTAGACACTCTGCTACGTCGTCAGCTACACAGTGTAGCGAATGGGTAGGAAACCAAAAAAATTTTCAAGTGTTGGAGATTAGACACTTTGTTGCGCCGTCCGCTACACAGTGTAGCGGATGGGTACCAACAAATTATCTAAGTGTTGGAGATTAGACACTCTACTGCGCCGTCCGCTACACAGTGTAGTGAACGGGTAGGAAACCAAAATTTTTTCTAAGCGTAGCAGACAGTGTTGCGGACAGGTAGGAAACCAAAGAATTTCTTAGTGTTGGAGATTACACACTCTGCTGCACCGTCTACTACACAGCGTAGCGGACGGGTAGGAAACCAAAAAAATTTCTAAGCGTTGGAGATTAGAGACTCTGCTGTGCCGTCCGCTACACAGTGTAACGGACAATGCTAACTCTATTATTGTTCTTATGAAATTAGGGACGGAATAAATGTTTTATCGATGGAATCAACAACCTCAATATCTCAAATGCACGATTAACAATAAAAAATCATCAATTAACAGCCCAAAATCAAGGATCAATAATCACAATTCTCTAATAAAAAATTAACAACCTTAAATTAAGAAACTTAAATTAGTTCAAATAACACAAAATTTTTCAAATTACACAATTGTTCAAATAACACGAAATTATGGTTCAAAGTTCAACATTGGGGGAAAGCTTTTTCACAAGTGCTGTGATCAAACATCGTCACTTGAAAATGCATATGCCCCATTTGTTCAAAGACTATAACGTCGCCTAGATTGAGGTCATATTGCTTCACAAATTCGTTCCAACCTTCTTCAAAACAAATTTGCTCTTGGCCGCGCATCTTCTTGATTTTAACAAGCCATGACCCCTTGCGGCTGGTTAAAGTTGCTTTGAATCAAAGTGTGGTAAACAATCTGCAAAAGGCTACCGGTATGGCCTAACATATTCATAACAGTAAGACAGATAAGTTTTTAACCAAAGATAAAACTTTTAACACACACAAAAACGCAGAGAAAGAGGGATGGCCTACAAGTTCTGTATGAAAACTAGGAACCATGACCTTGAAGAAGTGCCTACGGACTGAAATGCCCCTGTTCACCGAAGCAGAAGCCATCAGGATGGATCTATCGCCGAAGGTGGTGCCGCGTCAGGGGGAGGACGGTGGTGTCGCCGGAGATGTGCGTCGCCGTAAAGGGGGTCACGGGGGGTGAGATGTTCGAGACAGATACAGAAACTAGAAAAATAAGAATGGCCGAGGTGTTGGACTTTTAAACGGTGCAGGGACATCCACTACACAGTGTAGCAGACACAAAGAAGATGAAAAGTTTCCACTGTCCGCTACACTATGTAGCGGACGTGGCAAATTAGAAAAAAGGAATTTAAACTAAGGATGGCTCTCACAGGTCCCCAAAAAATAAAATTCCAGTCTTCGGCCGAAAGATTATTAGAAAAAAATTACAAAAAATTATTACAAATGTCAAAAATTACAAAAAATTAAAGGTCCACTGCATCTTCTTCTTCCTCATCTTTGGCGTCATCTTCTTCCTCATTTTGCAACCCCCTGGAGTTATCCCCCAGTGCCTTATAATGGTTCCGCTTGTCATGGTTGGTCATTTTGTTGCACAATGCACACCTTCTCAGCTTTTTAAGTTGAGTTGCATGTTCAATAGAGCTCTTCATCCGCGTAGATCTCTTGCGGCCTTTTGTTTGTGATATAATTAGATCCAAAGGCCAGATATCATTCTTGTCTTCCTCCCTCGGCTCATCATCTTCTGATCCCATTGTAGGCTCAGTGTCAGCCGCATTGCTAGCTGAAGTTGCTTTAAACTGGTCGACAATGGGCTCTTGCTGCTGAGCTACTTCAAGGAGATGTTTATTTCCGGTCATTGTAGTAGGACTCTTTATGGACAAATGGGTAAACATTGTGACCAAATGATTATACCACAACATCTCTGATTCTTCAAAGTCAGTATACGGATGCTCCAGAAAGGCAATGGTACTATGCAACCTGTTTGCACCTTTCGTCCACGGTGGCAGGACATATTTATCAGGGATTGTCCTGATATTCTTCTAGGTGAAAACCGCAAAATGTGCCTACACAGGATTCCATGGAACTCAAACTTCTTGCAAACACATGTCACTGAATCCGTCAATCTTTCGTGGCTCACCATATACATTCTGTGCAGCTTCTCAGGGACGAGGTCATTCACGAGGGAATAAACCTTGTACTCACGCGTAGACTTTCTGCCACCTTGTTTATACTGTATCGTCCTAATTTTTGCAGCTCTACTTGGTACAACAGGAAGATCTCCTTCGTATAGACTTTTGCACCGTTCAGCTCCAGGGGTTCTCAAGCAACCTTCTCCTTTATTTATACGTGCTTGCAAAGTCTACAGCCCTTTCTTTCATGAATAACGAGGCAACCGCTTTTTGTGCGGATATGACGAAACTCTTCAAATTGGTAGCTGTACCCACATAACTATCAAACATGGCATTCATAGATTCACTCATGCCCGTCGTTTTCATGCCCGCAGAAAAATACCTCCTCGTGTAAACGCCAATCCATTGCTCTTTGAGCTCGTACAAGTGCTGGAGCCACTCGTTGTCTTGCAATGAGTAATCCTTAACAAGCTTTTCCCACCTCTCCTCAAATTTGTCAATCGTTAAGGACTTATTAACGCACTTTGCAAAGTCCTGTTTAAAGTCTGGATACTTTGCATACACGTGATGCAAACGTTCAGGGTATTTGTTGCTTATGTGCCAAGTGCACAAGTTGTGTCGAGTATCTGGGAAGACGGTAGCAATAGCCTTCTTCATTGCCAAATCTTGATCGGTGATGATAACTTTTGGTGCTTTGTTGTTCATGGCTTCCAGCCACTCCCTAAACAACCATTCAAAAGAACTCTCGCTCTCGTCCCTTAACAAGGCGAACCCGAACAGGATGGAGTGATAATGATGATTGACGCCCGTGAAAGGAGCGAATGGCATCGAGTACTTGTTGGTACGGTATGTGGTGTCGAAAGTCACGACATCCCCAAAATGCTTATAAGCTAGCCTCGAACGACCGTCGACCCAAAAAATTGTACTAACTCGATGCTCGTCGTCAAGTTTATAATCGAAGGTAAACTGCGGGTCCTCCATCTGCATCCGTTTCAATAGGCTCATTGTGGATTGAGCATCATTGAGGTCATACGCGGCTCGTCTATGGGTTCGGACCGCGTTACGAACGTCTGTCGTGTTAAAGTTTAAATTTTGAATTCCCCCAGCCTGTTCAGCAAGAACATTAATCATGTCGGTAGGTCCTAGCCGCGCATTGCTCATTGTGTGAATCAGGCTCCTTGCGACCTTACCCATCTTCTTGTGTTGATGCATCTGACTCACCTTAGAAGGGGTTACTAACGGGTGATTGTGTGCCAGTTCCAGGCTGGTAATAAGCCAATGATCTTGCTTGGGTTTATAGCTTACGAACATCTTGACCTGGCAATTTGTGCGCGCAAAGCAGTCCCGTCTTCTACGCGAATATCCTATTTCGTCATCACTGTCATCATTGCCTACGCGTGTCTCATTTTGCTGTGGGTTTCTGCCCCTATGACACTCGTATAAGCGAGAGCATATCTTTTTTGTTACGTTGCTTGTTCTTGTAGTCTTTATTCTAATGCCAAAACCAACCCTCAATGAATACACTCGAAAACATTCTTCAGCTTCTTCCAATGTTTGAAATGTTCGTCCTAGATACGGATCACTAGCATCTACGGGGGTGTTGGAGCTCGACACGAAATCAGACATTGTGAAACAAGACCTATGTAGAAATAGACTACGCTTAACAATCAAATAGCATTTCTAACTGAAAATATTACCTCAAAATTATCGTGGCTAATAGACCAATTTAGGATGACAAATATACCATATACATAATCTCAAAAGTGTCTCCAATTTAAGAATTATTAATTTATTGAACATAACAAATTAAAATTACTAAGATAAATAGATTCATCATACCAAAATACAACAAACATATCTCAAAAAATTCGAATTTAAATAGGATAAAATTTTCGAAGTTAGCGAACCTAAAAAAAATGAATTTGTTTAAAGTTAACAAATTAATTTCTAGAACATCACAAATTGATGAATAGAGTGACAAATTTCTAGAACATCACAAAAAATCTATATTTTTTTGTCCAAAAAAAATTATACTTTATCAGTCAATTCATAAATAAAATTTTACCATTCACAAACTTATCTTGCTTGAGTGAACCTTAAAGCAAGTGTTACTCGAAGCTTGAAGGGAGCTGAAAATGGAAGCAAGTGAGTCTGAAAGAGAAGAAAATTGTGCTGAAAGAGGTGAGAATATTTTGATGAATAGGCAATACTGTATAGCGGACATCATTAAAGGTACATAAATTCATGAAAGTGTGTCAGTCAAAAGTTGTCCGCTACACAGTATAGCGGATGACTTTTTGACTCGCAACTGTCAGGACAAAAAAGTTTTCCGCCATACAGAGTAGCGGACGAAGGAGGGGGCAATTTTGAAAAAAAATCCCGTCCGCTACACTAGGGATGGACGGCCAGATTGCGCTAGCAAAATCTCCTATTTTGCTAGGGCTCTCAACGGATCAACTCCTATATATATATATATACAGCATGTGAACTTATGTGAGCACATGCTAGCGTTGTATGTATTATGCATGTTCTAGCATTGTATGTTTGAGAGCGTTTGATAAAAGCTTCCAACCTTGCCGTTTTTCCATAATTTTGTTGTAAAAAATGGATTTTAATCCTGAACCAGAAGATCCCTCTGTATTTTACAACCAAGCAAATCATATCAGTACGCTCATATGGGATGGTGGAGTAAGATACTTATTTATCAACTTTCTTATTCTTACGAATATTGTATACCTTTTGTTTTGCTTAAATTGTATTTATTAATTCGTAGGAAAGAGCACTTCTCAACGCATTAGAAATATCCGATAATTTCAAAGCCTGAAAATTGAACAAATACTAGAAAAGATTACTGCGCGGGATTGGGCTTGGGATTTTCACTCATGGACATATCTTTCAACACCTTGACTGACACTTAATAGGTGCCCTTGTTAAAAGGTGGAGAAGTGAAACGTATGTTTCACTTCCCTCTCGGAGATATGAAAATTATCCTAGAAGATATTGGGTTCATCATAGGGCTACCGGTGACGGAGCGGCCAGTAAATTGCTCTTCCGTTGGAAGTAACGAATAAGAGAGCCGCTAGGGACTTCTTCACTTTGATACCTGAGGAACAATTTAGCACTGGTGATATAAAGTTGAAGTGGTTGGTAGATACCTACAAGATTTTGCCAGAAAACTACACGGGCGAGATGTTTGTGTTGTACACACAAGCTTCCTCTTGTGGGTGATGGGGGAAATTTTATTCCCAACGATGTCGAAGAACACGGTCAGCATGAAATATTTACCGTTGTTGGGTAATCTGCAGGAGTTTAGGGATTATGCCTGGGTTGCAGCAACTCTTGCGTACTTGTACCGAGCATTGCACAAGGCAACGAGGCCCGACTCCAAAGCTATAAATGCATGTCTCTCACTATTGCAGGTATATCAGATAAATCTTGATTACGTGTTCAATTTTTTTGTTGAATCAACAATAAATTTTGACGATACTTTATATAATTTGTCTTTGCTCTCAGGTGTGGTCTTATGAACACCTTGTTATCGGGGCACCCAGGCTTAGGGACAGAATCGATAATGTGTGGCCTGGGTTGTGTGCCTGGGAGGAGCCGGAAGGATAACCACTACCAGAGGAGAGACGATCCCCATCACAACATTACGTACTATTGGGGGGAGCTCGACTCACTATCTAGGGGCCAGATGCGTTGGGCAACGTACAAATGTTTGGCGTGACGGCTGGGAGAGTTGTTTGCCTTCACGCCCTTCGAGTTATAACGCACACCCCTGATCGACTTTGAGGTCGCAGAGTGGCAGCTGCCAGATCGCGCTATGCGCCATTTTGACTGCCTGCAGAGGTTGCCAGCAATGCCCTTGATATGAGGGTTAACAGGAACCCACCGGGTGTCAGACAGTTTGGCAAAGCAAATGTGAAATTGAGGTTTGGATTTCCTGGCAGGACACGCTGATGGCCATTATGTCAGAGCCTAACCCCGTGATTAGTATCAAGCAGTACAATGAGTGGTACTACCACATCACCCGGAGGAGAGTAGCCCCAGAAAGGTTTGAACGCAGGGAGAAGTACCACCCTAGGGGTCAGATCGATGAGCATATGGCATACGATCTGGTAAGTTGCCCGACAAGTGCTTTTAATTAAATTTGATGACTCTAAGTGTGTGTATGAAGTTACTTATTTATTATGTTTTTTGGATGTTGGTTAATGCCTCATTCGCCTTCTTCTAGAAATTGAGTGAGGGGAAGGATCTGATGGATGCAATGGGCGAAGAGCTTTGCCAACAGGCTAAAGCGTTGGCGTTTGGATGCGGGAATTTTTTGCCCCAAGTATCGGGACAGCCTTCGGGCGTCAGCCCGAGAATGGGTTAGCCGGGGTGGCAGCCCCCTTATGTGAGCGAGGGATACGGTGATCCCTCGGGACAGACTTTTGGGGTGAGCCAGGGATACGGTGGTCCCTCTATACAGGGAATGGGTGGTGATTGGGGACCGCCAAGCACCATGGGACAGGTTAAGCGCCGTGGGAAGAGTAAATTGCGCCCTCATTCTCTTTGCTTCCAGACTCGGAACCCCAACCCTTCTCTCGGAGTCAAGTCATGCAGGATTGAGGTTTCAGAAATATCAGTCTATTCGAGACATTGCCCATTGTCCCATGGATGGGGCCATCTGTTGCCCCCAGAAGGCAATATCTCCCGGTTGACCCCGAAGGAAGGCAATATCCCCCGGTCGACCCCTGAGGGCAATTTTGCAAAGGGCATCCATTGAAGCCCCTAAAGCAGCATAAACGCCAACTAATCTGAGAGAGTTATTTTAGTGCCCCCCCCCCTTGAGACAAAGCATCGTGTAGTGTGGATCACCCGAATAGCCATGACGCATTGCGGCTGGTTAAAGTTGCTTCATTTGATCTCATTGCGGTAAGCAATCGGCAAAAGGCCACCGGTTTGGCCTAACATATTCTTAATACAGTAAGATAGGTAAGTTTTTAACCAAAGATAAAACTTTTAACACACACAAAAACACAGAGAAAGAGGGATGACCTACAAGTTTTGTATGAAAACCAGGCATTACGACCTTGAAGAAGTGTCTGGCGACTGAAACATCCCTTTTCACCGAAGCAGAAGCCATTAGGACGAATCTATCGCCAGAGGTGGTGCCACGTCGGGGGGAGGACGAGGATGTCGCTGGAGGTGCCGTGACGTTGAGGGGAGGACAGGGCTGTCGCCGAAGGTGGCATGCGTCGGGGGGGAGGACGGTGGTTGCCAAAGATGTGGGTCGCCGTAGAGGGGGTCGCGGGTGGGTGAGATGTTCGAGACAGATAGAGAAACGGGAGAAAGAAGAATGGCTGATTTGATTAATATTTAAGAGGATTTTTAGCAACGTGTTGAAGTTTTAAACTGTGCAGAGATGTCCGCTACATTGTGTAGTGGACACAAAGAACACCAATAGTTTTTTTGTGTAGCTCCATCCGTCACATTGTGTAGCGGACCCATAGAACACCAAAAAATTTCTATTCTGTAGAGCCGTCTGCTACATTGTGTAGTGGACATACAGAAAACCAAAAAATCTCTAAATGTTGGAGTTTAAAGACTCGACAGAGCCATCCGCTACATTGTGTAGCGGAAAATGCACTTTGTCCGCTACACTATGTAGCAGAAGGGGCAAATGAAAAAAAAAACTTAAACTTAGATTTGATGGCTCTCACAGGTCCATCAGAAATAAAATTCCAGTCTTCGGTCAAAAGATTATTAGAAAAAAAATTATTACAAATGTCAAACAAACTTGATGGCTTATACAAAAATTAAAGGTCCACTACATCTTCTTCTTCCTCATCTTCGACTAGAGTTGTCAAACGGGCCGGGCGGCCCGCGGGCTGGCCCGACCCGGCCCGGTTCTGGCCCGGGCTGGCCCGGCCCCGTGCATGAACAGTAGCGGCCCCAGCACAGCGGGCTTGGGGCCTGGGCCTGGACCAGGCCTTCATTTGCTCCGAAAAAGCCCGGCCCGGCCCGGAAACGGGTTTGGCCCGGCCCGAAGTCGGCCCGGGTCTGGCCCGGTTTGCGGCCCGGTCTGCGGCCCGGATCTGGCCCGGTCTGCGGCCCCACATGTTTGAATTTTTTTGTTTTTCCCCCCTTTCTTCCACCCCTTTTCCAAAATTCCACTTTTACCCCCCCAACAGCAATATAACGGCTAGTTTGGGGGGTATTTTAGTCTAACCTATATTTTTCAACTCCTTTACACTCTTACCCTCCCCAACAACTATAAACGGATAGTTTGTAGGGGTATTTTGGTCTTTTGTGAAGTTTCTAAAATCTATAAATTCACACCATTTCTCTCTAATTTTTCACACCAATCTTCTTACTCTCTCTTACCTAAACATTCTATATTTCTACAAGCTTTGCTACTATTTTCCTCTCCAATTACTACTCTTGCTAATTACTACTAGTATTTACTAATTAGTACTCTTGTTTATTAATTACTAGTCTTGCTAAATTCTTTTTAATTACTAACTCTCTAATATTTGTTACTCGTTCATTCTTTTAATTGTTATTTCTTATTACTACTCTTATACTTGTGTATTTAGTTACTCTTACAAAGTTTAGCTCGAAATATGGCTGGATTATTGAAGAAAATGAGGCGTGCATCGTCATCACGAAAAACATCATCATCATCGCAAGCACCACCACCAGCACAAGCGCCAGCGCCACGGCCATCACAAACACCAATCCAAGCACCAACACAACCATTCGTTCCTGGACGAATGAGTACAGGCTGTATGATAGATACCCAAGCCAATTGGGAGTTCAATCAAAACATTCCAGATTTTGAATACACGCCTGATGAAGACCCCCCGCATTATAGTCAAGGACGCAGCTCGGTTGGCGAAGCTACTACTCCGTGGCATAATCTCAACCCTATGCCTGGTCATGATGAAGAAGGGCCGAGCAATGCCTCCGGTAATGAGCCAGAAGTCCAAAAGGGGAAAAAAAGAAAGCCGAGTGTTGGAATCATTTCGATGTAGTTATGGTGGACGGCATCCGAAAAGCTCGATGTAAGTACTGCGCTAAATTATTTTCGTCTGGTAGTGGTAATGGACATCTTAACAGGCATTACCCTCTGTGTGCACCTCGACAAGGCCACGTCGAACCTACCCAAACGCAGTTATCTTTTGACGGTAAGTTATTTGTTTATAATCAGCGAGAGCAAAGAGACGGTCTCGCTGAATTTGTTATTCATGATGAACAAGCCTTTTCTTTTGCCGATAATCCTAAGCACTCTAGATATATGAACACATACGTTCAACCTTTGTACAAAAAGGTTCATAGAAACACAACTAGATCCGATGCACTCCGACAGTACAATGCTGCTAAAGCACGCCTTATCGATTATTTCGATAAATTTGAAGGTAAAGTTAGTCTTACTTCTGATATTTGGCAATCTCCTTATACTTTTGTTAGTTATTCTTGTGTGACCGCTCATTGGATTGATGTAGATTGGGTTATGCACAAGAGAATCATCGCTTTCGAGCACTTCCCTTATCCGCACGATGGAATGAACATTGCTATTCTTATATTAAAAGCATGCACCACATTTAAAATTAAGGATAAGATTATGAGTGTTAGTTTTGATAATGCTTCTAATAATAAAGTTGCTGTTGCAGCTTTAAAGGAGACGCTTCAACCTGTACTTAATGGTGAATTATTTCATGTTCGCTGTGTTTGTCACATTATTAATTTAATTGTTCAAGATGGTTTAGCTGCTGCAGGAGATATTCTTCTCAAAATGAGGGGTATGACAGCGTATGTTAATAGCTCGAGTCCGAGAACACAACAATTTAAAACGTTGTGTGTTCAATATAATATGCCTCGCAGGAGAGCAGTTACAGATGTGGTCCACAGGTGGAACTCTACATACCACATGCTTTTACACATTCTGGCATACCGAGAAGTCTATACGCATTTTCTACTAACCCAGTTCCCAGCCGGCTTGCCAACTCAAGAGGAATGGCAGATGGCCACATACCTAGCTGAATTTTTGGAGGTATTCTACACGTCTACCAATTTATTGTCTGGTACGTACTATCCCACCTCTCCTCTCGCTGTAATAGAAATTCTGAAGATGGCTACAATGTTAACAAAATGGAGATATATAGGACCCTTTAAGGAAATAGTAAAAGTGATGGATCAAAAATTTAATAAATATTGGAGTAAACTGCCTGCTATTTTTACTGTGGCTACTTGTTTAGATCCTAGGTTAAAGTTGCATGGCGTGAACGCCTCGATACAAGAGATATCGAAATTAATGTGCTACACAGCAGAGGAGACAACCGCATTCACAGCAAAAGTGAGCAAGAGGTTTGAGGACTTGTTCAACGTCTATCGTAATTCTGCTGACGTGCGCGGGCGAGCTACATCATCATCCACTGTTGAGAGGTATTATGCGCCATACCTTCAGGGCTTTGAACATCTAGTAGCAAGACAACTACCAGGTGAAGGTACTTCTAATTCGGCAGGTTCGTATACTTTTTCCTCTTTTAATGAGATTGGTGTATATGCAAATACTGATCATTATTCTGATTTATCAAGGCAAGAACAGGTTAATTTTAATTTGTTAAATTTTTGGAAACAAAATCAAAACATGTATAAAACTTTATCCCAAATTGCACGGGATGTACTGCCAGTGCAAGCCTCCACGGTTGCTTCAGAGTCGGCATTTTCAGCCAGCGGGAGGGTTTTGGATGACAGGAGGAGTCGTCTTAACCCCGAGTCGCTCGAGCTATGTGTATGTTGGAAGGATTATCTTGATGCGAAATACCGCGAGCAAGATAAACCGATTGATGATAGGAAGAGCAGTGACTCGGATATTGAAGTACTTCTGGATGATTAGGTAATTTGTTTTTATTTTCCTCTTTTGATCCTTTTGGTTGACGTTGCAGATTTCTTGATCTTTGATTGCTGATATTTTGGATAGACATGCATTATTATTTTGATTGTTAGAATTTTAAGAATAAATTTTTTCACAAAATATACTTTTTTCCATATATATAAAATAAATTTTTACAAGCAAGATATATATTTTTTCGTATATATAAAAAAATAGGTAACTTCGCCTGTTTGTTTACAAGCAGCCGGTCCCAAGCCCGGATAAAAGGAGGAGGGCCTATGAATACATTTATTATTTTTCTATATAAATTTTTATGTGTTAAGATTTTATTAATAAAGCTCACCAAGAAGAGTATGAAAATGTTTAACATATAATAAAAAATATAATGGCTAACAAATAAATATGTATATACATACATACATATATATGTATATTACTTATAATGAAATAAAAGGATAAAGATTAGGTTCGTTAAATTGTGAATATTGCCTAGAGATGAAATTTAAAATTGAATAACAAGAAGAAAAAAAAGGGCCCGGGCCCGGCCCAAGCCCGGCCCTAGCTATTGGGCCTAGGGCCAGGGCCTGGACTGGGCCTAGGTTTGCCTTCGGCAGGCCCGGCCCGGCCCGGCCCGGTTGGCAGCCCCACTGGCCCGGCCCCTGCCCGGCCCCACAGCAGGCCCGATGGGCTTGGGCTGGGCCGGCCCAAGCCCGGCCCTTTGACAACACTATCTTCGACGTCATCTTCTTTCTCATTTTCCGAGCGTTGAGAGAAAAAGTGGATATGGAAGACGTCTCCTTCTTATTGGCTGGGGTTGTTATAGCTAAACAAAAACTATGAAAGTCTGACATCAATGCACAAAAGTCAAACGGATGAGTGCCACAGTATCCAGTATATCCATAGTCTCAGCAATATGTTACAACAAAAAATGTGATTTTGTTAGTAAAGTAACATTTTCATGTGTTTTGCTGATACCCATTCAATCTCTATCCGAAGACCTTGGGCTTGTGCATAATAAATCAAATGCAAAAATCAAAATAGCTGTTGAACCACATCTTATTTGATCGGAGAGAGCTATTTTTGTAGGAAACTTTAAAAGCTATGAAACTCGAGAGGGAGTAGATTCTGGCAAAGAGGTTTGTTTTACATGTATTGGTGCAAGAGGGCTGTGATATGTACTGTTTTATGTGTATTTGGTGATAGATTGTTAATGGGCTAAAACAATAGGAAAGAAGTGGGCAGCTTTTTTTTCATGTAAGAAAGAATCAATATGGTTGTGCAACATCTATTGTATCGACTTGCGGTAAAAAAAGCAATGCTGTGAAAAATAAGATGGTTTGGGTTAATCCATATACAACATATGGTAGTAAAGATATAGATTGGTGCATCCGGAAATATTTTGTGATCAACCTTCCTAGAGATCTGAGCTATTAGCCATTCACGAAATGTTGAGTTTGTTTTGTCTGATTTGATCCCATGCAGTAGGGTAAACCAAATAGGTCTAATAGTTGAGCACTTTTTCAAAAAAAAAATATGAGTAGAAGTTTTAGGGGAGTTGAGGTAGAGGGAGCATAAAAGAGATGGGAATAAATTAATTTGATAGAGGTTGACATTTGTAGCGAGGCGATTCCATAGCAATTTCCATATAAGTTATATAAAATTTAGAGATATATGAAGGGACCAAAGCCTGTGCCACACTTTTGGGGTACGAGGACTGGATCGTGCAGATGTACCACAGTGTTAGTGGCAAGTAGGATTTGCTTCATATTTCGGTATTCCAAGCGATAAGCTAATTCCATTGAGAATTCTCCATTGATGTTATGAACTTAAACTTGTTGGTCCTTGAAATCATGTTTTAAAATATGGATGGCAAGGATTATGTTGACAAGAGCCGGAGGAAAGTACTTCCAGGGTAGTTGTGTTCCATTGTTTATGTTGCATGAACAGACTTGAAACACCTGATTTGTCATTCTGGATGCTCTAGTGACATTATTGGCGGTATTATTCAGTTTCCAATTATTACTCCAAATTGATATTGGCTGACATTCCCCACTTGCCATCATAGACTGTGTTGCAGGGTTCTCCGTCCTGTTAATATGCTTCTCCATCCCCAGGAAAAGTTGCCTACTGTTGGTGAGTCCAAAAAAATTTGTTTTCATGCAATACTTAGGTGACATGCCCCAGAATAATTTTGCTAAAAGGGCTCTATTCATGATACTGATGTCTTTGAACTCAAGGTCCCCTTCCTCTCAAGGAGCACATAGTACATTGCATTTGATCTGATGAAGCCTCTTTTTTTCATTACCGGACCACAAGAAATTACTCAGGATGGTACGAACCTTTTTACAGAGATATTGAGGGAGAATGGTAGATAAGAATGGATGATAGGTCAAATTTAATAAGCGTACCTACCCCAGCTTTATTTAAAAGAAGGCCTTTCCACCCCGTACAACGATTTCGAACTCTATTAACAAGTTCTTCTAAGAAAGCCTTTTCTGTGTTATAATATGGTAGAATGCTTCCCAAGTAAGATCCAAAATTTTTCGACAACAAGAATCCCAAAATATGCTGGAATTGAAGTTTATTAGACTTACTGCGAGAGATGATTTAAGTGATTAATCATTTGCCCAGATTCCCTGTAGTATTTTTCCAGAAGTTGGTGTAGATTAAGGCATATAACGAGATCGAGTTTTTTGAAGATCAAAGAATCATCTGTGAAAAATAAGTTATTAGCGTCTGGGCTTTTTACTCCAATTTGAATTCTAGATATTTCCTTAGACAGTTGTGCTTGGATAAGTCCTGAGGATAGGACTCCTGCACAGAGGATGAAAAGGTAAGGCGATAGAGGGTCTCCATGTTTCAAGCCACACGTCGGTTAAAAGCAGCGAGTAGGTGATCCATTGACAAGAATTTCATAAGTTAGTGAGGATACACTTTCATGATGTTGTATATGATGTGCTCTAGAAATTTAAATTTCAGCAGAACTGCTTCGAGGAAATGCCGGTTGACTCTGTCGTATACTTTTATCATATCCATTTTGATTGCCCCCAAACAGAATGTAGCCGATTTGGTTGTTTTGATCTTATTCACCAATTCTTGTCCGATAAGTATACTATCGATAATCTAGGGGCTCATGATAAAATTGTTTTGATATTTCAAGATTAGATGCCCAAAGGAATCTTTAATTCGAGTAACCAAAATTTTGAAAACAATTTTGCAGAAAGGTGCTGCAAAGGCTAATAGGTCAAAAATCTTGAGGGTGTTCTGCATTTTTCTTCTTAGGGATCAATATAATAAATTTTTTGTTGGCTTCTGCAAGCATATGATCCGATCAAAGAAAATAGAGTGCTACTGCAGTGATAAAGGTATCCACAAAATCCCAACATTGTTGATAAAAAAAATAGCCAGAATACCATCAGGGCCAGGTGCGTTTAGTGGTTTAAGTTGGAATAGGACTGTCTTGATTTTTCGGGGTAGTGAAAGGTTTTCCGAGTAAATCAATATGCCGCTCTTAGCAGGCTTTTGGTTAGGGGGGGCATGGTAGAAAAGGGTTCCAACGATATATGTGGGAGCAATAGAGGGCAATAAAGGAGACAAAAATGATGAAATAGGCAAGACGATATGCTTTGATGATCCGCTAGGGTGTTTCCTTTATCATCTCAGATGGATATAATCCGGTTGTTGCCTAGTGGATGATGGTTGACGTATGGAAGAACTTAGTATTTCTATCACCATGTTGGATCCATTTTGACTTAGCCCAATCAGCCCAAAAGAGTTCTTCACAATCAGGCAACCAGTCTAACTTGTGGTGAGCATTTTTTTCCCAAGATTTGAGCATCCACTAGTGGTAATAGAGATTGAAAATGAAGAAGATGAGCCTTTGCATCAGAAATTTGTGCAAAAAGATTTTCTAATCTGAACTTATTCCATTCTGACATCATTTTGAACATGACTTTGGCCAAGGTGATTAATTTAAATGTCAAAGAGCCTGGACATGAGTAGTCCAGGCGGTATTGATAATCTCTTTACTTTGTCGGTGTTGGAGCCGCATCGCTTCAAACTTTTTAGGTCTGGGCCAGAAACCATATTTGAGGTAGGTATCAACTAGAATAGGAGCATGGTCAGAGGTTTGAGTTCCCAGGTTATTAATGAAGGCATGAAGGCAAGGCAAGGTCCATTAAGGGTTGGCAAAAGCACAGTCTTGCTTTTCATAGGTCCAGAACATCTCTTGATGGTTATTGAACCACGTAAAAGTGGGTCCCGTCCACTTACATTCCAAGAGGTGATTAGTGCATATGAATGACTGAAGGTACTGACTGGTGAGGGTACTCAGATGATGGAGACCTGCTTATCCATCAAAGATAACACTTGATTGAAATCACTACCCAATACCACAGGTTGATGATGCAAAGATAATATCCAGGTGATATTATCCTAAGTTTGCTGTCTTTTAGATAGGGAAGGATGTCCATAAATAAATCCCATAAGCCAAGAGGGCGTAGTGGTAATAATAATAAAAAATTTCCTGTGTATAGAACCTTTCCGATGATACTGTCCATCTAGCAGACCCAAAGACCGCCTTTTATACCCGGGATTTTAGAAGGATCCATACTCGAGTGAGGGGTATAGCCCAGTTTGAGGACTTTAGAAATGACGGTATCTATAGGAAACTTTGTTTCTTACAAGAAAAGGCACTCCGGTTTGTGTGTCCAAACAAGCTTAAGGGTTGCTCGATCATGTAAGGGGTTATTAGAGCCCTGAATAGTTCCAACACAGGATTTTAACTAGGGGTTAAAGGGTTGTTCAAGGGCAATAGCCGAAACCCGAGACAGAAAGGCCTTTGAATATTTGGAAGGGTTATGAGTGGATTGTGTAAGGGGTAAGACTTCATATTCTGGCATTTTACTATTAGAGGGAACAAGGAGAGTAATAGAAGAGGCTGTTGAAAATTACTAATGAAGAGCCTGATGAAATCGGTTCTGCCCTTTTTTACTAAATTTCAAGTATTTTTAAATTAAAAATAATTTCTTTAAATGCAATAAAAACTCATGAATAGTCATAATTGTTTCTACCTGAAAATAAAGTCCGACAATTTTTGTTACAGCCTTAAAAAATATATAAAAATTATAGAAATTAAATTTAGAATTGAAAAGGCATTAAAACTATTTTTAAATAAATCTTTTTTCCCAATCCAATGCTATACGCTAATGATACCAAATCAACTCTAAAAATTATCAAACTTAATCTCGGACTTATTTCTACTGTAAATTACTGTAATTTGTTCAGAATTCATGAATTTTAAAGACTCTAAAAGAATTTTACAAATCTGAACTTAGAGAAAATATTAAAAATATATACAATTTCAGAAAATTATAAAATTCTTTCAGAAATTCTAATATAGCCTAAGGTACCTACTGTAAAATTTGACACGCTAACAATCATTGTGCCCTATCCAATGCACGCGCCGAACTTAATGTGAACCTATGGTACACCTATGCAAACACAGGATACCACTCCACAACACTGACCAACTTCATCTTCTCGTCTTCTCTCTGCCAACCACCCACAATATATACAATACACACCCATAGATTAAAGACTCGTTACATACGCCTACATACACAGAATACACACCCACCCACACATTCACGTGCGCGAGCATATGCACACACAGAGAGAGACAGAGACTGTCATCACGGCAGCCTCACACGCAAACACAAACACATTCAAGTGAAAGTCCACCGCATCGCAGAAAAAGCCTCTATGACATATACGAGGAAACATAAGAGGTTACCCAAAGAACTGGCAATTGACTCTTTTTCTGTCTTTTTAGTGATAGTGAACCTTTGAGGTTCTAGGAAGCGGCTATAGAAAAGAAATAAAAAACGCAATCAGTAAGAAA
This sequence comes from Escallonia herrerae, assembly GCA_033070095.1. Taxonomy (NCBI): domain Eukaryota; kingdom Viridiplantae; phylum Streptophyta; class Magnoliopsida; order Escalloniales; family Escalloniaceae; genus Escallonia; species Escallonia herrerae. The sequence goes on along the minus strand of JAVXUP010001633.1, from coordinate 149,992 downwards.
TTTAAGCCGTAGAGAAGAATAACACACGACAGTTGTCCACACTTTCAAATAACCAAAAAGCAGTTGGAACCAAATAGGTGAATAAAGCCGAGAAGAATCCAAGAGGTGAAGTAGAGAGGTACAAAGCAAGGTTAGTTGTCCACACTTTCAAATAACCAAAAAGCAGTTGGAACCAAATAGGTGAATAAAGCCGAGAAGAATCCAAGAGGTGAAGTAGAGAGGTACAAAGCAAGGTTAGTTGTCAAAGAAAGATGTTGGAGCAAAGGTAGATCCAACTCTTTCTAAGAGCCTAGGTAGAAGATTGAGGTACTTGACATGTAGAAGAGCAGACCTTTTATTTGAAGTTGGGTTTATTAGTTGCTACATGGCAGCTCGTACCATGACTTATATGAAAGAAGCTAAAATAATTTTGACATCAAGAGGCGCGTTGCATTCGGTTTATTTTATTCTTTTTCTATGTAACATTCCTGAAAATCCAGAGCTCCGTCGTCCCAAACTCCCAAAACATTAACCTACTAGATCATATCAAACCTGTCAAATCTGGTACACTACCATATACTTCAAAGCATCTGATTCACCACAAATCCAAATTCTTCAAAATACAGGATTACAAAAACTGCTCGAACTTAAACTATTAAAACCTAGGTTCTTAATAATTGGGGTCCTTATAGAATCAATCGACTGTACAAACCCACGTAGGGCTCACATTACCCAGTAGTGATGGGCTCACTAGGAATCTCACACAGACTCTAAACCATTCCCGAACATGCTACAGCTAATCATCACCTACAAAAGAGAGTCAAACAAAAGGTCATACAAGAACTACCAAAAGAAATACAAAACAACTCCAAAGAATCCAACTGACAATGATTTTCGAAATACTTCAAACGATTTGAACAGCTCAATGATTTTGAAAATGATCAAAATTCATCATAAATAGATACCAAAAAAAATAATAACCATTACGACGGTTTCCAAAATGATCAATAAAATATTACTTCCAAAGTCATCATTTCCAAAGTACAATGAAGATTTCTTAAGAGATTCAACACAAGCACAAATTATTCAGATAATACTTTCTAGTCATTTCCGTAATAGTCAGTGCAATATATAGTGCAGATAAAATCAAAAATCAATGTTAGCCCTGGGCGATTGCAATATGATTTTGGCAAACTAACATCGTATACACATGCATGATGTACCAAAATAATTTACTAGTCTCATTAGGTACTAGTGTAATACCCCGAACCAATGGTTCGTCAGTCATTATTACTTAGCGGCGATTGTTGTAAGTAAGATGAATTTAGATCTTTAGTGAAGACCTTAAGAGCAGGTATAAATTAGATCTTTACTGTTAATTATTGTGAACAATATTATTTGTTGCATTTAGAAACATATTGTAATACTATGATAAGCAATAAATGATGAAGTTTGTACAATAGAAAAATTCATGGAAGTGAGCGGTTTGCAATTTATAACTGACGAAATTGTGCCGTTATAATATTATATGGTCTCGTGTTAAATAATTATACATATTAAAGAGAAAAAAGCAAAATGGGAAACAACAAAAAAAAAGGAAAAAGAAAAGAGAAAGAGAAATCAGTAGAGAGAAAGAGAGAAGGCAGCCGGCCCTAGAAAGGGTGGCGCCTCTGGGCAGCCCCATAGCCGGCAACTCGCGGTCGCCGGCGGCCAACTCCGGTCGCGTCCACCGAACGCCGCTACTCAGCACCTCCGCGACCCACTAGAAACTTCGATCAACCGCCACCATCAAGCCGTTGAGGATCGCCATCACCGGCACCATCTCCGGTCTCTTCAACTCCCGGCCACATGCGCTGTCGCCGACAGCCCCATCGCCGGCCAACTCCTTTTCCAGATCACTGCAGCCCATCACAGGCGATGAACTCCAGCGCCGCCTATACCACGCACCACATCACAACACCCCGTGACCACCGTGCCGTAGCTGAGGTGCCGCTGCCACCGCCTAGACGCCGTGCAATCGCTGTTGTCGGCCACCCTTTTGATCTCCGACTAGCACCGGTGGCAACAGATTTGGACCACCGCTACGCCGTCGGAGTCATCGCGTCCTGCCACCACCGCAATACCCATCACCGACGATGAACGCAGACCAAGGACAACTGTCGAATGGCCACGAACCACCACCGGCCAGTTGCCGGTTGTTTCTCTCCCACCGCCCACCAATCGTCGCACCCAATAGCTTCGCACTCTCCTTCCGTTCACCAACCAACCGTGACACTTCCTTCTCCGCCTGACCCTTGATGATCATGGCCGTCAAGCCAATTATTGTACAATAGGTTGGGGCTGAATTATGTGAAATTGATTTTGGTTGTGTGCCTGTGTTGTTTGTTGGTGGCGGTGCAGTTGTTGTCATTTAGCGGCACCGTTGGAAGTGAATGAATGAAATGAACTAGATGGTTATTTTGGGTGTACGGTGTGTGAGTTGAGCATGTATACAGGTGTGGTTGTTGTTGTTGTTGGATGTGCATGGGGATGCCGTGTGTGTGTGATGGATGTGAGGGTGTGGTGTGCGGCACATATTTGGTTTTTGTGAAATTGTTTGCGAGGTGGGGTTTGGTGGTGCCTTACAGTGATTGTAGTTGGGCTCTATATGTACAGTGGTGGGTGTACAGTGCAAGTGTTGAGGAATTCATTGGATTTTTTGGTGCGGTGCGGAGTGGAAGTGTTATGATGGTGTTTGCAGTGTTGGGATGGGCTAAATTATGATAGTGTATGTGTGTGTGTGACGGTTGCGATGGAGGGTGTATGACTGTGTTTTGTGAGTGTGTTTGTGTAAACCAAGCGTGTTTTTATCTGGGTAAAAGTTACAGGGGTGTGGGTGAAATGAGTGTACACGTGGGTATGTAGCGTTTGTGTGCATTATGCGTGACTTGTATTTGTAGCAGTATGTGAATATGTGATCTGAGTGTATGTTGGTGCCAGATGTATTGTAATGGTTGAAACTAGTGGTCATTGTGGCGAAATATCGGTTAGTAAGCAATGAGTTGAGACGACCGTTACCTGTAATGATGAACTAGTGGTTAGTTCGGCGCAAGGGTGTGCGCGTAGTGGGTGTGCCTGCATGGTTGTATGTGCAATTGTTATATGGAGGTGTGTGTGGCTGTGTGAATATTGTTGCGTGCCAGTGATTAAATGCCAAGAATGACATGGTGAACTGGGCACGTTATTGGACGGGCATGTAAAGGTCAGGCAGTAGACAGCGGCATTGAATTTGCTTGAAGACATGTTCAACGGGTGTGTAAAGGCTAGACTATGATTACGGCATTTGAACTGTTGAGGAGATTTTTAAAAGGGATATGGTGTTGACCGATGACACTTTCAGGTTAAAGCATGTACATGGACATAAAGAGGGAAAGAATGGCATTGAAGGTTCTTTGAGCCGGAGGTAGCTGCACGATCGTCGCCCCAGAGTTTTTGATGTGAGGAAATATGTCAGCGTGACATGTAAGTGACCCTTGATTCAACTAGTGTTTTTATATAATAAGTATATGTTTACCTGCTATTAAAAAGTGAAGTTTAGCATTGATTGTTTTAATTATGTTTAATTGTTCTGGCTTGAATTGCTAAAAGCTTTAGTAGTTTATTTGTCACGAAAAACTGGACCAGCATGCATTGATTTTTGTTTAGAAATTGAAATGGACCTCAGATTTGAGATGTTTGGTACAAGTGAAATGTTTTGAAATTTGACGTATTTGTGAATATTGAACAACTTGAAAGTTATTGAAAGGAGTGTGTGGATAGTTTGATGAGAGGTTATGTTTACGACGAACAAAAAGGTAGTTTTTGGTTTACTCGATTGCTGTGCCCCATATCCACGGGGGAAAGTTGGATTTCGGGCCCTGGTCAACGGGGCTTGTACGTTGATGCACAGTACTGTGGCTGGTGGTGCGCCCTTGCGTCCACATGATTATTTTATCCCGGGTGTAGGAGGGATTTCGGGCCCTAGTCAGGGGGGCTCGTACGCTGACCGCAGCATATCGTTTGAGCTAATGTTGGGATTTGAACTGGTCGTTATAAATTTTTGCGATAATCATTATATACTTCAGTTTTTGGTTTCATGTACTCTGTTTTGTTTTTACCCGATGATTATCAAATCTATGATTTTTAGATATCTCAAGGATGCTACTATATAAAGTGAGTTATTTTCTGACATGCTATGGTCCACCTAGTTGAATCATTGGTTGCTTACTGAGCAAGTGGAAGCTCATCCCTTACTTATCATTTCAGGTTTGAAAGTAAGGTGATGGTGACGAGCATAGGAAGGAACAATTTGGCACTGAGCTCTGGAGACTGTATTGGTTGAGTCGCTAAAGATTTAGATTGTTGGTTTAGTTTTAGTTGTTGATAAATTAGAGTTATGAGGAGTTGTAGCATGAGTATTGTATTCAAATAAAAATATGAAAATATAATTTAAGTTTATAGAAGTTTTAATTTTCGCTGCAGATTATAGTCTGTTTTAGCGAGTAAGGCCTGGCAGAGACCTCGGTTGGAGTCCATTGGCTCTGCGGCCGGTCACGTGCCTAGCTCGCGGGCCTGCCCGTGGGTTCGGGTCGTGACAACTAGCCTGCGTTTCATGCAGGATTCAAACCAGCTGTATACCGCCACCCCACCGAACAAATACCCAGGTCAACACAGAAAAATAAAAATATCAATGAGTGTTAACATAAGCTCAAATCACCGAAATAAATTCGGGTCCCAATTACAATAACATACTGATATAAGTCATCATTCAGAATTTTCAGAAGTAAAATCACAGATAAACAACAAAAAGGATTGCAAATAGTTATCGAGTTTGGGCATAAAAACTCAGAAGAATGGATACAAATAATTATCAAATTTTCTCAGCATGCAATAACAGGCGAGCATCACAAAATTTCCAAATAATCGATTCTAGTTCAATATTAGGGTTTTTTGGGCAATAACATGCTAAAATTAATACGTAATTCAAAGTTCGATATTAATCATAAGTAAATCAAAGGAATACTTACGAGTACGAGTTATCAAAATAAGGGTTGGGACGAAACTCCTTACCCAGGGTTCAGATAGAATCTCTCACCTGGATCTGCAGCTAGATTATCCTAACCGGAAAGTCTTTAGCTTTATCCTAAACGAAATAATCGAATCATTAGAACACAGCCTATAGTACAATATTATAACTTAATACAGACTCACACATACTCCTAAAATGAACCTCCTTCACCGCGTATGTAAACTTACCAAAATGCCTTTAGGTGTAAAATTACCAAAATGCCTTTAGGTGTAAAATTACCAAAATGCCCCTCTCGGTCTTAAAACACCAAAATAGTCTTCTCGTAAGTAGAATCACTACAATAACCTTACCATACACAATTTTTTCCAAAATGCCTTTTATGGCTAAAATTACCAAAATACCCCCACTTTAGGGTGGCAAATAATCAAATACCTGTGAGTGTTTCCAGCATTGGAAAAATTTTAAAAAAAAATCTTAAAATACTAACTTTAGCATCCTAAAGTAATTTTGGGTTAAAAATTATTATAGAAATTTTTTGTCAGTTTCGCTAAAAATACCTATCAGCCTTAGAATGGCACGAAATTTTAGATAACGAATCATATCAGTAAAATAAGATTTTTGCAAAATTTTTAGATTAAAATCACTTGATTTACTAGGTTAAAATATTCGCTAATTCTGTTTAACTGATGCCTTAATTTAGCGTCCTTCACGGGCATCTAAAATTCTTAAAACATTCCAGAGCATAGGTCTCGTAAAAATATTGTTTTGAAATTTTTCTTATTTTGATCCTAGATATTTATAAAAAAAATCACATTAAAAATTACTTATTTGATTTTACCTTTAGCGACACTTACACTTCCTATTCAAATTAAATACACGCACTACTTCACCTTATTTCACACACACTTCATCTCTTTCTTTCAGCTGAGACACATTCATCCTACAAACACTTCACGACCCACACTACTTCACTTCCAATCCACTCCAAATCATTAAAACCTCATCACACCTTAAACTCACTACAAAGTACATTTAAACACAATATTCACAAGCATTTACACACTCGTAATACACCTAATCAAGAACACACACACAGATGCTGTGAAACACACAAACTCACACCATAATCCCCTCAAAAATTCACTAAAACCTCACAATTTCACTCACTATCTTGATAAACATACACAACAACCCAAGGTTATTCATGAAATCACTTAATTACACCCATACCCATACATACACGCACCCACAGTACACACACATACACTGCTCACAGAAACACACCAACTAAAAACACACATTAAGGGTGCGAAATTACCGTTGAAAGTTTTTTCCAATCCCTTTTTCCTCTTTCCTTTCTCCCCTTGCCCAAATTTCTCTCTTCTTTTCTTTCTCTGTTTCCTTCTTCTCTTCTCTACTTCGGTTTCTCTATTTTTGTTGTACCTTTCCCGAAATAGAAACTCTCCCTTTTTTTTCTTCACTTCTTTCCATTTAGGATAATTGAAATTAAAAAAAAATCAAATTAGTCACCAACCAAAAATAGCAAGAGGTGGCATCAGGTTAAGCTTCTTTTTCTTAAAATTTGACACCTAGGCTTACTTTCAAAAATTTGCAAAATTGACCTCCAAATTTACATATCTGTAAAATAACTCCCAAACTTTATATAATTACCTTTTGGCCCCTAATAAATTATGATTTGATTAGATGTCACTAAATAGGTATTATAGCTCATATTATTACCTTTCATCACTAAAAAAAATATTAATTACATTCATGCCCCCAAAGTTTTTCAAAATTATGAAAATGCTCCCAAATTTTCAAAAATTACATTTTTGCCCCCAAAGATTCTTTTAAGCTTCAATACGCTACTAATATCCAAACATTATCCAAATTTAAGGCCCATTTATTTTTTCGGTCTTCGATAGTTACTTTAACTCACTCTCCAAAGTTCAGGGTATTACATTCTCCCCACCTTATAAAAATTTCATCCTCGAAATTTGCTCTCAGATATCCTATCACTTATCATCTACGTATCACGCTTCCGTTGCAGAACTCTGATAACTATCTCATAGTAACTAGGCTACCTCTGACTTCTGCACCCAAATTCTCGTCCCACGAATACCCAGAAGCAACTGTTTAAATTCAAATCATAATACTCAAGTGAAACTTCATCAGGAAATCACTTCGCTCTAATTATTCCAGAACTTCACGAACAATGACTTAACAGGTACAAAACCCACTGAACAAAACCTAGACCGCTACGAATTTCACACATATCAAACAGATTAAGTCAAGCTGTAATACAACAGACTTCCCTATCTTATACTGATACTACACCAGAGATCCCATCAGTGGCACAATTTACTTATGACTGTAAGCTCAACTCTAAGATCAAGGCATACTAAAATACTAAATGATGGTCACACATGACCTGCAGTTTACCAAGGGTAACCAATTCATATAAGTACTTACCCTTACAACAGATAGCAAAATTGTAGCCACTAGGCTTTCACTATGCACTCTAACATCTCGAAACCACGAGGCCAAACTATTGCCAACTTCGTCACTGAAGGACGTGTTATCTTTTAAGTCAACAAATCCGTACCGTTTCTGGATTCATTACCGAGGAATGTTTTATCTTAACCCAACGTGAAATATGATTTTGTACTCACATGTGTTGTACCTCCGCTAAGGTTTAAGGCTCTAAATTATCACATCACTTCCGATTCACAGTCACATTATTTACAAAGATCTCATAACCTTATCCTTCAATCATTTGTTCAACCAAGATCTCAATCTTATATCGAATCATTGAATAGATTATCTAAACCTATTCTACAATTCCAGAGTCTATTATCATTCACATATTATCTGAGGCCTAGGAGTCTACCTAACTTTATATCCAAGTAGGTGAAACTATACAAATAATGATAATAATAATCGTAATCATGCAATCAAAACACAAAAATCTTTAACAAAAATCATGCATATTGGCTCTCGGGGTTTACAACAAGATTCTGTGACATTCCAAAAGAAACGACGGACACAGAAAAACAATGATATAGGTCTGGCACAGCAAAGTCAACTCAACGATCTGGGACAATCAAAATCAGAAGGAGTTATTGGTCCTTAATAAGATTCGTAGCTTTTCATGGCCAGTGGGTCAGATACTATCCCATCAAGTCCAAATAGATTCTAAAGGAACAGATAAATATCCTTAGAAGACATAAGATGACTCGGCATGAATGAAATCTTCTCAGACGTCTCAGCATAAGCTGACATTCAATTAAGTCATCCTTGAATTCAACAAACAAAAGAGCAAACAACTGACAGAATGGAATTCCAAATTTTCTGTCGTATTCCCAAACCAATTCTCAGTCTTAATAACAATCACTTCCTGAGAACTTTATTCTCACATATCATCCGAATCACTAGCCTAACCATTATTCATACCTTACGAACTTCCAAACACTGCTAGGGTTTCCCTAATAACTAACAGATACGTGATTAGAGTGTAATCAATCCATGCCTCGCATTATATCAAACCTCGAACAAAAAATAGGATGAAATCCACAGGAAGATCTCTATCCGCCACATAGACAATATAGCCACCGAAAACTGTAGAAAGAGTCAAAGATTCTCCCGACAGGATGCCTATCCCAAGATCAGTTCCTAAAGGACAAGCCTCCACCCTCAATCACTATGCCAAAGTAATGGATGCAAAAAGTATGACACTCCAAAATTAAGCAATATACGAACGTCTTATGGGTTAACCTGTAAGGTACCTAATACCATGTCATCATGCGTGACAACATCGTAAGCAGACATTGAGTAAAAATCTACTGGATATTCTGGGGGACTCTGCCCCTACTGACCTTGTCCTCTATCCTGCCGAGGAACGCTGCTCGCTGTTACACTAGCTATAAGTGCATGGTACAAGGTTGACTGATTATTTCTCACAAATAGACAATTTCGAACTTAATGCTTCATACTGCCATACCTAATACATCATCCGATCAATCTATAGCATAACTCACCACTCTGACTTCTTCCGCACATGATACATGGGATGGCTGAAAAAGATGACCCGCCACCTTAACCAGTATTCTAGGAAGGTCAAACTCCAGAACTCTGCGATGGTTCAACTCTAGTACTTAAAGCTGATCGAGCACCTACACCCTGCACTCCCCTAAATCCCATATCATGCCTCGATAGAATTTTAGAACTCTGCCCAGATATCAATACCACTGAACCGAAGTGCACCTGAATCCTTGATTCCGCCCCAACCTTTAACCTTGGGCATTGTACTGTGCCGACTGTAAAAATGTTTTGCTGATGACTGTCAGCTCCTACAAATCTGTTCGGGTAAAATTCTTACTTATCTCTCTTCTATCTGCCCTGTGTTTACTCATGCCTTCCTCCATTATCAAACTTAAACTGTTCTAAAACACATACCCAATAAAAAATTCCACATACCTCGTCAATCGAGCTGGGATCACCGTATCTCTCAATTCAGGCCTAAGACCCTACTTAGACTTTCGGCAACTATCTGTCTGCATCAATAACATCCTTATGGCAAATCTAGCAAAATAGGAAATTTCATTTCAACCTTGCCTATGGACTCTTAATCCACTTGTGTCACATTTACAAACTCCCTTAACACTGGTTCACGAAATCTCGTAAAAATAGCAGTCGAGAAATATCTCCCTAAACTATTGCCAAGTGACATCGAGCAATTGCTTGATAATTCAGACTCCTAGCTATCATTTCCTACTCCTGATCGGCCTCATCCCTTAGCTATATACAGTAATTCAACCTTTTATTGCCCATTATAATCACTTGTTCAAAATGTCCTCTGTGTTGCCAATCCAATTCGCTATCCCTATAAAGTTGAGCAACCCCCTGTAGCAAGTCATTTCATCTGTTAAGATCACCCAAGATACTCTCATCTCGAGGTTATGGTTGTGGTTGGGCTAGATTTTATGTCATCAAATTTGGAATCGGGTTCATAGTGTTCAGAATCGCAACCATCAGTTCTATCTGCTATTTCCCCCTATTAGGTAGAAATGCCTCTCTACAATCATAAAACCTCCATACAGTACATTGCCCAATCTAAGGATTGTTTAGTTAAGTCTCCCCAATACTGGGAAAATTCCTGCTCATCTTGTACGAACCTATTAGGATCTCATCTATCGGGGACGTCTAGGCTCTCCGCACCATCTTCACTGCCAGTGCTTCGAGTGGGGACCATATGGATACAATAAATAGTTATCAGAGTTATAACAACACGGGTTTAAAGAACAACATAATGATTAGTCAAAAGGCAGACTTCTTAACTCCACCATCATCCTACCCCACTCTCATTATTCGGAATATAATTCTACAGAATCGTATTACCTACATCAGGGGTTTCGTGCCTACAAAATGATATGCCTATACTCTTATACCACCAGACTAAACTACTCTGATACCAACCGTAAAATCCCTGACAATACAGAGCTTTGCCACCCCGAACTCCCAGAAGGTAATCCTATGGATCATATCAAACATGTCAAATCCTGTATGTGCTACCACATACTTAAAAGCATCTAATTCAACACCAATCCAAATTCTTCAAAATACAGGATTACAAAAATTGCTCGAACTTAAACCATTAAAACCTAAGTTCTCAATAATTGGAGTCCTTATAGAATGAATCGACATTACAGACCCGCGCAGTAGTCACATTACTCAGTAGTGGTCGGCTCACTGGAATCTCACATAGACTCTAACCCATTCCTGAACATGCTACAGCTGATCATCACCTGCAGAAGAGAGTCAAATGAAGTGAGCTTTTGAGAGCTCAGTAAGGTCGTACAAGAACTACAAAAAGAATTACAAAACAACTCCAAAGAATCCAACTGAAGATGATTTTTGAAATACTTCAAACAATTTGAACAGCTCAATGATTTAAAAAATGATCAAAATTCATCATAAATAGATACAAAAATAACAATAACAATCATGATGGTTTCCAAAACGATCAATAAAAGATCACTTCCAAAGTCAACATTTCCAAAGTACACAATGAAGATTTCTCAAGGGATTCAACAGAAGCACAAATCATTCTGATAATACTTTCCAGTCATTTCCGTAATAGCCACGGCAATATATAATGCATATAAAATAAAAAATCAACGTTGATCCTGGGCGATTGCAATGTCATTCCGGCAAACTAACATAGTGTACACATGCATGATGTACCAAAGTAATTTACTAGTTTCATTGGGTACTGGCCTACGTTTTATGCAGGATTCAAACCAGCTTTATACCGCCTCCCCATAGAACGGATACCCAGGTCAACACAGAAAAATCAAAATATCAATGAGCATTAACATAAGCTCAAATTATCGATTCGAGTCCCAATAACATTAACATACTGATATAAGTCATCATTCATAATTTCCACTAGAAAAATCACAAATAAACAACAAAAACGATTGCAAATAGTTATGGAGTTTGGGCATAAAAATTTGGAAGTACGGATACAAACAATTATTAAATTTGCTCAGCATGCTATAACAGGCAAGTATCACAAGATTTCCAAATAATCGATTCTAGTTCAATATTAGAGTTTTCTGGGCAATAACATGATGATATCAATACGTAATTCAGAGTTCGATATTAGTCATAAGTAAATCAAAGGAGTACTTACAAGTACAAGTTATCAAAATAAGGGTTTGGACGAAACTCCTTACCCAAGGTTTAGTTAAAATCCCTTACCTAGATCCGCAGCTAGATTATCCTAACCGGAAAGTCTTTAGCTTTACTCTAAACAGAATAATTGAATCATTAGCACACAGTCTACAGTACAATATTATAACTTAATACAGACTCATACATACTCTCAAAATGAACCTCCTTCATCGCAGATGTAAAATTACCAAAATGTCCTTAGGTTCAAAATTATCAAAATGCCCCTTTCAGACTTAAATCACCAAAATGGTCTTCTCATAAGTAGAATCACTATAATAATCTTATCGTACGCAATTGTACCCAAAATACCATTTATGGATAAAATTACCAAAATACCCCCTCGGGGTGGCAAATTACTAAAATACTCTGAGGGGTTTCCAGCACCGAAAAAATCCCAAAAATATCTTAAAATACTATTTTTAACATCCTAAAGTCATTTTTGGGCTAAAAAGTATTCTAGAGAATTTTTGCCCCAAAATCTCGAACCGGTGTCTGGACCGAGCGCTAAAAGGCTAGTTTCGCAAAAAATACCTATCGGCCTCTGTCAAGTCACGCACTTCATCTCTTTTCTTCAGTCGAGACACATTCATCCCACAAACAGTTCACAATACACAGTCTTCACTTCCAATCCACTCCAATTCATTAAAACCTCGTCACACTACCTTAAACTCACTACAAAATAAATTTAAACATACAATTCACACACATTTACACACTCGTAATACACCTTGTCAAGAACACACACACACACTGAAACACACAAACATACACCCTAAACCCCTTGGAAATTCACTGAAACTTCACAATTTCACTTAATATCTCTATAAACATACACAACCACCCAAGGTTATTCATGAAATCACTTAATTACACCCATATACACAACCATACATATAGACACCCACAATACCTACACATACACTGCTCACAGAGACACACATATTGAAAACACACATTAAGGGTGTGAAATTACCCTTGAAAGTTTTTCCCAATCCCTTTTTCCTCTTTCCTTTCTCCCCTTGCCTGAATTTCTCACTTCTCATCTTTCTCTATTTCCTTCTTCTCTTCTCTGTTTCTGTTGTTCCTTTCCCGAAATAAAATTCTCCCCTTTCTTTTTTTTTTTCAGTTCTTTCCATTTAGGATAAAACCAATTGAAATTGAAGATCAGATTAATGACCATCCAAAAATAGCAAGAGGTGGCATCAGGTTATGCTTCTTTTTCTTAAAATTTGACACTTAGGCGTACTTTCAAAAATTTGTAAATTGACCCCCAAATTTTTCATATTTATAAAATAACCCCAAACTTTATGTAATTACCTTTTGGCCCAGAATAAATTTTGATTTGATTAGATGTCACTAAATAGGTATTATCACTCATATCATTACTTTTCATCACTGAAAAATATTAACTACATTTATGCCCCCAAAGTTTTTCAAAACTACAAAAATGCCCGCAAAATTTCATAAATTACATTTTTGCTCCAAAGATTCTTTTAAGCTTCAATACACTACTAATATCCAAACATTACTCAAATTTAACGTCCGTTTATTTTTCGGGTCTTCAATAGTCATTTCAACCCACTCCCTAAAGTTTGGGGTATTACATTCTAAGAACTTCAAGTTTTTAAGTTATTTTGATAGTGGTTAGGCTGGAGAGTTAGATGATAGAAAGAGAACATCAAGTTCTTTTCTTCTTCTTTTTTTCCCCTTTTGGTGATAAGAGAACTGCATCGATAATGAAAAGGTATCACGTTAAAGGTATCCAGCCTTAGGGCCATATAAGTTATATTACGATGAAGACATGATAAAGGCATGCGACCTCAAACAAACAGTGCATACTACTCATATCTATGGAACTCCATCACATCAAAAGAGGGACCTATAACCGTGGGTTGTTAAAAATCCAATCCTAGTGAACTGTTGTATGGGCTCGACATGAAAAGTAGCTAAAAATCCAAGAGGTGTTCATTAGCCCTGTCAATACTAAAGTGATGGAACTCGGTTAACAACATAGTAAAAGTCATAGATAATGTAACGCCCTGGAAATCAGGAACGTTAGACCCTTGCTCGATCACTCACACTAAGACAGTACTACCCTTAACCTCAACCAAATAATACTTCCAATCTGTCAGAATAACTAACCATCAATTAACGTATTACTAAATTATGATTGACAAACTAAATTTAAATCCAAATAATGAGCTAGAGAATTCACCCATGCAGGGGTTCTAATGATTAATACTAACGTAAATCAATTTCTCTTGCTCGGTTCTAGTCCATACTCAGGCAACTTAATGCTGATTATTACCTATGGAAAAGAAGTCAAATGAGAATGAGATTTTGAGAGGCCAATAAGGTCTCTCAAGGATTAAAAATAAAACGATTCGATTTATTTTTCATATGCAGTCAAATGACAATTTAAAAAGATATGATTTTAAATAAAATCAAAGCATCTCGATATAGATATTGGGAAGAGTATCAACTTAATCCCTCATAGCAATAGGCACTCAAAACATTTAGATACAATAAGACAGAAACAAATAACATTGAACATGAGCAATATACTATAGCAAAGCCACTCGTAGTGCTTGGATACACTTTTCATATGCATATGTACTCTAACCCTATTTAAGTACTAGTTCAACCCAACCAAACAGACCATCCTTATAACGCCAATAATACCCACCATCCTTATAACTTCCAGATTTACTAACTCATGTCACCTAAGGTATCGTATTGTAAAATCTAACATGCTAACAACGACTGTGCACTACCCAACTCAGGCGTCGAACATAGCGTGAACCCGTGGTACACCTGTGCAAGCACAGGGTACCACCCAATCTACTTGTGCCCAGCAAACCCACTTCACCTTTTTCTTCTCCTTTCTCTATAACATTCTCATAACATAACCACTTCTTCACACATTGTACAGTTGCCACACCCATACATATACATAAAAACACACACTAAAACACACCCTAAAACCCAGACAAACACACACTCAAGCACATAGCACTCACTCACACGGCCTCACACACCTCACCCACGCACACAATACATACACTCACACACCCGTACACATAAACTCACGTGTACACAGAAGTTTAACACACACTACTACAAACAATATCACACACCCACACACTCCTATACACAGACGCCTACACACAAGCACCCAAACCTCCCCACACCCACTGCCTCACGACAGTGCCCCCCCCCCCCCATTTTTGTTCAACACACCACACACACTTATGCACATAAACAACACACAAACACGTACTCACCCTCACACACCCATTACACCCACTGCAAACACACAGTGTCATGACCCGAACCCATAAGTGCATGAGTTAGGCCTGTGACCGCCCGCAGGCCCAATAGGCCTCCATCAGGGCTCTACTCCAACTTGTACTTATAATTCATTCCAACTTGCTAAATTTTAAAACAATTCATTGGCTATTACAAGTCTCACATAGAATTTCCTCAACAATAAATTTAAAATTCTCATTTATAAGTCATTAACAAGTATGAAGAAATTCGAGGAGACCTAAGCTCCAAAATTCTCAAATTACAAATCAGTACTAGCATGTCATCCAGAGATTTATTAAATAATTTTTGAGGACTGCATCTACTCTAGTAGTTGTCTCCCGCAACTATCTCCGTGGCCTTCAACAGTGTTTGTTCTATTTAGGTAATTGCCTGAAAAGTATTTAAAGAATGAGCTAGGGCCCAGTAAGCACATATACAATGTCCCTAAAATAGGTTTGAGAGTTTCAAAACATGCCATGGATTTATTTTTTCAAAATCAGGAATTCAATTTCCCCATAACAAAACATTTTTCATTATATATACATACATATATGCACTTGCAAAAAGGGTTGTCAAACCGGAGTATAATTATCAAGAAAGCTCATATGCATCTATCACAGTTAATTGATACTTAGGTGTGCTGCGGTCAGCGTACAAGCCCCGTGACTATGGCTTGAAATCTCTCTTACACTAGGGATAATAATTATGTGGACGCAAGGACGAACCACTAGCAACAGTACTCTGCATCAACGTACAAGCCCCGTTGACCAAGGCCCAAAATATAACATTTTCTTGTTGGATATGGGGCACAGTAATCAAGTCAAGTTTACCATCCCATTCAACATGTACCGAATTTAAATCATCTACTCACATAACAGACCATGGACTTTTTAACTCAAATTTTCATCAAATGATTTAACATGAAAACATAAGCAGTACAAGAACTTCAAAAACTTTGATTTGATTAAATCATGTAAACATTAATATATTTTGCAAATAGAGTATATGGAGAAACATGGCAGGAGTACTTACTTGGATAGCTAAGTGATTTTGGTTCTTGTTCCCAAACCTGTCCTAGCTCTTGTCTATTGGAAACTAAACAATAAACCATATAGATGTTATTTATGGCCGCTCAATCATGCCTAGGTGCTAAATTTTCTACAAGTGTGTAAAATTACCAAACTACCCCTATACTTGTGTAAAATTATCAAATTATCCCCGATGCCTATGACACACTCAGTATAACTCAAAACATACTTTTAAACAACTAGGTGGATATATGGACAAAAATGGCCTTTCTAGAAATTCTCCGTTCAGAACCCTAAAATGTTCCTTAAATTGAGCGCTAAGGTTCCTATTCCAAAATATATTCAAATGGCATTGAAATGCCACGAAATTTTAGACGCTCAAGTATCTTAGTGTGTTTAGATCACTGTAAAATTTTTGGCTAAAAATAATTTTTTTAACTATACCAAACAATTCAAAAGCCTGTTTTAAAAATTAAATCATTTCAAGCTCATTCCATGCCCAGAAAATTCCATATTAAAGCTTTTGCAAAAATAATGAGAATTTTAATTTTGCACTTTGCCCAAATATGCTCAGAAATGGCTTAAAAAATTTTGGGCAATGGACTGATCTATAATTCTAGAAACAACATTTTTTCAATAAACCCTAGTTTTATATATTGACCATTTTGAGACCGAAACATGACAAATATTCAAAAACTCAAAACTAAAAAGTTAAAGTAGCTTTTCTAAGGTTTTCAGAAACATAAGGATCACAAAAATACAATGAGTAATGAAGTTTCTATATCAAATCGAATTGGCAGATAGAAACAGCACATCTCTGGGCAGACCAGTTTTATTCAATGGTTATTTTGGAGCAGAAATACTAGGCCGCAAAACTACAAAGTTGAAGAGGATTTTCTGAGGTTTCCAGAAATATAAATTTCACAAAAATCCCATGAGTGATTAATTTTCTATGCTAAATCAAAGTGACTGTTAGAAACCAAAAATTTTGGACTTCTACAGTGAATTGATTTAAAGGTCATTTTTCAATTTGTAAACGTGGGATTCTGAAAAAACTCAAAATTAAAAATTTAAAGGAGACACAATGAGGTTTTAGAAAGAGTAAAATCATCTCAATTGAATTTTAAATAGAGGAGATATGATAAAAACCCTAACTCACTCTTATGTTGTTCTATAATAGCCTTCTTCTCAAACACACACACATCAATACACACACACATCAATACACACACAAAAGCTACCAATTTTACACCAAAAAATGTATATAAAATCCAAATTGCTAAACTAATGAGAGAGTTTATAAATTTTATTATCTTGAATTTTTTCTTGCCCTAACTTGGTTTTTCCCTTTCTGCCTTTCACGTAAAGGGGGTGGGCAACCTTCTTGGACTGCTACCCTCTCAAGGCTTTCTTTATAAATGGTTACCCTAGGTTGAAAATTTTTAAAAACCCCCCATCAAACTTAGCTATTTTCTCGTCTCACCCACATTACTTTAAAAGACTCCAAATTTTTTACTTAAAGTAAGGAACAATAAAATTTTTCGACAAATAAAAGTTTTGTCAACGAAAAGAAAATTTCGGGCGTTACATTCTCCCTACCCATCAATTTGCAACTTAGGAGTATTATAAATTGTCACTAAAGGTCACAATCAATATCGCTGACAATAATCGTCACTAAAGACCTGATTAATGTATATTACCATAACTGCCACTAAAAGAATAACTATAATTTTAATATTCACCGTAAACTGTATTCTAGGTGCGGGGTATTACCCAGTCAAATACATAAGCACAAACAATACCCACCATAACACCATCCACACTCACTTCCTTCGACAGCTTAAACACCTCGCATATAACACTCACACAGCTACCTTATAGACCTTCTTCCTCCCTCATTATAGATTCACGAACACACACAAACATTCACTCTTGTGCACTGCACTCACCCCTCTTCCACGGCAGCCCCTCGCTCACACAAAACACAGTTTTGTGCACTAACACTCCCCTCACTCACACCCTTCGGCAACCCTAGGATTCTCTCTTGCGATAGCCCTATTCCACACCCATGCACACAATAAAACACCCATTCACACACACTGTAACAGCTACCACATCCCTTACAGCTTCCATAAACACTGAATAAAATAGAGTAAAAGGGTTGGAGACTTACCAAAAAAAATCAACCCGATCGCCAGAGAAATTGAGTTCCCCCTCCTCTCTTGGCCATAATTCAAAAAATAAGAGACGTTTGCTCTCTCTCTCTCTCTCTCTCTCTCTCTCTCTCTATAAGCTACATATTTTTTTTAAAAAAGACCCTATGTTGGAAAATTACCAAAATCCCGATAGTTATTTGAAGTTTACCCAAAACATTCTATTTTTACGAAAAGGCCCAAAATAACTATTTATGATAAAATAATGTACCAGGAAAATTTAATGGTCATTACATAACCCCCATTGCACTAATCGTTGCTAAATAAAAATATTGATGCTAAAAAAAATGTCTCTCAAAGTTTTAAATTAACCCGTTAAAAATATATCTTGGTTCGGAGAATTACAGATAATGGTTGCGATCGTGTCTAATATATCCTCAGATTCCACCAAGGAGGAAACAAGACTCAGTTAGAACTTTCGTATGTGTTTTTCAAGGCTCACGAAGTGCCTAGTAGCAGGCCTCGAGATAAAGCGGTATAGGTATCCGACAGAGTTGAAAAAGGAGCAAATCCACATCTAATATTATTAGTATTACAGGATAAACCAATTCCACCCGTAGGCACTTTTTATCGAAGTATGTATGAGTGATCATAATAATCATGTGGTGGTTGATGGAAGAATAGGTCCATAGGGCATATGAGGTAGGTTGGAAGTATTATGTGGTGAACAATTAGACCGTGGTAATAGTCTCGATAAATTGGTTAAATTTTATGTATACTTGTTAATGGTGTTAGGAATAGTATATATCTTTGGGGTAATACTTGGAGGTTTAAAGGGGATCATTTAAAGTGTATAAGTTGTTCCCATGTATCGAAACGTACCAGATTGTAAGAAAACAAATATAAGGTGGCTAGGATGTTTTTGTGGTAGTTGGATGAGGGAGCTATCCAAGTAATGAGTCATTCTCTACCGGTAATAACAATATCATTGGTGCGTAGCCCAAGCAGTTTACTGAACCAAAATAAGCCTCACTGTAGGACATTTAGTTAAAAATGCATTACATCTTCGGTGTAAAATAGGCAAAGGGGACATAAGTCGCTGTTGGCGATACTTAGGTGATAAAGGCTAGTGACATAAGTCACCTAGTTTGTTTTCTTCATGGAAGATAGAGCATTTGCATGGAATTCGAAAAGACAACCTATTGTGACACTTTCTACTTGTGAAGCCCAGTGTGTCGTTACCACATCATATTTTTGTCAAGCTACTTGACTTAGATATATGTTGACGGAGCTTTATTTGGCACAAAAAGAGTCAATTGAGGTTTTCATCAACAACAAATCAGCAATAGCATTGGCAAAAACTCGGTGTTCCATGCTCAAAATAAACATATCCATACGAGGTATCACTACATTAGAGAGTACATTAAAGCTCAAGCATGTGAAGTCACAAGACCCTGCTGATATTTTTGCCCCTCAAAGTTGAGGTGTTTTGCAAATTGAAAAGTCTGCTTGGAGTCAAAGGTCAAGTTTAAGGGAGAGTGTTGGAAGAACATATAATAAAGTTGGTCATTTTAGTATGTATTCACATGTTAGTGATTAAGTTAGTATATTAGTGACATGTTAGTTGTCATTAGTCGTGTATTTGTGGTCTGTTATTATGTTGGCGATACATATGTTGTAGGTGCATTACCAGCGTGTTTATGAAGTTGAGTAATGATTTAGTAATTGTGTAGATAGTGGCTTGAGTGGTGTGGTTATTGCGATGTTGGGAGTTATTTTTGGACATCGTATAAACTCATATACTTTAACCATTCAACCTTTGAATAAGGAGGTTATAACGAACATATCATGCTGTTAAAGGATTTAAAAGATATTTAATTATTCAGAATTTTGTGTATGGTGCTGCTCTAGCACATGTGGCCGTTAAAAGTGGTACTAATTACGCTTTATCCATCTAGGTAGTATGCCTTGTGTGCTCGTGTCTTTGTATTTTAGCATCCGAATTGAGAACCACATTAGCTACTTGGTTCCATTGCTAACATTCCGTCTTGTGGTCACCTGTCAAAGTCATAGAAGAAAGGCAAAATGATTGGTATTTCATACCAAGCTAAAGCGAAGTCCTCAGCAAATTGATAATTAACAACGCCACATGAAGACTTCTCTGACCAACTACCCATTCCTCCTCTTCAACTGCAATGTACAACGCATGATGGTCACGAGATAGAACGATTGTACAGCTGAAGCGAAAACATGATGTTGAGGATTCATGATAAGCTCATTCATAACTGAAGTAAAGCTGGTCAAAAAGAATCCTGTAGCTTAAGCACAGCTTGTAAAGCAGAACAGAAACTTTTAAAACGATTTAGTCCTAGGCTCCACATTAATTTGATAATTTAAAAACTCCATTAGGAATCAACATCATCATTGCATAAATGATAAAATTAATGTTCTTTCAGCGCTTTTGCTCCCTTTACATGATCAACTAGAATGTCCATAGTACTTCTCCAAGACTACAGCTCAAACAGTTTCTTGTAGTCTCATCAGTGAACACGCTACTGTCCACGTACAACATACAGGACCTTCTCCTTTATATTCTAAGTAAGCTCATTCAGAACTAGGGTAAGAGAATATGAACCTGAAGCAAATACACGGTGAAGTCCAGTTGTGATTCAAAATTAACATCAACATACTTTGTAGGTGTTCCTTTCTTCTCTTGAACCCACCATACAATTGGTCACCTATCTTACGCCTTTTCTAAAATATATGAAGACCATGAGAAAATCCTTTCTTTTCTCTTCATCAATTGCCTAATCATGAAAATAGCTTCCACAGTGAATGCCCCAGGCATGAGATAATCCAGTATCCTCAAGTCTATGATCAGTTACTTCCTCCCAGAGCTTCATCTTATGATTCATAAACTTGATCCTTCTACACTTGTTCTAACCTTGAATATCTCCCTTATATAGAGGGATGAAAGTGCTCTTCTTCCTCCACTCATCCAGCATATTCTTAGAAATTAAATCTTGCTGAACAATTTGGTTAACCAATCCAGTGCCACATCAATCAAGCATCTCCAAACCTCGACAGGGAAACGTCTCTCCTCTTATCATCCTTTTCAAAACTTACTTAAACCTCCTATTTTCAAAACCTAAGAAGGAGCCACCAATTGGTGCCATCATATGAATCAGCAAGTTATACTAAATTCTACCCGATTTCTTCATCAAACAGGTGGTCAAAGTAGCTGCTCCAACCCTCTCTAACATTCGTTTGCTAATAGACTCTGATTCTATTTGCTTTTATTGCTGTTAGTGTTCTCCTTTCTCTTAGCCTAGCCAGCTTGCACGTATCTCTATCAACCTCTTTAGTGCCTACCTCTTGTAAAATGTTCATAAGCCTTATCTCTGCCTTGCTACTTTCTTTGCGTCCTTTCGAGCCAACTTACAGGTCCCAAGACTATCCCCAATTTTCCACTTGTCTAATACCTACAATGTTCCCTATCTAACTTAGAGGACGAAGATCCTCTACATATACCTATACCAATATAAAATTATGGTTCTGCCTCTGTTCATTCCCATCTTTTTATGCGCCCATGCCGTCTCCTTCAACCATTGTGCAGGTCTCAACAACTTACAGTACATCGTCAGGAACTGTAACTGCTCAAAGAGGCCCAAATAACTGAGACAAAGTTAGCAACTTTATGTACTAATCATAATTGAACTCCATATGCATTTTTTATAGACGAATACACCAGCACAACACTGTCAGGCATGCACACCACTTTGACACACAACAAGAACCAGAAGGTGCATGTATTGTTAAGTTACCATGTGATCTAAAATCTTCAGCTTTTAGAAAATGGGTCACAATGCATGGTTAACACTCCTCATGTGCAAGCCCCAATTGCACGTGGAGAGTCAACTTAACGTGATAGAAAGGTGCAGCACCACCAAGTGCACAAACAAACATAGAAGCAAATCAAGAGAAATAAATGAACGGGCCGAATGTAAGTGGGAGGAATAGAACGCAAGAGCTTGTACAAACAAGAGCTCTATTACCATGTCAAGTTACCATATGCGCTAGAAGCTTGTGATGTTAGAAAATGGGCCCAACAACGAATATATATGCTTAACACGTGAATGTACATTTCTGGATTACACCATAACATTAATGTGGCTATGGAGATCCGCCAAAGGGATGAAGGGACCCGACGCATGTTATGGATTGACGCACATAATGTGTCGCAGCACAGGAAATCAAGTCGGCTAATGGATCAATGTGTGGAAGACTTGTTCTTTCGACTAATAGCATGAGGAGTTTCTGAGAAATTGTCTTCTCTATGCAGTATTGCTCTGCTCATAATTTTATGGCTGGATCTCATTGTGGGAATGGTTAGCGTATTATCAGTCATTTTAAGGCTTAAAGAAACTAGCTTTTTTCTATTCCAGAGAGGGCTCCCGATCCTCTGGTATGCTGGTCCACTTTGTCTGGTGCATCATATAGAGCTAGAGAAACAGAAGTAGTATTAAAAATTGGGAGGGAGCTCCCATTTAAAGGATAACATTAGTGACCAAAATGTCGGCTGGTCCGTACTGTTGTAGAGTTCTTAAGGAAGTTACTAACTTGAGCTTCAACTATTAGTATCATCGAGGCATGTGCAATGTATGTTCTTTTAGTACACTCTAACACATCTCATCTATGGTCACAGAGATTGAGCTCTTCTCAGGCACTCTTATAACCTTTTTGAACCTTAAAAGGTCATAAGAGCATCACCAATGGCTAAGGGACGGTTTCGCGGGGTTAATCATGCAACTAAGGAACATCCCCCAGAAATGGATTGCAACATCCCCTACAAAACAAAAGCATCAATAACGAAAAGAGAGACCACGTAATTGTGGACATATTTTTCTGATAAAACTCTTGAACCCATACAAGAAAATATGTACCTATCGTGATAGCATTGATGAGAACCTTCACATAACAGTCCCAAAATATTTGAGACTGTTGGATGCACATTTAAAGGGGTAACAGCAAAGTAGGGATGAGATGACAAATAAAAGTAGAGAAAATCAGAAATACATGAAGGACAAAGGAATGATGCAAACTGCTTTCATTAAGCCTCTTGTTCACAAAATGAACATGAACAACCATATAGATAAGTGACTGAAGATAAGAAGGCACATAATATATGTGAAATCCCGGTTTGGGTGGGGGGGGGGGGGTGGTTTATATTTTCAAGTGTTTAGGTTGGAAAACTCTCTAGGGTTCACAAATTACCAAAAGAAAAAATAATTTAATCAAGCACACTAATCACTTGGACCCATAAAAAGATAATAACCAGACTACTAAACTTCCATAAAGTATAATATTCTAGTTGCATCAAATATTTAACATCCAGCTCCAGGCATGGACTCACTTACTGAACAAGCCCGAATCTATGCCTTCAACAAGTTCGTTCTTTTCATCAAGTAAGGGGAAGCTTCATGCGTCTCAACTTCTTGGAGGTCCAGTTGAAACCATAAGAAATTAAGAAGTCACTGGAAAACATTTTAAAAATGAAGGAACAGTGAAATTTCATAAACTCTATGAACAATCATCTCCGCTTCGTAAGATAATTTTAATTTCTCTTTGGCTTTTATGGAAATCTAAAAGCTCTGTTATTTTTCAAAACTCTGTCTGGTCTCCTGTAGATATTTTAAACCAACGCAGTGTTCTCTACCATCAGTTTCGGTAAGCTTTTTGTAAACCTTCAGCACCTCATCATCCCTCCTACAAATTCCCCAAAAAACCTCTCCTTCTAACACACCCCCCTTCCTCTCCTCTCGAAGCTGCTCTTGCCTTGCTTCCAATAACCTACCAGTTTTTCTAGGTTTTCACTTTGATTCCATTTCTCACAAATTTAGCCTTTACATTGTTGTAAATAATTCCCCCACCCCCACCCCTTTTCATTCTTTCCATAGAATTTTCTATGCTAATTTCCATAAAGAAGTTGGTCTTAAAAGCCTACTTATTTGTCTTCTGTGCCTTACCAGATTAGCACTCTCGCATATTTCCCTATATATTCATGATTTATTTACTCTCTCTGTTATTCAGACCCACAGGACTGATGTTGCTCACTATTCTGGACTTTTGAAGAATATATTCATTTTGCCCTCAAAGAATATCACTTTCTCCATATATGCTTATGTACAGATGATCAGATCCAGCTAACAAAGGTTACAGCGGAGCAGCTTTTAACCTCAGTTGCAGAGGAGACTCCTGATAGTCTCCTCAATCCTGCTTTTTTGCATCATTTACGGCTCTTCTTTCTAGCTTTCTTAGTTATCCTACATTTCTAAACTTTTCGATATGCTGTATAACTTAACTATAACTTTTATGCCCATGGAAAGTAGCTACGCTACTCCTGTATCCATGGTTTGTTCACCCCCTCCCCTATATATATCATCATTCTTATGTTTAACTTAAAAAAAAAAAAAAACAAGAAACGTTTTAAACTTCAAAAGGAGCAGGGAAACGATCATCAGCACTAACGCAAGCAAAAGACATATGCTTGCTTCCCTTGGTTTTCCAGCACTGTATTTTTTAAGCCATTTCTAAGCTATCCTTATCATTCCTTTCTGATGTTCTATCATTGAATCTTCTATTTATTCCTTTCTTTTTCCTCTGATGATATTCTGTAAACTCTACTTCAATTCCAAATAAAGATTTGTCGTGGTATTTTAAACCACATCTCTTGCTCTTAATTACACATTCTATGTCCTACTCATGCATTCTTCTCGGTAACTTCAGCTATAGCCTATAGGTGAACTACCCTGTAAAAATTGTGGCACTTGCGAGTTCATCAACTTGTACCATTGCTTCTAATCAAAAATCCTATTTCCCTATATAGCTAAGAAAGATTTTGGCCAAAGAAGAACAAATCAACACATACTTTTATCTAGGACCTGCTTGGGATAGGACATCGACACTTCCAGACATGTGCCCAACCACGACGAATTTATCATAGCTGGAATAAAATACTCTTAATGCGGGACATTTGAGTGGTATGCATAGTCACTCTCCAAAGTGCATCTAACAGAAGTTCAACACTGTAAGAGATGCACGTGAATAATTGTACATGTATACTGAAAATGATAAGCCAAAATTTCAATACATGTATTCTTGTAATGTCGGTATCCACATAAATGCTTTCGTCCATTCCCTACTTTCTAGCATATTCGTGTTGGTGTCCCCATGTATCGGTTGCGATACAAGAGGTGCTCCATTTTGAGTATACAAATTAAGTACTAGTTATCCTACGGATAGGTAACAGGAAAGGCCAAGATTATGGAAGCAACTGATATCCACAATTCATTCAGGCCATGGGAGCAACTGATATCCGCAATTGCGTTTTAAAATATAGAATGCACTTTGTAACGTTCTACTTTGACAATTGCTCCATGTCTAAGAGAAAAGGCTGGGGTAGGAGACCTTGCATCTGGGTGGATGGGCATTGGCAAACTAAATAATGCTGCACAGAAGGCACTTCTGGTGTTGAACTAGAGATCAAGGTTCCATTCCATTTTTGATAGACCAAAACCTATTCTATGATGCTTAACAAAGTTCACCCCGTTACGGGTAAGGTGGGAAAGAAAAGAGGGAGATCCTCCATTACTCAAGATAATAAATGATCAACTCCCTTCCAATCCTCCCCTTGAGATAAGATACTTCCACAAAGCCATTGATAAATTCCTTATAGCCTCACTCTTAGATGTTTTACATACAGTTCAAAGTAAGTACTCGTACAATCTGTAACATTAATATACCTCTAATTTTCATATCATTTATACAGGAAATGCCCCAAAATCTAATTTTGTGACTTAGAGCTACGAGCCAGAGCATATCTTAGTAGCTCATGCTTGGTGTTCCAAATATTATAAACATTACAAGTTTCTCCATCTCTTGCAGGCTACACCAACATCCGTTACTACATATGGATAAGGAGTATCCAATTTCAAATTATGAGAGCAAAGCTTCTGTGAGTAAGTTGATCTCAGAGTTCCTTTCCGTTGTCTCAAGCTTCAAAGAAAAAGCATCTTCTGTAAAAGCCCAAAGCTTCAAAATCACAAATGTCACTACAAAAGCTCCATTGGCACTTCTTCAAGCTTTTTAAACATCAAGCCTAGGGGGCTCACTTTTTAGCAAATCGCACCCACGCTCTTCTCAGTGATTCTCGGAATCCTGTTACAGAAAGCAAGGTGTGGTTTGCCAAGGTCTCTGCAGTGGAAAAGAAAATTTTGAGCACCACCATGAAAAGCTACCTATTTTTGTGAGATCATTTGAAACCTTAACTGGACTTCCTGCTGAAAAAGAATTCTCGTCAGATGATATATTCTATTTCACTAAACATGCATGCTGTCCCACTACACTCTAACAAACTGCATACGCAATAGTGCAATGTAGAAAAACTAGTAAACTTATTCCTAACCATGACGGATTTCTCTATCATTGAAAGAGATTCTACTAGGTATCATATAGTTTTTCAATCGTACATTTTACATGATACATGCAAGGATGGAGAAAAAAGTTCAAAAAATATACTATTCAATAAGAATCCAATTCAGGGCAAAAAAACGAAGGCCAATCACATTTACTAAGAAGGTTGTTGAGCTAAACTCGATAAGTTTTGACCCAATAGCACCCGCAATGCCAATAGCCAAATGCAAACAGCAACAAAAGAGCCAATCAAATGGCACAATATTCCTCACAATTTTGACAAACCAATTATACCACTTGAAATCACAATATCGAACTGATGTCCATGAATATTGCTTTTTACTGAAGGAGGAATCAACAACAACATTATGAGTATCAACAATCATAAAAAAATCTCGTACTATCTGATGAGAAAGTAAAAGTAAATGAGCTTGGAGTGAACTCATAACTAAAGCTACTGAAATTCAGGAAGATAACTAGACTTTCTGATCATGTTTTCTACATATTGTTTGAAGTACAAAAGCCACATCTTACCTTATGAGGTTTATCTAGGTGTCCAGCGTAGAAGATGGAAAAAACACACACTAGAGATCCTGCAATAAAGCACTCCATCCGATTGTATAGACCCAAACATCAACACTGTTAAATCTCAAGCATCCAAATGCGTTCCAATATGGTGTAAGAGCATAAACATAGAAGAGTATCTCCCGTAAGATAGTAGAAGAGGGGGAGAGAAAAACAAACAGCAACATACTCATCAGAACTGTTTTTGGGGCCGCTGGGGTGGAGGTTTTACGTGGGCAAGGATAGTAAGATGGAACTAGAAGAAATAAAGACGCAGGCAACAATAGTTGGTTCACCAGAGTCAAGTTGCGAAGCTATAAAATTGCACCAACTTGTTAGGAACAAAATCACTTTGTATAACTATAGTAAAATAGGTAATGTTATCCAACACAAATTGCCGAAACATTTCTGCCCCTCATATTTTGAACCCAAAGAGAACATCTTTTTCCCTCTATACTTTCTCATGGCCACAAAATCGGCCAGCACTAGACGATAAATTACAGTTATGCCCTCGAATTACCAAAAAAAAAAAAATTAACTCTGCAACAACACTATGAAAGCTGTGAGAAGGAAAACAATAAAGGAAAAATTAAGATGACCAAGTCAAGAGTTGTATGCTGATTCTGCAGAGATTAGGAACAGGTGTCATTTCTTAGACAAAATGATGGGTTGGGTATGCATGCTCATATCCGTTATAGTCATAGTATAGCCTCTCTCCCTTAGCAATATCACGAGTAGCAACCAAAAAGACCCGGCATTCACCATTTACAGAGTACCTCACACATTTGAGATTCTGCTTCTTCCTACCTGCCCTGCACAATATTGGACAGGTTTCAAGGACAGTGATTAATTGTCGAACACGTGTAAGAACAGGGACTGGAAAATTGATGACTAGAACTATTGAGTTCTAATTGTAGTGCCGGTCAAAGCGGGAGCTGAATCCTGAGTATGAAAATAGAAGCAATTCAAGGTTCACATGCTTACGGTGTATGATTGTTAATGCCATTGATGAAGCGGGCAACATTTCCACGTCTATCTGGACAAATAACAAGACTGTTGGACGGCTCTGTTGCTAAGAGAAGGGTCATCATGCTATCACAGTCATCATGTTCCCGATTCATAATGTAATCCACATCGCCAGTATATTCAGTTATGAAAGTCATATCCTTTATAGGGCCGTCAGCCTCAACTGTATAACTGCATTCAAACACCAGTTCAATGCTATGCATTTCACCCTAATAGAATAGCTATTCCAACAGGAGCTAAGCAAATAAGGAAAAGAAATTTACCCTTCGCGTATATCAAAAACTACGGTAAGAGGAGGGCATTCGCCTCTTTTGTACATAGCTCTACAGTGCTCCAAGGTTTCTGTATCTTCTTTGGAAAGAACCTGCAAGAAAAACCACACCACGCAACAAACTTGTAATTACGAGAAAAAGAATATTGCTGGACAATAGGAGATGAAACCAATGAAAAATTACAGATAAACTAAAAAAATTAGAGGGGTAAAAATTGAATTACAAGTCCGTACCTGCATCCCACCATTTTCGTACTTCGCTTGATTCGCAGATCTAGGAGCCATTGTTGGGAAATAAGTAAGGTCGTCACTGAATTCCATGTTCAAGGCTGCCAAAGCAGATGCTAGAGAACCCATTTGTCGTAGCCTACGGGAAGGATCTTCTGATGGAGTAAAAGGCAATAGTCTCCTTCGTCTTTTCTGCACTACCAGCGTAGCGGAACGTCTCCGACGTCTTCTTGCATCTAGCAGTAAAAGAGGCAGAACTAAAGCTCTAATCCAGGATCCTTCTTGAAGTAAAAAGTTAGCATCACACAGGTGAGTCGGACAATAGGATGTAGAAGGATGTGTAAGGAAAAGTTCAAGGCCATTCTATACAAGATGGTATGCCCCAAATAGAATAGGGCCAACCTGACTGAGTGGATAAACTGATATTGATTCTAGACTTCATAACCAAAACAGAACCTAGTTGCTGGAAGACAGAGAGTACGAGAACTAGGATCCCAAACAAAATAGAGGTAACACCTGAAGACAGATAAGTTGTCACTCCTAGTCCTAGGTAATTGGTTCACAAAGAGAATACACAAAAGAAACTTTTTGTGGCCTCCAAAGGCTTGAGAAAGACTATGTCCACAGAAAAGAAAGCAGCAAGTAAATTTGCATAAAACGAGTTCACAAAGGAAGGGAGATTAGACAACTAGAAAGGAATAGAGTGTGTTCCGAAAGCTAAAGAAGAGTTTAATTTTACAGCTTTAGGAACACTGAAGAGTACCATAAAAGAAACTGAAGTCATTAGCTGATGAGAAACGGTAGAAGACGCGGTACATATAAGGTCTATTGTGTTTAATGCTTCAGAGCTTCAATGGCCCTTAGCAGACGGTCTAACAGCATAAACACAGTGCAGAGAAGGAAGGCAGACTACACAGACAAATTAGCTTGAAAACTAAGTCTCTTGCTCATCACCTGCCCGTCTACAAAAATGTTAATCCCTATACTGCCTCTATCATTTTACATAAATTAGATGGGACATAAATATTGTTTTATGAGTATGCCTCGTTCACTATAGACAAGAAAATTATTATATGTTTAACTGGAGTAGAATAGATATAGAAGCAACGGTTTAAACAAGAGAGTGAATTAAGGAGGAAGACGATTGTAGTATGTGAATTCTATGATGTCGTACGGAAAAAAAAATGGGGATATGACGATGCTTTTTAGAATTTGGACAATCTTTGTGGCTTTCTCAATCTTTTTCTTTTTTGCTTTTTTTTTTATTTTTTGGTGGGGTTAAAGAAGGAGGTTCAAAATTGCAGGTGTTCTTTTTAACCCTGCATGAAGCTTCACACACTTTTTATTGGAAGACAAAACAAAACTTGATTTTGGTGTCTCTATGAAGAGAGAAAGTGCATAGATAAACAGAGACGTGCATACAAACATATATTTACCATATGTACTAGTTAGGGCACACATTTAGAGTTCCAATTAAGTAGCACTGATTATAGCAAAGTACAATCAAATTTAATAGATTATAAAAGCATTAAGTCAAGTATTTATCACTAGAGTTTCTGCTACTCTGCTCTTTCTCGATTTTTATCTTCAATTTAAAGATGTTCTTAAGTATCCTCCCAGCTTTCTTGGCACTTTTCTGCTTCTTTAGGAAAATCTCAAGCTTTTCCTTATCATCGATACTTCTTTAGCAAACCTTCAAAGTGAGATCATTTCCCTCTTTTTTCCAATGTCCAATAAAGAACACCTCGCAGAAACTTGCCTGTACTGATGATTCTTGACATTGCTCCCCCACTAAAGCTTGTTCCATCGCTCTAAGATTATTCTTTCCTGGATGTCTATGCATCCATATTTGGCAATCTTCTAGTTTTGCTTTGGAATTCTTCCATAAATTCCCAAACTTGTTCCCTTATAAGTTTCAAGGAAGAAACTTGCTTTCCAACACACCAATGCAGTGGATACTGTTTCGGTTGCTATTCAAAATACTTTAGGATGAGTTATGCCTCAAACTACTATGCGTCACCATGGTTATATTCAATACTTTAGTAAGTAGTGTATCATATATAGTCACACACTAGTTTGCCAGTGTTTGAGCACCTACTTAGCGGACCTACATTGACCTCAGAAACTTGCTAATTTGGTTTTGACAAATGGAATAGCGAAACTTACCCTCATTACCCCTGCACACACCTACTATACCCGTTGTGCATTTATGATTTGATGTGCAAATAATTTAGAACTAAAATATATGTTCAAAAAAGACTTGCTAGTGTTGAACTTACTGTTTGTAGGACTATATATCATCACATTCTCCTTAACTCCAATCCAAACACCGCCCCAATCAAAATCTACAAATGATCGAGTAAATAAAACCTTCCTTCGGTTAAGATTGCTTTGGTTAGGACTTCTATGAAAATGGAGATGTTACTTTTTTCGTAATACATTCCTTCAACCCAAGCACAAAAAAGGACCATCTTACACAGGTACCCATAATAATTAGGATCATATCGCCAAGATATGAACAGGTAGCGATCTTAAGTGTACAATAAATTAGGACGCTAGCGTTCTTTCCCAAACATTAGGTTATAATGAACATCAGAATTTTTTAGAGGGGTTAGAGCTCTTTCTGGCTATCTCTTCAGATAGCTATTGAACTACGGTCATTTAGAGGCCTTGTTAGCGACCAATTACTATACCCTAAGCTGTCAGAGTCCCATTGACGCGAGCAAGAGATAGGTTAGTCATCACTCATAGATGTGAATTTAAGGTTGAGCTAAGAGCGGTAGTTTGAAATCTATATAAGCAGGAATACCTAATTTTCCTTTATAGGTTCGTCCGTTCTTATAACCTTTATAAGTTTTATATGCTTAATTCTTGTTAACCGGGTGATTGCTCTCGTTTGTTTAAGACCTTGAATTAAGGATTGGGACTTGTTGCTAAGTCAGAGAGCTTTTTATTTATGTATGTTTTTTTGGTTGCAATAGCTGTGTGTTCCATAATTGCTAGCTGAGTTCCTCGCAATCATCATGCACACATCAGGCTCAAAGGCCTTTTACATATCCAGACTTGCATAATAGTATTCGCGCTTTTGTAATTCATTGATGCACAGCTAGTTCAAACTATGAGTACGGCAAATGCTAGTTCTGTTTCAAATACAGTACAAATCTGTTCCTTCTCACTCATCCATAGACATATACACAATAGATTCTGCCTCCAAGATACAGCAAAACTCAACTCAGATGAACAGCTGATATATATGTAGACTTCACCGGAAGCAGTAGTCACTCTTGGTCTTACAAGTATACTACTTTGCAATCCCTAGATATGCACAAGAATTTTTAAGGCTTTTGGTTTACAACATATATGGATGAATGAAAACTGGCTATATTATTTACGAAATGCTTTCAAATTGAAAAAGGACTTACTAGTCTTTTGCAATTGTAGCCCTACAAGTCAACTAAACACTAAACCCCAAGAGTACATGTTAATGCTCCAAGTACCTTAAGTGCATATTTAGATATTTCCGTTCATTACGCATGACTCGATTATAGGTAATCCAAAGCTTTGTCATTGTATCGACGTTGATGGATGGTAGAGCCCATCGTTTAAGCTCTAGCATCCGATAGGTTTTTACTTGCTAGTCTTTTGCACAGATAAACTGTAATACATATTGGCAACAAAATTATTCGCTTCTATGGATTGGTCGATTTTAAAATGTATCGCAAACAAGGTGCCGGATCTTAGTTGCACAAAGCGGGGGCGGGGGCGGGTGTGGGAGCGGGGGCGGGGAAGCGTAAGCACCAAGAAGAATCTGAGGTTGGGAGCTGCTTGAATAAATAAATGCGTAAAGAGTATTATCATTTGTTTAGCATAGTTTACATCGATAGCAACAACAGACAAGGAGACTTTAAGGACTTGAAGGAAGAGAGAAATAAGGAATTGACTTGAAAAGAGCTTGATTTTCATGTATTCTATCACTTGTTCCATGCATCTCTATCCAACTAGCGGGATCGAGTTCCCATCTTAGCTTGGGACGAGATCCCATGGAGTTCCTAACTTGGGATCGCAAAAGCGAGTTTCCGAGAGAGAAACGTCACCATATTAGGAGTTTCCTGCAACTAAGGGCCGGATGCATGAACAAACTTTAAAGGACAACGAATTCAGACTATTCAACGAGCAAAGGCTAAATTTGAAGAACTGCAAACAGTTCCCAAGATTACAGAAAATCTGCATTAAAAACTAAAAATTACTCAGTAACTTAACAAGCCCTCGAGGTTTTAAAACCTAGAAAGCTACAGTTTATGTCTGTGCAGGAAAAAAAAAGGATTGAGCTTGAGATAAAAGTACTTTAAGTGAGCTTTAGTGGTAAAAATCACTTTAGCTACGTACCCACTTCCTTCTTTGCAAAATATACTACAGAAAATGGGTTCTCTGGAGTTGGTCTTCTTTCACATAATATCGATTTTAATAGAGAAGATGTACTAGCTCGATGTAGTTGAAAGTGAATGGAGGTTTGATGGACTCTTTTGTATAATAAAAGGCAAAAACACTCTCAACTTCTACAAACTCTTAGGTTCAAAAAGGTTATCTAAGGAAAGAGACTTAATGCAATACTAAAAGTCACAAACACCCTTAAGGTTTTACACACATAATCCAAAATGGGTATTAGGAGCCATTCAACCCCCTTACATGCTTCTATAGATACTAGTAAGGATCACGTGCTTTGCACGTTAATAGTTCTCCGAACTAAAATGTTATAGACCTCAGTAAGGAAATATAATTAGTATGATTATTTTAATTAGTCATAATTGCAAACTGCTAATCCAAGGTCGAAGCATGGAATGTTCATTGCAGAAAATATAGTCTTACTTTCTAATGCGAATTGTTAATACCAATTACAAACATATTTGTCAACATTTCTTTTGTCATATCAAGTTGTCCCATCAACATTCTGTAAAGAAAATATTGATTTTCTTATATTACATCTTGTTACGATATACCAACATTGTAATAGGTTTCAAATATCTTTTACAAATATTTATTTCTCACCAAACACTACAACTTTGGCATTGCAATAATAAAGGTGAAGAAAGTATTCAGAAAACAATTTCACGCACATCATATGTAATGTGAAGTGTATATACTGGAGTTGTACGATCTCTTATAATATAATCTTATGGGATGTATATAAGTCCAGGAAATATGAGATAAAAGTTAAAAACTGAGGAGAAGTTTGAATTACAATTAAGTGATACTAACAAAAGTTCAAAATTTATAACTCAGAAAGAATCATAAAAAATGAAGTGTCTGATCGAAAGGAGCCAGGATTAATATATACATAACAAATTTTGTGGAACAGAAGGACTTAGGAGCTTAAATGTTACTCCCTCTGTCCCTAATTAATTGATTGTATTTGACTTGCACGCATATTTAGGATATTGAGTTATATTTTATGAGTTTTCCTTTCTACCCCAAGAGAGAAAGAGAGAAGCAAGGAAGAAAATGGGCCAAAAGAGAGAAAAATCGGTTAGTAGAGGACTAAATGTGAAGAGAGAAATAAAATAAAAATCTTTACGAAGGGTTAACATGACACCTATGGAATCTTTCTTGTCTTGGAAAGTGATTAATTTTTTTTGGCATAGACCAAAAAGGAAATATGATGAATTAATCAGGGACAGAGGGAGTACATCTTTAAATCTAATGACCTAGCAGGGAGCATAAAAAACTCAATTGCTTATTGCTTAGGCAACAAATATAGTAGCTACCTCTTTCAAGGATCTTCCTATTTTCTACTGGTCACTTTTAAAGTTTTGTCCTTTTTCCCAGCAAGCGTATCTAGTAAACTTCAAAATATCATCCTCTAGGACTTTCGGTATCTGCCGTTATCCATTTTGTTTCTTTTGCTAAAGTGATGGTCATTCTTGTGTTAGCAAAATAGTCTCTCCGTTTTAGTTTTTTTGGAATTTTATCTTCTTTTTTGACTTTTTCTGTTCAAGAGTTGAAAGTGTACTGTAAAGCTTTCTTGATAGTCTACTGTAAAGCTCTTTTTTGTTTTAACCTATATATTAGGCTATCAATTCTCTTGTGCATGTAGTTTAGCATATATTTTTCACGAGATTTTTTACTTTTAGCACATATCACTTTCACGATAATACTACTTCTACTTATCTAAAAAGTCAATATGGTCCTGTGTCAGAAATTTAAGTTTACAATCACATCCAAAAGTTAGCAGATGCAAAAGCCGGTCCACCTTAAATAAAAGATAAAGAAAAAGAACATAATAATACCTAAACTAGGAACAGTTCTCTAAGGAGTAGCAGAAATTAAAGTGTTCTTTCTTAATGATCTTGTCCAGGCAAGTTTCAAGGTTAAGTTTTGACATGAATTTTTTAAAGGTGAGCAAAGACTTATACGGTGAGGCTTGATCAATGTTATCAAAGGCGCAAGCCGCAGCCCAGCGCAGGTGGTGCTCCTTGCCTAGGGATAGGTGCAACGCCTTCAAAGAGGCACGAGTGTTACCCGATCAAGAGCCGAAGCTCAAGGCATACAGTGGCAGTAAAGGCGCCAACAAAGGCTTGAGAAGTTAAGTCGCGTTGATTGAAGTTGTTGTGGTGTCATCTAGACCGTCCTTTCTTTTTTTTAAATTTCCTTTCAGACCTAAAACCTAAATCCATCTCATACTCACTGTCCCTATCGTTGTTGTTGTTGTTGTTGTGGCTGCTACCCTCGCCGCTACCTCTTGCTCCACCTTCCGTCGCCGCTGCTACAGTATATGCCACGGCTGCACCACTCTACTGCAGCTGTTGCCGTCTGCACGACCACCACGAGGTTCGTCTTTCTCTCTCCCTTTCACTCTCTCTCTCGCACGCACAAACCCATAAAAGAATATCTTTTCTTCCATAAATCATGGTTCAGTCCAGTAGCAGTACTGTACTTACCGACACCATCTCTATCTTTTTCACGTATTCACTAATCCATTTTTTATGTTCATTATATGTTGTTAAGCCGAATATATTTCTATCTTTTTCCTTTATTGCTATTGTTATAACATAATTTATTGCTATCTCGGTGAAAGGTAATCAAAACAGAGGAGAACTAATATGATGGTTTGGATGATATTCACCTATGATAGTTTGCTGGTAAACAGAGGAGAATTTATTGCTATCGTTATAAAGCTCTAGAACTCAAAAAGAGTATTTAAGAAAAGAAGCTTAATACTTTGCTAAAAGTTGAAAACACCCTTAATATAAAACGAACTCTAACCTATATAATAGAGCATTTTAATATACAAAAATTTTAAAAGGTTATTTTCAAAGTAGCAATTGGCCGAAAATAATGTAATCTAGCCTCGCCCTTTTATAATTCAAATGCTCCCATGATTTTTGTAAACCTTTTAAATTTAAAAAGGGTTTTTTAAGGAGATAATGTTTAGTCATTTAACCCTTTGGGTTAATCGTTATACGCTGGGGTAGGACACCCCCTCGTTTTGGTTATTTGTACTTTTTTACTACCAAAGATGCATTAGTGAACTTCAAACCTCTTTAGAGACAAAAAATTAAGTTTAGCCAAAAAAATTGTAATTTAGA
This sequence comes from Escallonia herrerae, assembly GCA_033070095.1. Lineage (NCBI taxonomy): Eukaryota > Viridiplantae > Streptophyta > Magnoliopsida > Escalloniales > Escalloniaceae > Escallonia > Escallonia herrerae. The sequence continues at coordinate 113,597 of JAVXUP010001633.1, read as the reverse complement.
CTCACAGCTTTTAAAGTCAAAAACATCCTTAATTTTTAGAGACCTTATAAATTTAAAAGGGATATTTTAAAGAAAAAAGTGTTTTAGCCGTTCAACCCCCAGCTTAACCAAACTAGAGAGTTTTCAAAGCCAGAAAAAAAAAATCATTAATCATTCAAGGTCAAATAAATTGGAGTTTTTATCAATTGAGTTTCAACTGATCCTATGACCATGAGAGTGGGATATACAAAGACAATAATCATATGAAATACATGTCAACATACAAATATATGGTATTCCGGGCTACAGTGTAACATACAATGATAATAACCATGTGAAGAGCAAGTCGGCATGCAAATAAGGGTATTCCAATAACTCTAATACAAACTTAGGATAATTCATTTCCCACGAACCCAAATTATAATTATGAGCCGAATGGTTGGATCTAGTGATTCTTAAAAGTCATGGTTATATATGCATTTAAGAAAGATAATTCCAGTCTTACCATAACTTCCTTACACCAATATGTTTGTATTCAAAACCTAGAACTAAACCTCAATTTGAAGTTTTCCAATCACAGAAATCTATATACATGCATAGTAATTCAAAGGCTACAAAAAACTTTGTTATATGGAAGTTGTTTTCGTTAATCAAATTTGATTGAGAAGACATAGTAGCTATAGCGTAGTTTAATTTTCATGCGAATGGAGGTAGGTTTTGATAGGGTTTTTCCGGTAATGATGTTCAGAGAGTGTGCAATAATAGTTCAAGATTGATTTTCTAGGGTTTATATAGGTTTTTTTTTTCTTTGTTCTTTAGTAAAGATAAAAAATAATTAAAAGGGGTGTTTTAAGAAAAGAAGTTGATATCCTATGAGAAATAAAAAGTACCCCTGTTTTCTATCGACAATCCAACCCAAAAGGGGTGTTTTTCATAGAGCTTTTTCTTTGTTCATTAGTAAAAGTCAAAACGATCCTTAACTCTAACAAAAGCATATATTCTAATAAGGGTATTTTAAGGAAAGTACACCCTTATTTTTTAATAACACTCTAACCCAAAAAGGGCATTTTAAGGGAAAAGAAGTTTCAATAAGGGTATTTTAAGGAAAGAAGCCTAATATCATATGAGAAGTCAAAGACACCCTTAATTTTTAATAGCACTCCAATCTAAAAAGGGCATTTCGAGGAAAACAAAGATTGGCCATTTAACCCCATCCTTGCTTTTATATACGCAGAGATAGAGATAGAGATAAACATAGAGATATGACAGAGAAAGAAAGAGAAATAAAAGCTGTGGAAGGAAAACTGAGAAGCATGCTCTCAAAAACAGCCTCAACTTCTACAAACTCTTAGGTTCAAAAAGGTATCTAAAGAAGGAGGCTTAGTGCAATATTAAAAGTCACAAACGCACATACGGTTTTACACACATAAGGGGTGGAGTGTAGCCACTCCACCCCTTACGTGCTTCTATGGATATATGATAAAGAAATATAAGCTGTGGAAGGATAACTGAGGGGTACGGAAGTCGTTTGACAACCACTTCCATAGGGGAATGCTGTGAGTGCCTTCCCCTGATTAGTACAATGAGAGAGCCCTCAGATAAGCCATGTGATCTTACATTGTAGACCAAGATAATATAGGATGAATCCTGATATATATCTTAACAAAACAAAGTTGTCTTCTAAAGCACATATAGTTGAAGAAATTAAGATTAGCGTTGACACATATGTCTACATTACTTGTAGGAAAAATATTCAGCATGGTAAAGCAATGGGACTTTGACCCACATCCATCAATCATTGTGCCCTCAATTGCATCTTCTTTCCATTCTGCCAGGATAATTGCAAGGGTAATGACATTGAGTAAGATTATGCTTGAGACAGTTGGGAGTTTTGTAAAGGTCCCATCTGAAACATGCGAAATTGCAGCTACACTTTTTATCTGACATCACATGCAAGTACGCATCCAGATAGATATGAGCAAAAAAAACCTAATACCTAGATATAATCACATATCAAAATGACGTTGCTATACAAGCAAATAACTGCACGAGCGCAACTAATGTAGCAATATCCTTTTGATGATTGTTGAAAGGTGACGTAAAGCTTGAGGAATTTTTCAAATAAAGCCCCATTCCCTGAATCGCACAGCGCTAAAAACCATAAAAGGTCGACAAAAGGATACCATCGGTTTCTTTAGTATAAAATGACAAACTAGTTCGTCTTCAGATACAGTATTTATAACTATGTTGAACCCCTAAATATAAACATACATGAAAGCAAAAATTTTCTACAGCTTACAGAAATATGGACAAAACCAACTGATATCCCCAACAGGGAGTCTACTTGACCAATTCTGGTTCATGCTACATGGGGGGAGAGAGATGTGGAATGTATACACATCTTTATGACTTATTCACTACAACTTATGGTAGACACAAAATTCAATACTTTATCCAACGCAATGTGGGAATGTTACATACCGAAATTTGAGGTAAATTTAGGAATCTAACTACTTTGATTGTTAATTAAATTTTGAGAAGTATGATCCATAAAAATGGAATTTTCTGTTCCATGAATCAGAGTTGTAGATTTAGCAAGCCAGTAAAAAACAGTAGTAGTTTGAGAAGAATGACCAGTAAGAATGGAAGTAGTTTTACTGTACTGGAGTTCACTAAGCATTAGTATCAAACTAGCTGGGGTAGGCTACATAAATAGTTGTTCTTGATCCACCCTCGTCAGCTTGATACAACTTGGTCTACCTCTACCCCAGTCAACTTGGCACACTTTCTCTGTTCTCTTTGCACATGAAGCACCAGTAAACATAAAACTTCTAGTGTTTCCTAAGATTGTCACCAGAAAAGATAGCAAACCAAGCTGCCTCCTGCAAAGCCACTCTCCTCCATGCCTACTTCGAATAACTCTCCATGGAAAGGTCTCTCACCACTCATATAGTGTAGTAGAAAGGTGTAGCAGCTGAAGACCCTTAGAATCACGTTAGAATTAGGATACCAGTATAGTTGGAAGTTTGGAGAAGAAGTTGCCAGCAGTTTCTTGTTTAAGGAAAGACTATAAAATAGCTCTTATCGCTACCATGACCTGATATTATTGCTGTTTCAGAGGGCTCAGAAATTACAGCATTTGCAAAAGCTTCATCCTTCCAATCCTAAAATTGACAGGTCTTTCAGAAACATAAATCATGGAAATTGTGTTTCTTGTCCATCCATCCACTATATTGGTTTGGCCTATATATTCATGAAGATTGTCCGTCATCGTATACTTGTTGTAGGCTTCATAAGGCTGCTTAAATATGTATCTGTTCATTTATAACTAACCCCAAAATACAATTTAAAGAATACTGCTTTTCATTTTCCAGAAGAGGAAACGAAAAGGAAGAACTAGATACAAAAGTTGTTTCATACCAAAATTAGAGGAATTACTCTTTAAAAAACCCCAAAAAAAGTTAACAATTTGCCTAGCTACTGCATCCTCCACTTAGTTATTATTTTCTTCTACTAAGAATTAGAGAAATTGCTCTTCTAACTGAACATGGTGTCTCGTTATGTTTAGACCTAACCAAAACTGCTATATAAAGCGCAAACTTCTCAGTATGGTAAGTGTGAGATTTGAAATGGCTGATGCTATCGGCATGAATAAACAGCTAGAGATAAATTTTGCTAATATACTGCAGTGTCTTAAATTTGTGTACAAATACCAGTGGCACAACTTCTTGGCACCAGAAGAGCCCGCCAAGTGCAGAAGGTTACTGACATTGCAGCGTCTAGGAAGGGTTGATGAAGCAGCCTTAGCCCCGCTAATATGGAGAGACTGTTTCCAACCTGTGACATACTCATCAAGTGGAGCAACCTTACCGCGCAGGCAAGGACAAAATGAAGATTGGGGGAAAAAAAATAAAAATTATTTGTAGAGGGGCCTATGTGTCAATGTACATGCTTTCAAGTTTACATGAATCCAACATAGAAGCCAGTGGCTTTATTAAAGAAAAAAAGAGGGGAGAAAATAGAAAAATCAATACTATAATTAAGTAATTCCGGACAAAAGAAAAGAAAAACTAATAACTAATATATTAAAGATGATTAGGGAAACTGGGAGGGGGGGGGGGGGGGGAATGGTAAGACTCACCTTGAGGAGATATACATTTCACCGACAATTCGGTACATCTCTGAATTCGGAAAAAATCCATGATTTTAGTCTGTGAAAATCCTGATTAAAAACCGCACATTATGTACATCCACACAAATCACACACTAAACACATTCATAAACACATGCAGTTACACCTTTCAATTCACAAATTCATGCAAAGACACAAACACACATATCACGCACTCACCGAGAAATTTTACACACGCAGATAGAGAAATCGTACTTTTGACGGGGCGGTGATCGGAGCAGGAAGGGCAGAACCAGGGGCCAATGGGGATGCGGGCGACGATGGGGCTGGTGCAGAGCATGTGGAAGCCCTTGTCGCACTTGTCGCAGAGGAGGAGCTCGTCGGCTCGGTCGCCGGACCGGCATTGCTCGCACGTGACGCGGCCGTAGTAGTCCTCCGCCGGCGCGTGCCTGGCCGTCCTCATGATCTCCACCATCGACCTGTACCTCTTCGCTGGAGGCGGCGGCGGCGGCGACGGGAGGCGCGGCGCCTCCGTGCGGCGGAATGCCGGGAGCTGCTTGTGGCCGTGGCCCGCCGAGCTGGACGGAGGCATCGGGGTAGAATGGGGATTACGGGGATTGTTCGGGGGTGAATCGGAAATATGCTGAGGTGACGAGTTTTACTGTGGCTCCATTTTTGGCAGAGATTTGTTATGTGTAAAGAGGAATTGGAAATGGAGGAGAGAGAGGGGGGGTCGCGGGGAATTAGGTGGCGACGTTACGATGAAGTGGCGGGAGGTGATTGGCTGGGCTAATGTGCTGCTAACTGTGCTCACGGAATACAATGTGAGCACGCCCCCACTAATAGTCTGAGGTTTTTACTTTTAGCAGTCTGGTTTAGGGAATGACCAGAGAGGGTTGGAGAATTGACAGCTTTTATTTATGGGTTTTAAGTAATTTTGAGTCCGAGGAATTTATTATTTATGCCCTCTTCCGGTTAGCATTCTTCTTTTCCATCTTCTTGTGTGTGTCGTAGTTATTTAATTTAAGAATATAAATAAAAATGTTGAAACTACAACTTCAGTTTATTTCCTTTTATACAACTTTTCTGGTAAATTATGAGTTCGGCTTGAATATTTATGGTAGAGTCTACAAGTTTTATTTACACAGACGAAACGTATGCTAAAAATTCATAAATAGTCAAACATAGAGATTCTATTAGACAAATAAGTTATTTAGAAAGATCACGCATTGGTTGCAATAAAGGTTTCACACGAAGGAGTTAAAACACAAAAAATCCTAGGAATCTTTAATGAAAAAGCATAACCAAAAATATGCTTAACCTTCTTTCTTAAATTGTTAACGACACGTACTACTACATGTATTTCTTCATGATTACACCTTATACGGCCTCTATTTTATTGGATTTTTTCATTTGACTTTTCACAAAGTTATAAGATAAATTTTTGAGTTAATTGCAATCATGTCCCCGAGGTTAGTGTGAAATCATACGCGTGTCTGTTGACCAGTGGAATACAAAAATAGATAGCCGTCTAGACAAAATGACCTTAGTGCCCATGACTTGACTGTAATTCCCTTTGACTGTGTTTAGACCTCTTTCTCACCGACGCCATTCAACTGCCTTTCCACCTCGGCCAACTCTTGCCTCGTTCCAAACAACCCCCATTTACCACCACCTCAACTAGCTCTTTGACAATTTTACAGATCCTTTTGCCTAAAGGCCCTACCACCACAGCCCTCGTTGCCAAAAGCTCTCAACTTTCTCCCTAAACCCTCTTTCCCTAACTTGTCCCAGCCAACACGATCGACAAGCACATCAGTCTGACACCGATGCCCAATTGCCTTCATCAGAATCCTCATCCTCGTAGTCTCACTTGAGGGTTTGCTAGCGGGTACTAAAGCAAAGAGACCCCTTACGCTTCCATTTTTTCTTCATGGACATCCTCATCCTTCTATTCTTGATCATGTTCATGCTTCCCTTCATTGTCAGTGTTTGGCTTTTAAGAAAATAGAGGAAAGGAAAAAAGGAACATCCAATTACGATTTGTCTGTTGATAATTTCGTTACATAATAATTGGTTTTGTAGTACATAACATGCTTGATGAACCCAGAATCTATATTGTCTTGTTAGGCTTAATATATTTGGGGTGAGGTGAGAGAGGGGGTGGGAGGGGGCAACGACGTGATTGGGGGGGGGGGGGGGGTTGGCAGTGGTGGGTGAAGTGAGGGGACGGCGGTTGTTAGAAAGACTCTGATTTCGAAATTAGGGTTAAAACCCTAATTTGGCGCGCACGCGTGCCCGGGAGAAAGAGAGAGAGAGAGAGAGAGTTGGTTTAAGCCCTAGCCCTAATTTGGAAATTAGGTTTTAAAACCAAACTTTCCAAATTAGGGTTTTAAATCTTTATACACTGTATATGTGGTATAAGGGCAGTACTAACATTTGGAAAATACACATTGCTCACATGGCTCCAAAAAGTACTTTTTTTTAATAGATCAATTACGAATGGACATGACTGATACCTTTTCAAAGTTATTGCTAACGGTCTGCTATCTTTTAAAACTTATTGTTATTGACTGTAATTTCACCATAACCTTAAGAACATGAATGTTATTAACCCTAGATTTTTCACATGTAAACACTAAATTAAATCCAAATAGCAATCAAAGATAAGATAAGTCATGTTTAGCAAGTCAAGCTAAGAATAAGTTAGTCAGTGCGCTTTTTCATATATCAAAATTTATTCCAAGAATCCATAAAAACTCAAAGGACATATTTCAATTAAACCGAAGTAGTATGAATCACACAAGAAAATGTGTAGTCGCCAATATTGCTAACATAGATTTTAGTGTTTCTCCAGAAGATGCCACATTTTTACTTTGCCCATCCCTGTTGCACTTCCTTATTGCTAATTGTTAGCCCTATGGTTGGATAACCTAGGCTTACATCTTGTTTTGATGATAACTACACATTGATTATGTTCTAATGTGTGCTTTGAGTGTATTCTTAGTAGGTATATACATGCACACTCATGAAGACACATTTGAGAAGTTGGATAGATGGATTAAAGCCAAAAAAGCTTAAAGTTATAGTGGACATGTTATAAAAGCTTCATCAAGTCCAATGTCAAAGAGCAACAAGAATGCATCGGCTAAGTTACTATCGATTATAATTGATCTTTACTATTATGTAACTAGTCTTGGTTTGATGCTTGGATTGATGACTATGACCTAAAAAGACCTTAGGACACCTTGTGCATTGCATGTGAGTTCATAACCTTTCACACAAGTGTGGTTCTTGAAAATGAGTGAACTTTGGAGCTCACTCAGATTTTCTCAAAAATGTTTTTGGTGCTAATATTTTCATATCTTGATAAAAATTTTCATTAGCTTTCCAACGCAAAAAACGGCACCTCAATCCGATTTTTCTAGAGAAAGTTATGCCCAAAATAGGAAAGGGGATTCCGTGAGGCAGCTGAAAGGCAGTAGGGTAATACAGTCGACTGCATTGGAATAGAGTCGAGTGCATTGGAATCCAGTCGACTGCATTGGTCAAAATTCAGCTTCAACGGCTATTTTTGAGGACAAAACTCCAACGGCTATTTTAGAGGGAACCCAGTCGACTGCATTGGGAATACAGTCGACTGCAATGGCAGTTTTGCTCACTTTTTGTCCATAACGGCTATATTTCATTTCTTCTCTATATAAATGATTTGGGGCTTCATCATACACCATGGAAACCACATTCTAAGCCTCCATTCATTAGAAAAACATCAAGGCTCATAGATTAAACTTTTCTCTCTTCATCTTCATGATTTTACATCATTAAAGAGAGCATCTTTGTGAGCAATTCTTTGATTGAGAGTGAGCATACTTCAAGTCATCAATTCTCTCATCTCTCTATTGTACTAGAGCTTCAATTGTACTCATTTCCTTTTAAGAGGGTTTCTTTGTACACATTTGATCTTTGTAAAAGAATTGTGATCAAGGCTTGGGTTTGTCAAGTCTTGGGCTTGTCAAGTCTTGGGTGAGCTTTGTGGATTCAAGGCTTGTGCTTGGTGTGGGGATATCATCAAGTGTTGTAAGGGTTTTGATCTTGACGCGGAAGAAGATTGTTGCTAGTGGATTCTAGTGCTCTTGCAAGGGACTTCCTTGAAGAGGTGGATGTAGGCTTGAGGGTAGTTTAAGCCGAACCATTTAAATCTCCTTGTCAAGTATCTCTAACTCAATCTCTTTACTTATTGCTCTATAATTGCTTGAGATTGTGTAGTTAGTATCTTCATTGAAATATTGCTTGGCTTGATTAAGTTTCATAATTGTGTTCTATTTAAGTTCGTCATTAATTTTTAAAAATCCTATTCACCCCCCCCCTCTATGGTTGTTTTATTGGTTTTCACTAATCATATGTACTTCCACAAACATTCACTAAGGCATAAGTAGACCTTTAAATGGAAGGGTTCACATTGACTAAGCCGATCCTGGTATGGACCAACTAGGACTGAATCATTTATCGAATTGACACAACCACTCCATACCCAAATTTGTTCAATTTTCATGTAACTGAAAAGATTCAACTACCTGAATTGTCACTGGAATACACTTTCATGGGGACTCAAGAAACATTTAGTGTTACTGGAAGGTAGATTGTTCAGTAACTTCCTCTGCATATGATGACATTAACATTTAAAAATAAGGAGTTATTCTATGTATACCCCTTAAATTTGCATGTGCAAACCCACTTAGTCTCTTTTCTTTTTTCAGTACGTATTGTTCCTTCAATAAAAAAAGTTTGTTTTCTATATAACTAGGAAACCCTAATTCAAAAGTCTGTGCCGAGGGAGCAACTCCATTTTCAAAAAAAATCCAAAATTTGAGATATTATCTGCCCCTAATTTCAGTAATCGTCTCCGATGTTACAAATGGGATATACCAGATTAGGGATAATTCACTTCCTAACCATAAAATAGATTGATTTGATCTTGGCATCAAGAATAATTCACAGATCATTTCTCCAAAGTATCTAGACAAACTAAATCAATTAAATAATAAAAATCTAGACCTTGGACTGGACTGACACACTTGGACTAGACTGATGGACTGGACATGCAACTGGAGTTGACTTGGACAATTAAACTGAACTGGACCAAATTAATTAATAAAGTCACATTACTAAGCCTCGACTCAATAATGCACTCTAATAAATAATAATTAATTATCTAATTAAAAATAACTACAAAAATGGGGTGTTTACAGAGCCCTTCGATGATGGAACTCGCATGTGGGCAAAAGGACAAAAAAATTGTAATAGAAACACAGAAAATACCACATTATTCAAAGATAAACTTGAGTACCGTGACACAGGAGTTTGGACATTTATAGGCTTCATACGTATCCTTAAAAAGGAATCAAACCAACGTACTTCGTAAAGGATAGGGATATTGTTCGAAGCCGGAGCTAACAATAACAACGATTAGTCATCGAACAATATTACTCGAAAAAGTGAGGTTAAACCTTATCTGGAGCAGGGACCAACAGTAAAAATGATTGGTTGCCAAGGGGTGTATCCTCAGAGGCGGGAGCCAATAGTAACAACGATTGGTCGTCTAGGGACACTCAGAAACCATATGCTTAAGAGCCAGAGCCAATAGTAACAATAATTGGTCACTTAAACTTGAAAGCACAATAGGAAGTTAGAGCCAACAGTAATGACAGGCAGTCGTCCAAATGTACCAAAGACTTAAGACTAAGGGCTAGAGCCAATGATAATGACAATTCGTCTCTTAACCATAAAGACATACCCTGAGAAGTTGAAGCCAATGGTAACAACAATTGATCATTGTTAGGATAAAAGCGTATCTAGAAGCTGGAGCCAATAATAATGATGATTGGTTACCTAAACACACCAAAGGCTTATGACTAAGAGTCGCTAAAATTCCGTATTTTGGAGCTAAATATTTTTTTCCGTTGTTAAAATTATGTCGCAAAAGAATGCATATTTAGGAATTTTTCCATTGCAAAAACCATATTTAAGTGCTAAATGATTTTTTTCGTCACTAATTCCATCGCAAAAATCATATTTAGGAGCTAAATATTTTTGAAAATAAAAACTATTAAATATGCATCATAGATTATACTATTCTTAATTGATGCCACAACTTGTGACAATAATAATCTAACATCCGACAACGAATTGAAGATAACAAATATTCAGTATTTGTGGAATACCACTAAAAATTAACAATTAAATTAATGCATCTAAATCAACCAGTTGCTTGGTTACCAAAATGAACGAATATCCCAACAAATGTAACCTCAGATCTGGTCACATAAGGCAATCATCCACCAAGCTCATCGAATGTTTCATCATTGCCATCCTCAGTAGTATCAGTCGGGATAACTTCGGCCTGTAACAAAGTAATTAAAGGCATGTTAAAGGATGTGCATCAATGTACTTGCATAACCAAGCGTAACCATGAATCCAACCTAAAATATGTGAGTCAAACAGATTGGCACCTAATACATAATAATTAAAAGATGGCTTAAGCATCAGTATTCTTTGATGACCAAGTACACAGTTGATATGGTGCTTACATTAAGCCATTGAGCAAAGTGCGTCGAAAAAGAGACTGGGTGATCTTTATGCAAGGTTCTCCAATGTAAGTAGAGGCGATGTGATTAAGGCTATCCATATGGCAAGGAAAAATGAGATTACAATTAACAACATGTTTAGGCAGCAGAGACTTGTACTCACTACACCTTCAATCCAAAACATGTGACCACCAACACCAAATTGTGAACATACATGCATACCAAAAACCCATCCCAAATCAACTCCCTACCATTGATCACCAAGTATTTCAACCCCAAAGTCAATTATGCAAAAGCATTCAGCCTACACCCCAAACACCACCAAGAAAAAGAACCTTTACAATGACCATGAAATCATTTTAGGCCCCGGCAACTGCCAGGAAATCAACATTTGAAATATGACCTTCATAATGACCACTTTCGTTGCCACAATCATGGGCCTGTTAGCACCTAAAACATGTATCAAGTAGAAATTTCAACTCTTGTCCTTGGGGTCAAACCATTAAGACACAGTACCAGCAGCTCAAACCATTAAGACACAGTACTAGCAAATGTTTAAAAACTCCTTAGGGTCAAACCACTAAGGCACAGTACCAGCAGCTCAAACTCTAACTCTATTGCCTATACCAAACTTGGCCTCAAAGCTTGGTTTTCATGTGTTAAGCATCGGCTAGTCAAACCATGTAGACACCATCTTCTTGATTGTGTCATTATTGTTCAACTTTTCATAGAAACATTGTTGAACTAATACTTAATATTGAGTTGGTTGTAAGACAGTTATTCAACTTATACCAACCTCTAATGATATTACTGTCATTTCCTTTCAAAACTAATCCAAACAATACTCAACCAGATGGCCTTAAACATGAATGAAGCATGAGATTTGATGAAAATATGAATTTCCTGTTGCACGTCCTTCTCTTTCATCCATTTTTCCACCTCAATCTCTACAAGCTTAGCAATTTCACACTATTTCATCTTCTGCACCTTAAGGTACACAATCTTAGCAATTTCGTCTTTTCAATTTTCAGAGGCTGGAGGCTGGTCCAGTGAAACACGTATCAATGCCCTGGCATCTCATGTGGTTTCGCGAGTACCACGTTTACGTCCTTTCTTGTTGCGAACCCCAGGCGTTTGTCGCCACAATTCTGCTGCATCATAATCTAGTAAGGAAGAACTGGGCTCCTAAGAACTAATTTCATTAAACCTCACAACATATGCATCCTGTAACTCATGCAAAATGCAAGTCGAGTTAGAGATTCATCAGACAAGATAGATGAAAAATCAACTGCAAAAACAAACTTACGCGGATAGCCTTTGCCTTCATTGAGACATATGGGCAATCTTGCTCTTCCAGTGGCTGACCATTAGAATCATGTTTAAGTTTATGTGTTAATTTGTACACCTCTAGGTTCTGCTTCGCGTCGCTAATATATGGCTTCTTCTTCTTCAATTCAGCTCCAATAACAGCATGCGGCACAGAACCACTTGTGTGAGATGGCTCATCATTTGTAGATCGATTTGTCTTTGCACATTTGGATTTTTCCTGCCATTTAGTGGGTGCCCATACATCCACCATCTTCTACCAAATATCATTACAGATCCAATTGGGGGGGGGGGGGATGATTCCTTCATAATTCTAGATGTGCATCTTCTCCTACCTTGCTAATTGCAAATTTCCTTGCTCCCTCCATCCACTTTGTATAGTTAGTAGAAATGTGATGGAAAAAAGCAACTCTTCCCGCTGCTTCCTACTCAGGAGCCTCAAAGTCAAAGTACCCATGCCACATTAAACATACTAGTGTCAAAAAGAGAGCTAGTGAGCAACTGAGTCACAAAATTGAAATGGGTTTGCTAAGATGTAGCTTTAAATAGGGCTGCTAAGATGTAAATTTGAAAGAGTCTTGGTCAATAATTCGTCATGTTCCAAAGCAAACAGAGGCTGAAAAGTATGGGTTCTGTCAACTAGCTATATGTCATTGTCAACTCAGCACCTAAACTGATCCATAACCATGGCATGCTTATGAATCTAGGTTGGTACGCGAATTCGAGAAGTGTCAGCAGCATGTGTAGCTAGACTTTGGGAAAAGAAAAGAGAGGAGGTGTTGCTCAAAATGGAAGATGAAAATTAATAACTAATGGGAACGTGAATTAACTTGCACCATAAAGTTCATGAGTGAGTGTGAGTCACAAGGAAAAATCTTCTCATCCCGGTTCCCGAAAGTCAATGGGTGGGGTTGCTTTAATTTCTGCCTATTCAACTCTAGAACAGATAAATAGAGCTACTCAGCTAAAAAATACAAGGGAACAAACTACTCTTAAGAGTTAAGATCAACACAAGAAACCAACATGAATCGAGGGCCATCAGGCCTAAGAGATAAGGAAACAGAAATCATGATATCCCACAAAACAAACAATAGAAGCATTACCAGCCACATGGAGGAAACTGACAGCAGGATATCCCACAAAGCCACATTGAGATCTTTCACTAATAAGCTTACCAAAAACTTTTGCCAAAGCATTTCTTTCCTTTCAGGGTACTTCTTTCAGCTTGACCACACCACGAAAGGAAAATCCATATTCGCCCTAAAGATAACTCCTATTATGCTCCATCCCTTGTCCTCAATGAAGCTGATGCATAAAAATTAGGCCTAATCCCAAAATTGTACCCTAAACTTTACTCCTAGTACAACTTTAGTACCCAAGTTTGAATGTGTGCCAAAGAAGTACCCAAGTTTAAAAAAATGACCCAAATCAGTACCTCGGCTAACGGACCACGGATGCCGTTAAAAAGTCCAAAGGGTATGACTGTCAATAACAGAAAAATATATCTTAAAAACACGTGGCACTATTTAACCGTTCGCTTTTTTCTCTTCTTTAATTTAATTATTAAAACTCTCTATGTCTCTGTCTCTGTCTCTTTCTTTACTACCAATTCCAACCTAGTTTTAAAAATTACTTCTAAAAAGTTAATTGATAAGACTGTAAATGTAAAACTCTTCGTCAGATTAGAGGCTTAACAGATCGGGTCTAAGAAGCAAATCGGAGGGTAATGTCTTCTCTCTGGCTCTGGTGAGTTTTTACTTGCGGCTTAGCTAAACGGTGCTAGAGCAGGTCATTTTTTGTGCTCGTTAGGGTAGGCATAGCAATCGGAGGCTTGCCATTTTACTGTTCAGAGGTGAGAAGGGTTTATTTTACGTCACCAGAGGGATAGCTTCTATCACTAGAAGGTTACTCTCCGAATCAAGTGCCTCCAGTGAAACGAAATTCATAGCCATTGAGTAAAAGGATGTCGCCGATGAATCTGAAGAAGAACCCACTGACAAGTTGTTGGCCGGAGACAGAACTTAAGGCATCTGCTAACATAGCCGGACTGATTGAGTTTCCAGTACTAGCGTTGGAGGAAATAGTCCAAATCCATGGCTTCTAACACTACCCAGTTGCTAATGAGATTAATTCGGCTTGTCCAGTTCTAATTAGTATTTGCATAAGCCCGTAATCTCCGAGTAAACATCGGACGACGATTTTGATAATGTAACTAAGCATGAAGCAAAGGAGGGTATTTGTCCATAACTGATTCCAATAGTTGCGAGGCCTGAATTAGGGCTAAAAGACATTGAGAATTCACGTGTCCAATCACGCTAGACCAGTAATAGACCCTAAATACCTTTTCATACGATGCCTAAATCCAATTACAGTGACCTGCAACCGTAGGAACATACACACCACAAACAAGAGGATTTGAGACTTGAATCCTCCCATGAATTAAGTAATCACGTCACTGCCGGCGGTAATCTGACCAATCAATGGATGGTTATCAATTAACTTTTTAGATGTAATTGTTGAAAGTAGGTTAGAATTGGTAGGAGAGAGAGAGAGAGAGAGAGAGAGACTTTTAATGATTAAATTAAATAAGAGAAAAAAGCGAACGGTTTTTAAGATATCTTTTTCTGTTATTGATAGTCCTACCCGTTGGACTTTTTTAACGGCATCCGTGGTCTGTTAGCCATGGTACTGATTTGGCTCAATTTTTTAAAACTTTGGTACACCTTTAAACTTGGGTACTAAAGCTGTACTGGAGGTAAACTTCAAGGTACAATTTTGGATTAGGCCTAAAAATTAAGTGCTACACTAAAGTAGAATGGAAAACAATGAAATTATACAATTGGAAAGTAAGCATTACAGATTACACTTTCTTATGAACATGGATTCTCTTTTTTGAGCTTGGTGGAAGCTTTCTTATGATTCCTTGTGTCGCACCTCTGGTACGAAAAGAAGCTGCAAAAAAGCATATCAGGAATAACACATGAAATTGCAAAGTACTATAATTATTCAAACAGAAAACAACTATCATCCATTATTCCCTTTAAAGTACCATCAATTAAAGCTACTGACGATTCCACTTGCATAGCCTGCTCCGAAAATGAGTTACTTCCATTGTGACCTCCACCGACAGGAGTAGATACAGCACGACTATGACCTTGAGTGGCCTGGGTGCGTTGCATAACTGCAAAAGATACTACTATATAGGAAAATTTGGTTATGGAACAAAAAATAAATATGGAAACACATAGTATTTCACCACAAAAGTTGCTAGAAATGATACATCTTTCAAGACCAAATGAAGGATTATCAACCATACACAGTCAGCACCTAGAATTGGATGCCAAGAATCAGTTGATAATAAACACAAGTTAAAAAAAAAACTTTCACTCAACAAGGTAATGCCAAATCCAAACACCAAACCATGTTATATAAACTCTAAGCTAAATTAAACTAAAAGAAAGAATTAGGAGTTATTAATCATTATCACTGCTTGACACGTCTACTTCTTCATCGTCGTCTTCTTCATCTTAATCATTATCATCAGCATCATCCTCGTCCTCATCTTGATCTTAGTATAATTTCACATTTTTGGCATTCTAATGATTGTCTATAATTGCTACAGCTCGAAGGTCATTATCATCAACTTCCTCTCCCATTACTTCATCAGGCATACCTACTGCTTGAAGAGGTATGTCATATGTGTCGTCATCAACTGGAATAGGTACCACAACAGGAGTAACGTCCTCTTGATAAGTCTCAGGCACATCTTCTTGGTAGCTGCCAACTGCTAATCTTTTTATCTTGATAACTGTACACCAATTAGAATTCTTTTTTGATACACTTTCTGCATAAAATACATGTGAAACTTGATTAGCAAACACAAAAGGTTCATTTGATCTGAGTCTTGACTTGAGATTAACGTCTACTATCCCATGCTCTAGACGTGATATCAAACCAATGACATTTCAACATTGCTAATCGATTTCTACTACCCATATAATCTAACTCAACAACCTCATCCAATCGCCCATAGAAATCAAGGCAATTGTCGTTATAACAATCGCCATTGACCAAAACTCCGCTAGTTTGAGTTTGCTTAGTCGAGTCAATATCTACCGTGTTAAACCTAAAGCCATTGATGATGTAACCTTTGTAGCATCTAACCAATCTACTAAGGCCACAAGCAAGTTCTTTGAAACGAATATCCACTGCCTGATCAACCTTGTCAACCTATCGCAACAACATCCAATAAAGTAATATTATGTTAGCAACGTAACAGTAGTAATTACACAACTATGATCTACTTTTCAAACTTACACGTTGCTTGAACCACGTAATGAACTCTTTGTTACGCAAATATTCAAGCTCTTTATCAGAGATTGCAGAATTGGCAACTCATGCTTAGTTATCAAATTCACTATAGATAAGCTACGTATGTTATTTTATTAAGCATCATATAAAAACAAGGCATTATGCATAACTACTTACTCGATAAAAAGATGACTTATTTACAATTGAGAAGGATGTATAATGATGCGACATTATATACCTCGTCACTTAACCACCGAGTAATGTAAGATCCAAAAGGACGATAAGAATGTGTGAATATGGATAAACGTCCTTCCGAATATATGTTAACAAAATTCTCGTTTCTATATAATCAATTTGTCCTTGTCTTGACTTCAGACTCAAAATAAAGGGAAGAAAAGTTCACAAGTTCCTCTATTATGTAGGCCTCTGCTATTGAACCTTCTACTCAAGCTTTATTGCGAACCTTTTTCTTTAATCCAAACATAAACCTAAAAGATATAGAATGAGTTTTAGAATCAAATTATATTCAAAAAATTATAAGGTACACGAGACTAGATCCAATAATATCACCTTTCGAATGGATACATCCATCGATACTACACTGGTCCACTAACCCTAGCTTCGTAGGCCAAGTGAACTGGTAAATGTTCTATCGAATCAAAAAAGGACGGAGGAAAGATCTTCTCTAGCTTGCATATTGTTTCTACGATACTTTTCTCAAGAATCTTCATGTCAGTCTCCCGAAGTGCTACTGAATAAAGATCCCGAAAGAAATGACAAAGTTCAGTCAAGGCATCCATTACTGCCTTAGGCAAAAAGTCGCGAGAGGCAATATGAATGAGCCTTCGCATAAACACATGACAATCATGACTCTTCACCCCATAAAACTTGCACTCTGAAAGGTTACAACAATGGGATATGTTTGATGCATTACCATCTAGGAGCTTCAACTTTTTAACCCACTTACATACTTGTTGTATTTGCTTCTTGTCCAAGGTATAGGATGCTTTTGCCAATATCGTCTTACCGTTGATCAGTTTTGGATGTAATTCAAATCGTATACCCATTTTATGTAGATCCTAAGGGCCTTTAAATGATCTTTGGATTTACCCTTTACATTCATTACTGTGTTGAATATATTGTCAAACACATTTTTCTCAATGTGTATTACATCTACAGTATGGTGATTTAGGAGTGTCTTCCAATAAGATAATTCCCAAAAGATACTTAGTTTCATCCAATTGTGTGTCTTTCCGAACCCAAGTCGTTCATAGTCCACATCACCGCAGCCCGCAATTGAAAATTCTGCTTTTTAAACACATCGAAAGTGGAAACATCATATCCTAAAGCATTTTGAGCTCGTAATTGTTACGCATAAATCCTTTGCAAAAAGATGCAATTTTACCTCATCAGCCTCTCCCCACCGCAATAAGTTACATTCTCTACATGGACACTTTATCCTTTGATTATCTACAAATGCTTTGTTCTTAAAAGCATATTCAAGAAATACTCTCACTCCGGATCGAAACTCATCACTTAGCTCCCTACGATCATCCAATTTTTTTTCCCATCCGACTACGATCAACCGACATTCTCAAAACTCCCGGGGTTGGTCCTAGAGTGCAAATTAGAGATTAGAAAAAATATACAATTCAAGGCATGTTTTCCAGGGAAAAGTTCAAGGCATGAGATGTACAAAGAGCATATGCAGTGGAAACACTAAGTCTTATATAAATAAGATGAAGTAGGTCCTAAGCGTTAGCATCCAAATTACAGTGCAAATTTTGACACCTTCGAACCACTACAGCTTCTCTTTTATCCAGCCTTGGCATGCAACATGGAATACTTACACCTGCCTTCCATTCTTTTACTATGGGTTCTATGTTCACTGTGTATTGTTATCCTTGGTAAGCTATGGCTGCATCATAGGTGAAGTAAGTTTTCCTACATCTGCTACAGGACTGGTTGTTCTGAATTTATAATACCTTATGACCATTACATGAAGTCAGTTGAAATTGATCATTCAGTTGGAACGAGATTCAGAATGCAGTTTGCAAGTGAAGAATGTCCTGAGCATAGGTCCCAAAAGTAAAGTGCTCGATCAATATGTTCACTTTTTGTACTATTATCTTATAAGGATGGATGTAGGCTCTCAAGGAAGTCGAATAATGGGTAACTGCTACTGGAGTTGACGAAAAAAGGAAAAAAAAGAAGTTAATTCGAAATAATGCTTTGTGCTTTTATGTTCTTAAGGACAAATGGCCCGTAGTTACCTGTTGACTTGCATATCTTGTATCTCATTTGCAAATTATGGATATCTTGACCGGAAAACAATTTAATGCCTGACACTTTTTCCTGTTAGCCATTGTAATTGATCAAACTCCTTTTTTAGTGTATTCTAAAGGCATACTGAAGGATTCACTCGAGTATGAATATCAGAAACACTCGAGGGTCTTGCAAGGTCAAGAAATTGGAGGAGCTACTAATAAAAATGGTGCATCAGCTCAACCAACGTTTCCATGTTTGACTCTAAACTACAGTGTAATATGAAAAATGTAAAGATTAGTTTTGAAAACCCACATAGACATAAGATCGAATATTTTCTACAAACTACAAAATGATATTACAAAGTGAAACATATCTATAAATTTTAAAATGAGATCTTATTCCACAAATGATCTTATTCGACAAATCATATGGAAATCCACAATACCAAAATGGACTGATACACAATCAGAAGCTTATTGCTTATTTATGCAAACGCATCAGATAGGCATTTTGACGAACACACACACACAGTGCAAACACAAAAAGAATGTACACATAGTGGTAAAGGAGAGAGACACAGAATATGATAAATCTCGAGCTTATTTATGAAAACCCACACAGACATGATATCAAACATGTGCAATGAAAACTATAAAGGCATGGTACAAGTGAAAATATATTTTGAATTGCAAACCAAGATCTTGTATAAATGGTCTCAAACAAACAAACACCACCATACCAAAAAGGGATTATCACAAAATCTAGAGCTCATATATATTTTACATTCCGACTGTTGATAGTAAGCTACAAAAGCATGTTAAGGAAATGGTCCAAAGCAAATCGACAATTCAATACACAAACCCAAAACATCAAAATGGATTATCACAAGATCTAGAATTAAAACTAGAGAAAAAAGTTGAGACGTGAGAGTGAGAGGAAGAAATTACCTTGCAAGAAGATGAGACTCTAGAGGAAGATCGGAAGATCGAAGACCCAAACGATTGAAATAAATCTTAATTAAGTTAATTGTGATTACTTAGTTACTAATTTAGGTTAACTAGTACTAATGAAGCTTATTAAGTCTAGAATTTGATTTGGGTTGTCATGCTCTTATTGGTAAGACTTGGAAGGGGTTTAGTACCCTTAAAACACTTGTTTCCCTAGAGAGAAAACTCAGTAAATTTCTATAAAGTTTAGTGACTCATGTCTTTTATTTTTTAAAGTAAAAACAAGAAGAGAAGAGAGAAGGGAGCTGCCTAGTTTTAGAGAAAACTATAAAAGAGGTTTGAGAGCTTGAAGAAGGAAGAAAAAAAAAGAAGAATTTGTTGTTACATATTTCTGATTAGTTTCTTCTCTTCTTGATAAAAGATGAATTTGTTGATGAGTTTTACACCCTAATCAGTTTCTTTTTGTCAAAGGTAGGGTTTTACATATGAGCAACCTTGAACATGGTTCTAATCATGGTCGATGTGTATATATGGTGTGTTATGTGCTGATGGAGTGTTAGAATTAAATTAGAGAAATCTGGGCAGATTTTAGCTTTATCTTTAAACATGCATATCTCATTCAGTACTTGTCGATTTGAGTGTTTCACAACTTTTTGGAAAGCTGAAGATGTTATCATTAACATTGTTTCTTTGATCACTCTTTAATTCGAAGCTTATACTGCCCTAAATTGCATAAATATGAAACTGGTCGAAGCTAATTAAACTGGGCAGATTCTGTGCTAATATTTAAACAAGCATCTCTCGTTCAACACTTATCGGATTTGAGTGTTTTCCAACTTTCTAGAAAGGTTAAGATGTGTGCTTTAACATTCTTTTATATCACTCCCAAATTCGAAGTGTATGTTACCCTAAATTGCTTAGGTTTGGAACTAGTCAGTTTTCACTAAAACTACTTTCTGTTAAGAAATGCATATTAACGTTTTATATGATACTTGATGTGTTTAACATTCTCTATGCATTATATCAGGCTATAAATCATGTGAGTCTTTGGAAGTATTGACCGGGGTCGAAGGCCGACAAATGGGGTTATATGGAAACGGGATATATGTTGAGCTTGCTTAGCAGGTTAACCTCCCTGGGGAATTATGTTACGCCACGTACGTTGTCAATATGTGCAAGGTCTTGTGTAAACTCTAAATTTATCACTCATAAACTAAATTTGATCGGCTCAGCTTGTGAGTGTTCAATTTAATGTCTTACCAAGAAAGGATAGTAGGTGAACGAGCATTCGACTTATGATTTAGGCTTCTTAAAGTCATTATGATATGTATTATGCTTGATTATTTCTTTCTCGTTTGCTGCAATCTATCATATGTCATGCATGAGTTGATCATAAGCATGTTTTGTTTGGTTTATAGATGCTTATTATGATTAAGATAGTGTTTAAGTTGGTCATATGTTTGTTCTACTTAGCTGTGGCTAACCCCTTTTCCATCTCTACTTTTTACATACTAGAGAGGATCAAGAAGTGGTAAGCGAGGGCGTTGACGAGGAAGATTTTAAGTACACTTTTGTGTATGAGAATCAAGGATAGTAAGTCTTTGTGCACTTGTAAATAGAGAGTGAGGTGTGCTATGTAGATATGTGTTATTTGTTATGGAACAAGTGTGAAAGTGTGGTGGTACACGTGTATAAGTTTGGATTTGTAAGGATGAATGAATGTAATATATGTCTAAAAGACCTATTGTGTGGTTTATATCTGAATGTAATTTGCACACTCTGATTACCTTTGAAATAAGGTTAGCGTGTTAGAATTTGTGTTGTCACGTTCTTCTTCTCGGGGCATGACCGCAAAACAACCAGAGAGTAGGATAGTGAACATGCACAGGCAAGCACAAGTAGGCAAAACAAGCAAACTTAGGAAAAAGAATGATCACGTAGGTATGCAAGCACACACAGGCATGCAATAACAATATATAGCACTAGACTGAGATCAGACAGGGACAGGACAGAAAAAGTCAAGCGATCTGTGTGCCGACATAGATTGAGGGTTTCTACCGCGGAATGCAGATCCGGACGAGGACATGAATTGAGATTGGGCGAGGACAGTACAGAGGATGGTACACGGTATTTGCATGCAAACGTGGATCCTCAATGTCTGCCATTAGACATGGATTTGAATGTTGAGCCTGGAATTAGAAAGAAAGCCATATGTGAGCTCCACATACTGATCCTCTATTGAGGTTTAATACCCTCAACCATTAATTTGGACTGGAAAATGGCTGCTCTTTATGAAGGTTGCCTACATACCCTCGTCTGAAAGGGATCAAGCCAAATGTAGCTTCTACGGGATTTGGAAAGAAGATGATAGGTGAAGGAATTGAGAGATGCATTGACTCTATCCTATAGTCAAAAAGGCTAGGAGTGTGATTGAAAATCACAGCAAAAATCAATTTTTTTTCTTTTTCTTTTTTATTTTTAGAAAATTCTTTTTTTTACTAAGGTCAAGAAGTAGACTCTCAAGATATAGACTAAGACGAGGCAAAGACACTAACCATGACTGTCGGGATATAGGAATCACATGGACCCCTAGACAAAACGCATGCAGAAGGAACGGGCCGTGCAATGGATTGACCAAACAAGGACAAACATTACCCTGATTGTTAGTAGAATGGAGTCACAAGGAGCCCCTAGAATAAATGCATGTAGTTAAAGCTGACAAATGCAATGTACTAGACTAACAAAAACAGAGACTATCCTGACTGTCAAGAAAGAGGAATCACAGGGAGCCTCTAAAAAAATTCACACAAATGAAATGGACCATGCAATGGATTAGAGAAAGCCAGACATTGTCATGATTGTCTTGAAAGGGGAATCACGAGGTGCCCCTAGACGAAATGCATATAGACCATGCATGAACCAAGTGAACAAAAGACGAACACTATCACGACTATAGCGAGAGAAGAATCGCAGGGAGCCCATAGACAAAAATGCAAGCAGATAAAATGGACCCATGAACCACAACAAGACCATAGTGAAAAGGGAATCACATGGAGCCTCTAGCCAAAAATGCGTGCAGACGATGCTAATCATGCAACGGACTGGAAGAACTAAGATAGACATGATTGTCATACGAGGGAATCCCAATGAGCCCTTAGACAAAAATATAGGTAGACGATGTTGACCATGAACCAAACAGACGCTACCATGAATGTTGTGAAAGAGGAATCACATGGAGCCCTCCTAGAAAAAAATACATGTAGGTGATGTTGACCATGCAATAAACTAGAAAAACAAAAATAGATACTACCATGCTTGTTAGGAAAGGGGAATCACAAGGAGCACCAATACAAAATGTGTGCAGCCAAAACTGATTATGCTTTGGATTGGATGAAGACAGGCAACATCATGGCTGTCGTGAATGGGGAAAGACAGAGAACCCCTAAAAAAATGCATGTACACTAAATAGACCACGCAACAGACTGAAGGATGATAAACTCAATCATGCCTATCGTTAAAGGGGAATCGCAGGAAATCCTAGACAATTGTATGTAGGTGATGTTGAGCGTGTATTAAATAGGAGAAACAAAGATAGACGCTACCCTGACTGTCAGGAAAGGGAATCAGAAGGAGCCCCTACACATTCAAACACACTGACCATGTAGTAAACTCTATAAATAGAGACATAAGCTAACATGATTATCATGAAAGTGGACTTATATGGAGCCCCCAGAAACAAAAATTGCATGTAAAGACAGACATTATCCCGACTGTCGGATGAGAAGACTCTTATAAAACTACTAGGCAAACATAAAGACATAGACGCTATCCTAACTGTCACTAAAGGGGAATCACAAGGAGCCCTCCAGACCAAAAATGCATGCAGACGATGCTGAGAATGCAGTAGATTGGGAAAAGATAGACATAATCCCAACTATATAAATAAACTGTATAAATAAAGATTGAAGCTATCATTACTGTCATGAAAGTGGACTTATAGGGAGCCCCTAAGTAGAAACAAAAATGCATGCAAAGACAGACATTATCCCGACTGTCGGGTGAGGAGACTCATATGAAGCTCCTAGGCAAACACAAAAAGAACACAAAGACATAGACGCTATCCCAACTGTCACTAAAGGGGAATCACAAGGACCCCCCAAACCAAAAGTGCATGCAGACGATGCTAACGATGCAGTAGATTAGGAAAAGACAGACATTATCCCGATTGTCGTGAGAGGGAAATCATAAAGAGCCCCTTGACATAAGTACATGCAGACGAAATTGACCATGCAAGGACAAACACCATAACCACTGCCATAAAAGGGGGATCACAAGGATCCCCTAGACTAAAATGCAATTAAACAAAGCTGAAAATGAATGAACGGGATGAAGATAGACAATATCATGAAAGTCTGGGAGAGGAACTCACATGAAGCCCTTTGAAAGTCTGGGAGAAGAGCTCACATGGAGCCCCAAACTAAGAGAAAATGCATGCAAAGAAGACACCATCCAGACTGTCATGAAAGGGGGCTCACGCACAACAGACCTCTGACACAAAATGCATGCAAACAAATTGACCATGCAATAAACTGGAAGAATGAAGATAGATGTTGTCATGACTGTTAAAGAAGAGGACTTCACATGAAGCCCCTGAATTAAGACAAAATGCATGCGAGGATAGACGCTATCTTCATCGTCATGAAAAAAGGGACTAGGGAGCCCCTAAAACAAAATACACACCGACATGTTGACCATGTAATGAACCAAAAAAACAAAGACATGCATTAGCAAGTGCCGTGAAAGGAGACTTATATAGACCCCCTAGGTGAACACAAGAATGATAAAAAAGACAGACATTATCCTGCCTGTCGTGAGAGAGGACTCGGAGGGAACCCCTAGATGATATGCATATGGACAAGACTGGCAATGTACTAAACTGGAGGAAGACAAAGAAGCCTAACTCTCATGAAAGGGGACTTGAAGGGAACCTTTAGACAAAACTGACCATGCAATGGATTGGATGGAGCCACAATCTATCACGACTTTCAAAGGAAGAGCCCCTGGATTAAGACAAAATGCGAGCAAAGACAAATGCTACCTTGACTGTCATGAAAGGAAATTCACATGAGGCACCTAAACCTAGACCACCTAAGATAAACATTGTCTGACTATCAGGACAACGGATCCGTATGGAGCCCCTAGACAAAATGCAACTAGATTTAACCTTAACAAAACTATAACAAAAAGGAAATCACATGGGAAAGCCCCTTAATACATCTACAAAAAGAACATATGACGAAGTTAAAATTCTTTCACAGTTCGAGAGCATGTTTACGTTGAAAGTCATTTAGATAGCCCGATATGATAAATCAACCATCCACTTCAAGATCTATCCTTTTTTTTCTTAAAGCATTTTATCGTTAGAATCTCAAACAATGGTACCCACTTTGCTGACACATCTATCTCTATCCAAAGAGGGAAAGATCAATGGAGTTTTTTTTTATGTTTTTATCTAAAATATTTTCAATGCCTTATCATTAGATGCCGTTTAACTTCACAAAAAAGTTAGTTCTTAACTTCAACACATGAGTTTGAATCCTTAAGACTACCACGAAAAGGTTGGACCCAAAAGATAGATAGTGGAGATTTAGGTGCATGAGCTGTGAGGTCGTTGTGTATGCTGCGGGACTGTATAAGCCAAGAGACTGATGAAATCTTGGCCCATGATTCGCCTAATGATCAATGTGTAATGACTGGGCTAAGTAAAAGTACATGACCATTAAATTTGTGACGGAACGACACTAAATAGAGTCGTAAGGCCTCTTATATTATCATTGAACTAGTGGCAAATTTATCAAACTGCTTTTTAGAGTAGGGTAGGCTAGACCGGTCATGAAGATTAATGGGTCGCCATCAGGTCATAAAAGGTGAATACACATCAGGTTTGGAAGATTAGGAATCAAAAGGTCATCTAACACGCCATAGGGAGATGAACAAATCATGTCATAATATAACAAGCTCAAGAAGGTGCACGAACCATCATCATCTTTTTTTTTTCCTTCAAATTTTTTTCGTTCTTTTTTTTTTTCGACCTCATCAAAATGTAAAATAGCATTTTTCTTTCTTAAACAAGCATAACCTTAAGGGAGACTTTATTTATGGGAAACAATGTAGGCCATGGTACAGGCTAAAGAACGAATGGTAATAAGGATAAAAAAATCCAAGTATGAAATCAAAGTCCCTAGCGTGTTCCCGTGGTGACCGAGCTTAAAAGGTGACTAAGCTGCCTACGTATCCCCATTTGGGAAATCAGGTGGACACAGTTCAAACTAGATCTGCTCAATATCTGTGCTTAGAACTCAATCAGTTGCAAGTCTATGCATCGGATGTTAATAATCATTCTTCAATCCGTATCAGTTTCTCTTTTTTTTTCTTCTTCTTCTTTTTTTTAATACTTCTTCTTTTTATCGAGATATAATAGATGATCATCATGATCTATCTTCAAGACTTTGGTTCCTATGTAAGGGTAACCTTTCCTAGCTGAATTGAGTTTATAGCAATACTTGAGGGATAGGTTCACATAAGGAGACTACCCACCCCCAAGATTAGAAATATAGGCTTCCAAAAAGAAAGGCTAATCTGTTTAGGTGCAAAGGGCTAGCAAGTGGGGAAAGCCTAGTACATGATAATTATGATGATATATTGTGGCCAAACGATGGCCTCCAATTATCACGAATGCTTATTTTGAGGAAGATTCATGCAAACCTACACTTTGTGGATTTTTTTTGTTGGTGCCTTAACCTTTTCCTAGACCGCCCTTTTCAGGATTCTCAGTCTAGGAGCTCTTTCGTTCCCCCCCTCCCCTTCAAGATAAATGGTCTATACTAGGAAATAGAGTCTGGGCTTAGAATAGAAGAAATTCTTGACATTGATATGACACCTCGTTATCTTTGAGGATATAACTTGTTCTTGGTGAATGAGGGGTTCGCTAAGAAAGGAAGTCACGGCCTTCTCTTGATAATCTCTTAGATTCTCGCTGGAATGTTTAGATTCCAAACAAAATTCTTCAATTAAGTTATCAAACATTCAATTTCAAAGAAATTGAAATGTTGGGTTTTTAAGCTTGAAAATACATGGGACATTAACCCCGAGTGCAGCGGAAAATTGTCAACGAGATAAACCACTAATCTTAAATTCAAAATCATCTTGTCTATAAGTTCATGAATTGATTGGTCGATATGAAATCAGGCAATTACTTCCTACTGTTAAAAAGTTTTTTTGTATCCTCTCGACTGGCTAAGGATGGACATTTTACTTAAAAGAGGTACAATGTCTATCTGACTCAAAACCTAAAAGAGACTTCTAAGAGTTGGATTTTTTTTCCTTTTCTTTTTCAAATTTCATTTTAAGAATTAAGGGAAAAAAAGGATGACTCACTCAAAAAACTTGGAAGACACAATCGGACGATGCACTTACACACTGTTTATATCTTCAACACTCTTCTCTTTTGATATTTTCATTACCCTAAAAAGCGGGAAGAAAGCAGGAAAGAAAATATAACTCAATAAAGAAATTAGGACCACACAATCGGAGGAAGCACATAAGCACACCACAGAATAAAATGTTTAACTGGCCCATTACACCCATACAAAAATTGGACACTAATTAACCGATCGGTCAACCAAGTGGGTTAACCATTTGATTGTTCAGTAGGTAATTCTGGATTTTGGGAGGATGTCTAAAATTTTTTGGTAAGGACTAAATGTCCAGTTAGCCTTGTGGATTAACTGGTCGGTTGGTTAGTAAGGTAATTGTGGATTTTTAGAAAATTCTGGCCGGTCACCTTATGGGTTAACTAGTCGGTTGGTCAATGGTTCTTGGGTTTGACTTGAAAATATTTCGAGACAGGAAAAGTTTTAAAACCATGCAGTCACTCAGGATGTTAACTGCCCAGTGGTTAGTGGTCTAGGGTGTGTTGGAAAAGTTTTTGGAGTAGGGATGGCTATGTCTGACTATCTAGTAACCTGATCGGTTAACCGGCTGGTAAGTAAGTGGGTTGGTTGATTTGGGCTTGTAAATTTTGGGGAATTTCAAAGTTTTGACTAACCACTCGGTATCCTGGATGGTTTATCGGCCGGTGAGTTAGTGGGTTTGATGTTTTGGATTTAAAAATTCATGAGAAGGATAGAGTTTTAACTAACTATTCAGTAACCTGGTGAGTTAACCGGATAGTTAGGGGTGTAAACGAATCGAGTTATTCATGAAATGCTCGTGGTTCGTTCCCTAAAGAACTCGTTCATGTTCGTTTGTACAATATACGAACCGAACATGAACAAAATATTAGAGCTCGTATATTAAATGAGCTGAGCATGAACATTCCAAAGTGTTTACGAATGTGTTCATGAACAGCTCGTCTGGATAATAACTTAATTATAATATCTTCTAAACCAAAAAGTCATATAGCTTAACTATAGTATAAATTAGTTTAAACTTGGAAGCGCTAAAATCAGTTGGTCAATTGGATCAAGTAAGGTATAGTTCTTGTAACACCCCGACATTTTTTGAAGTTATTAAAAAAAAAAATTTAGCAACAAATATATTATTCTTAGCACCGATAAATTTTCTAACAACTTTTAGCGGCAAATTAAATGTTTAGTGACTAGCGTGACCAAAATTTTATGGGTAAACTTTTAGCAACAAAAATAGTGAAGCGGGATCATGTAGCAAATAAGTTAATATGGACCTATTTATAATAAGAGAAAGTAGCGGGTACAATTTAAAATGACTAACGGAAATTTAAGAGCTTTTTGGTTATATTCCAAAGTAGGGTTATTATATATAGATATCAGATTTAGTGATTAGCCGTCCTTGGCTATGCTGGAGATATTTTGCGGCACAGAGAGAGAGAGAAGAGAAGGATCAAAGGAGTTTCGGCGATCGAACCCCTTTCCGATAAGTTTTGGTTAGTCTTCATTTGTGTATAAATCTTTACAATTTATAGGGGTAGGGCATGTGAGAACGCGTGAATTTTTGGGTGAGATTAGGACTGCCGTAACTCTAGATTATGAGTGAAAATCGTATATTAGTTAGTGTGTAAGGAGTGAATGATTACGTGAGTGCAAGAGTGCATGCGTTGGACCACAAAAGGAGCTACTGCCGTGAGGCAGTGACCATGATGGTTGTGAGTAGTGTGGTTCAGAATTTGCTGTGCAATGTGTGTGTATGTGAGTGTTTACGGGTCACTGTGAATGGGGTGTTTTGGTGTGAGTGTGACTGTGTGAGGCATGAAAGAAGTGCGAGATTTTAGAACGATTACGGTTTTGTGTTTGTGAAAATATTTGGCGTATCACAGGGAAAAGGGAAATCGGCCACGGCAGTGGGTGTGAAGAGGCATGAGGAAGTGCTAGTTAATAAGTGTGTTTGTGTGAGAGTTTGTGAGTGTTGGTGGGTCTGTAATGGGTGTGTTTGTGTGCATGTATATGAGTACATGTAGTGTGTGTATATGTGTGAAGGGAGTGAAGTGTGCAGGGAGTGAAATGTGCAGGGTGTGAGTGCGTGTGAAGAAGAAGGGGAAAGGCTGCCAATAAACTGTTCGCGTTAGGTGCATTAGTGGGTGCTCATGTGTATTTGCAGGTGTAATGAGGGTGAAAAGTGGTGGGCTTGCATGGCTGTCGTGTGTAGTATATATGTGTGTATATTTTTGAGTGGAGTGAAAGAAATGGGTATGTGATATATATATATATATATATATATATATATGTGTGTGTGTGTGTGTGTGTGTGTGTGTGTGTGTGTGTGTGTGTGTGTATAAGTGGTTTGAGTGTGGGTGTTTGTGTGAGTCATGGTAGTGTTTTGATTGTATTAGAGTGAGTGAAAAAGGGGCTACCTGGAAGGGGGTATGTGTGAAGGAAACTTCTGGGTTTTCTTGCAGAGAGAAGGAAGAATGAGAGTGAACAGTGTTGGGTATGGGCAATAGGGTGGTACACTGTGCTGCACAGTTTACCACATGGCTATTGGGCACCATACGCTTGTTGAAAAATGTTGAAACTTTACATGAAGAATCGTAGGGAAATATTAGAATTACTGTAAAATTTTCATATTTTTCGGACATCGTATGTATTTTTAGTATTTTCTGCAATTTTCAAATGGTAAAATTATTTGGAGCCTTTAAACCCAGAAAATGTTTTGGAAAAAATTATGATAATGTCTTTATGATATAAATAAGACTCAATTTGAATTTGATGATTTTTGGAGTTAATTTGCTATGATTTTCGTATCGCATTAATTTTAGAAAAACAAACATTCTAAAAATAGTTTTGATGTCTTTTAAATTCTAATTTTTAAATTCTATAATTTTATATATATTTTAAAGTTCTTATAAAATTTATGGGACTTATTTTGCAGCTGAAAGTAATTTTGGCAATTTATGGATTTTTATTGCATTTAAGGAAATTATTTTAAATTTGAAAATATTCAAAAATTCAGAAAATTCATTTTGTGACTTTTAATAAGTGTTAAGCTAAAAAAAGTGTTTTAGTGTAAATTATTATAAATTCTAGAGTGTCTTTACCCATTAAGAAGCGTACGAGGATTTCGGTTAGGTTAGCCGTGTGCGGGAACCGTTTGAGTTGCGCGATTTTCAGGATTAGAAGTGAGCGTCGTCTAGGTAGTTGATACTAGGTTTATAGTATATTATTATAGATTATGTTCTAACAAGTGGATTGCCAATATAGGTTATTCAGAAAATATTGATCGAGGATTGGTAGCATCGCTTAGTTTGGACCGAGGTAAGGAATTCTATCCGAACCCTGTCTCATTATTCTGTTTTCAAATGCTTATAAAATATTTTTACAAACTACATTAAATGTTCATATTTATGATTGATATAGAAGTGTTTTCAAATTGCCCATGAAACACTAATTTGAGCCGTATAGCGATCGTTTGGAATTCATATTTCATTCTCATATGTTTATTGATCTGATCATTATAAAAATATTTTGAGTTGTACTTATCTCTTTTCATGCTCATCTGTTTATTGAATTCGATAATCGAAAAGCATTTTCAATTGTAGTTTGCTTCTTTTCAATGTTGACATGAGTTAGTAACTTGGGAGCCATAAGGATGGTCTGTATTGTTGGCGTTATACGGATGGTCTGTTGGATGGGTTTAACTAGTACCTAGATGGACTAGTCAGTGTACATATGCATATGTAAAGCGATCGAGCACTGCCGGGGTGGCTTTGCTTCTGTACTGCTCATGTTCAATGTTTCCTGTCTATATTTTATTACACTTGAACTGTTTTGAATTATTATCCATTCATGCTTTATTATATCCGAAGTGTTTCAAATGACTATTATTTAAGGGATTGAGTTGAATACTCATCCCTATGTTTATATCGTATTGTAGTGATTTCATCGAAAGTAAAATCCCTCAAAAAGATGTTATTGGACTTGAATGTAAATAAAAAATCGTTCGTTTTGTTCATCTATGTCTAAGTGTTGTATTTTATTGAAAATACTCTTCAAAAGTTTTATATGAAAAATCGTCCGAATCTTTTTGTGATTTTAAATCTTTGTGCGACCTTATTGGGCTCTCAAAAGCTCACTCCCTTTTGACTTCCTTTCCGCAGGTGGCAGCCAGCAATAGGTTACCTGAATAGGGATTAGAGCCGAGCAAGCGAAAGCGAAGGGATTAGATTTTGGTATTCATCATTAGAACCCCTGCGTGGGTAAATAGTATTGTTTAAATTTTGTAGGATATCAATTTGGTATTTTACTTATGAAATCATATAAGAGTATGATTTCATTGATGGGTAGTTGCTCTGACAAATTGATGGTATTATTTGGTTGAGTTTGAGATAGTATTATCTTAGTGTAAATGATCGATCGAGTGTTAATGTTCCGGAAAATTCCGGGATGTTACAATTGGTATCAGAGCTTGGTTATATGATTCTGTAGACTCGAACCTAGGCAAACAATTGATCGAGTATAGGTTTATGATTCTGTAGACTTTAGAAACTTATGAAAGGAAGCCTAGGTTTCGATATTAGAGTTAGGGAAAGATTTGATAAATTAGTGAACCGTACCAGTGGTTAAATATATGAAATCATTTTGATGAAGATGTACCTGATAAAATATATTATTAGAAATTTTAAATTTTGCATAGTCATTTATAAAAGGTGTTTGCAGACTTTGATAGAAGTTTATTTGTTATAGCATGGCACGCACTCGTAGAGCTGGAACCAGGGGTCGCGGAGACCAAGCCAGGGGCCGGGGAGGTCGCGCTGGGGGTCGTAGTGGAGATCAGGAGATCCCAATTGGGGAAGTACCCCATGTTGAGCAACAAGAGCAAAACCCAGAACCCATGGCTGCGGCGTTGAATACCATGAATCAGATTCTGGCATTCATGGCCCAACATTTGGTTAATCAGCAGCAAGGTATACAAAACCCCATTCAGCCGCAACCACAACCTCAGGAGGGAAGTACCCTAAGTGAATTTAACAAGCAGAATGCTTCAATTTTTAGTGGATCAGTGGACCTTATGGAGGCAGAGGCTTGGATTGAAGAGATGGAGAAGGTCTTTAGAGCCATACGATGTACCGAGAAACAGAAGTTAGAATTTGCGGTGTATAAGCTAAGGGATGAGGCCGATCAGTGGTGGAAGATGGTAGAGAGTGGTATGACTCCTCAACAGAAGACTGAGCTGACTTGGGAATGATTTAAGGAACTGTTTGACAATAGGTACTTTTATGTGAGCTATCGTGAGCAAATGTTGAGGGAATTTGCCAATGTGACACAAGCGGATCAGGAGACAGTGGATGGATTTGAGGTGCGGTTCTCACGTCTGGCAAGGTTTGCAACTAGGATGTTACCTACTGAGGCAGATAGATGTCGAAAGTTCGAGTGGGGACTTAAGTCAGGACTGAGAGATGGGGTGATTTCTGCACGTTTATCGAGCTACGTAGAGTGTGTTGATTTGGCACGTGCATTGGAACAGTCTAAGTCAGACAATAAGAAAAGAATTGAACAACGGCAAGATGGTCAAAAGCGAGATAGAGAAGAGAGTAGAACTTCAGAGGCTGGCAAGCGTCAACAATTCTCTTCTATAGCACAACAGAGTGCTCAGAATCAGAACATGGGACAAACACAGGGAATTAGGTCAAGGCAGAGTGCTAGATTTAGTGGAGCAAAGAGCGCAGGAGTTAGATCAGTTCAGAGTACTAAGTCAGGTCTTTCAACAGTTATGTGTCTTACATGTGGAAGGAATCATGGGGATAAACCATGTTACAGACTTACTGGAGGATGTTTCAAATGTGGTAGTGTGGAACATCAAGTTCGAAGTTGTCCTTTAGTATGGGAGAATCAATCAGCCCCCAGTTTCACACCTACAGCTAGTTTAGCTATGAGTAGTGCATTCCGTCCTGGAGCAGGTCAGAGTCAGCAGGGACAGAAGCCTATTACATAGGCCAGACTTTTTGCTACGTCGGCACAGGATGCTACGACGTCCAATGATGTGGTGCCAGGTACACTCTCGGATAAAATTATTTAGGTGTTCGAATACTATTTGACTTTGAGGTATCATATGTTAAGTTACAATCTGACTCATATATTATGGTCGAATACTTGAAGTTGTGAGATTGCTAAGTTGTTTTTGATGTTCTTGACGAATATTTTTGAGGTTATGTGAAGATTTTGGTGACATCTTCGTTTGAGAGTAACCTAGTGAAAGTGTAGTGTTTCGATATCATAAGTACGTGAAATTTCGATGACGAAATTTTTATAAGTGGGGAAGAATGTAACACCCCGACATTTTTCGAAGTTATTAAAAAAAAATTTAGCAACAAATATATTATTCTTAGCACCGATAAACTTTCTAACAACTTTTAGCGGCAAATTAAATGTTTAGTGACTAGCGTGACCAAAATTTTATGGGTAAACTTTTAGCGACAAAAATAGTGAAGCGGGATCATGTAGCAAATAAGTTAATATGGACCTATTTATAATAAGAGAAAGTAGCGGGTACAATTTAAAATGACTAACGGAAGTTTAAGGGCTTTTTGGTTATGTTCCAAATTAGGGTTATTATATATAGATATCAGATTTAGTGATTAGCCGTCCTTGGCTATGCTGGAGACATTTTGCGGCACAGAGAGAGAGAGAAAAGAAAGGATCAAAGGAGTTTCGCGCGATCGAATCCCTTTCCGGTAAGTTTTGGTTAGTCTTCATTTGTGTAGAAATCTTTACAATTTATAGGGGTAGGGCATGTGAGAACGCGTGAATTTTTGGGTGAGATTAGGACTGCCGTAACTCTAGATTATGAGTGAAAATCGTATATTAGTTAGTGTGTAAGGAGTGAATGATTACGTGAGTGCAAGAGTGCATGCGTTGGACCACAAAAGGAGCTACTGCCGTGAGGCAGTGACCATGATGGTTGTGAGTAGTGTGGTTCAGAATTTGCTGTGTAATGTGTGTGTATGTGAGTGTTTACGGGTCACTGTGAATGGGGTGTTTTGGTGTGAGTGTGGCTGTGTGAGGCATGAAAGAAGCGCGAGATTTTGGAACGATTACGGTTGTGTGTTTGTGAAAATATTTGGGGTATCACAGGGAAAAGGGAAATCGGCCACGGCAGTGGGTGTGAAGAGGCATGAGGAAGTGCTGGTTAATAAGTGTGTTTGTGTGAGAGTTTGTGAGTGTTGGTGGGTCTGTAATGGGTGTGTTTGTGTGCATGTATATGAGTACATGTAGTGTGTGTATATGTGTGAAGGGAGTGAAGTGTGCAGGGAGTGAAATGTGCAGGGTGTGAGTGCGTGTGAGGAAGAAGGGGAAAGGCTGCCAATAAACTGTTCGCGTTAGGTGCATTAGTGGGTGCTCATGTGTATTTGCAGGTGTAATGAGGGTGAAAAGTGGTGGGCTTGCATGGCTGTCGTGTGTAATATATATGTGTGTATATTTCTGAGTGGAGTGAAAGAAATGGGTATGTGATATATATATATATATATATATATATATATATATATATATATATATGTGTGTGTGTGTGTGTGTGTGTGTGTGTGTGTGTGTGTGTGTGTATAAGTGGTTTGAGTGTGGGTGTTTGTGTGAGTCGTGGTAGTGTTTTGATTGTATTAGAGTGAGTGAAAAAGGGGCTACCTGGAAGGGGGTATGTGTGAAGGAAACTTCTGGGTTTTCTTGCAGAGAGAAGGAAGACGGAGATGAGTGAACAGTGTTGGGTATGGGCAATAGGGTGGTACACTGTGCCTGCACAGTTTACCACGTGGCTGTTGGGCACCATACGCTTGTTGAAAAATGTTGAAACTTTACATGAAGAATCGTAGGGAAATATTAGAATTACTGTAAAAGTTTCATATTTTTCTGACATCGTATGTATTTTTAGTATTTTCTGCAATTTTCGAATGGTAAAATTATTTTGGAGCCTTTAAACCCAGAAAATGTTCTGGGAAAAATTATGATAATGTCTTTATGACATAAATAAGACTCAGTTTGAATTTGATGATTTTTGGAATTGATTTGCTATGATTTCCGTATCGCATTGATTTTAGAAAAACAAACATTCTAAAAATAGTTTTGATGTCTTTTAAATTCTAATTTTTAAATTCTATAATTTTATATATATTTTAAAGTTCTTATAAAATTTATGGGACTTATTTTGCAGCTGAAAGTAATTTTGGCAATTTATGGATTTTTATTGCATTTAAGGAAATTATTTTAAATTTGAAAATATTCAAAAATTCAGAAAATTCATTTTGTGACTTTTAATAAGTGTTAAGCTAAAAAAAGTGTTTTAGTGTAAATTATTATAATTCTAGAGTGTCGTTACCCATTAAGAAGCGTACAAGGATTTCGGTTAGGTTAGCCGTGTGCGGGAACCGTTTGAGTTGCGCGATTTTCGGGATTAGAAGTGAGCGTCGTCTAGGTAGTTGATACTAGGTTTATAGTATATTAGTATAGATTATGTTCTAACAAGTGGATTGCCAATATAGGTTATTCAGAAAATATTGATCGAGGATTGGTAGCATCGCTTAGCTAGGATCGAGGTAAGGAATTCTATCCGAACCCTGTCTCATTATTCTGTTTTCAAATGCTTATAAAATATTTTTACAAACTACATGAAATGTTCATATTTATGATTGATATAAAAGTGTTTTCAAATTGCCCATGAAACACTAATTTGAGCCGTATAGCGATCGTTTGGAATTCATGTTTCATTCTCATATGTTTATTGATCTGATCATTATAAAAATATTTTGAGTTGTACTTATCTCTTTTCATGCTCATCTGTTTATTGAATTTGATAATCGAAAAGCATTTTCAATTGTAGTTTGCTTCTTTTCAATGTTGACATGAGTTAGTAACTTGGGAGCCATAAGGATGGTCTGTATTGTTGGCGTTATAAGGATGGTCTGTTGGATAGGTTTAACTAGTACCTAGATGGATTAGTCAGTGTACATATGCATATGTAAAGCGATCGAGCACTGCCAGGGTGACTTTGCTTCTGTACTGCTCATGTTCAATGTTTCCTGTCTATATTTTATTACACTTGAACTGTTTTGAATTATTATCCATTCATGCTTTATTATATCCGAAGTGTTTCAAATGACTATTATTTAAGGGATTGAGTTGAATACTCATCCCTATGTTTATATCGTATTGTAGTGATTTCATCGAAAGCAAAATCCCTCAAAAAGATGTTATTGGACTTGAATGTAAAAAAAAAATCGTTTGTTTTGTTCATCTATGTCTAAGTGTTGTATTTTATTGAAAATACTCTTCAAAAGTTTTATATGAAAAATCGTCTGAATCGTTTTGTGATTTTAAATCTTTGTGCGACCTTATTGGGCTCTCAAAAGCTCACTCCTTTTTGACTTCCTTTTCGCAGGTGGCAGCCAGCAGTAGGTTACCTGAATAGGGATTAAAGCCGAGCAAGCGAAAGCGAAGGGATTAGATTTTGGTATTCATCATTAGAACCCCTGCGTGGTAAATATTATTATTTAAATTTTCTTAGACTTAGACTTGGTATTTCAATTATGGCAGTTGATTGAGAGTATAGTTTGATTGACGGATAGTTGCTCTGACAGCTTGTTGCACTATTTATTGAGGTTAAGGACATTGTTGTCTTAGTGTTATCGACACTATTTATTGAGGTTAAGGACATTTCGGAAAATTTCGGGATGTTACAGTTCTGGTGTGGAAATAATTGTTTTGAACGAGAACATGAGTTTTCAAGTTCGAGTTCGGTTCTTATAAATAAACAAACGAACTAGAGCCAAACACGAGTTTTATGAAACAAACCACGATTGAGTTCAAACAAAAATTTAAAGATTAAACAAACGCGAACACGAACGCAAACACAAACACGAACAAGGCCTGAAACTAAACAAACGAGTTTGAACATCCCTCTATTCGGCTCGAACTTGGTTTGTATACAACCCTACAGATGGTAGGTCAGCAGGTTGGATGTTTTGGACTTGAAAATTTATGGGAAGGATAGGATTCTGACTAATCATTCGGTAACATGGTGAATTAATCGGCCGGTAAGTCAGTGCGGTGAGGGTTAGGGCATCCAATTTTGAATTTTTTTAAGTAATACACATACTGACTAACCGTCCGATTGGGAGTGCAATTAACCGACCAGTTAGTTAGCGTCTGCCCCTATATGTGAAATTACCGGTTTTATCTTACAAAATGTTGGTGTTTCCCTACCAACATGCCATAGACCAATATATATATTCTCCCAACAAAGGGTAAAACACTGAATGGTCCGGGTGTATGGTTTCTCTCTCAGTGGCTATATAAAGGTCACCCTATCAGCTCTACTGGACAATATATCTCCCGCCCATAACTAGAAAGTTAATAATAGGTGATCACTAGTATATGTATGCAAGTTGTTTAATATACCAAGAAACTAGGAGGTCCCTTTAGTACGAGGCCGTGGAGTTGAGAGCACAATCAAAAGATCGCCTTGTGACCAGGGGGACCAAAGGCTTCAACTGTAGCACTCGAATGGGTGGGTCAGGATGAGAAGTGCGCGTTTGTGAGGTACATAAATAAAAGCCCAAGTATGACAGTTATATCATATTATACATGCCACAAGATACAAACAAGATACAACAAGACCAAAAATCAATAAAAACTTTTCAAGTCTAGTCCTTTTAATTGTTTTTATCCCCAACAGAGTCGTCACTATGGTGAACCACCTCCCTCAAAAAAATTCATAACGATTTTAAGAATCGTCATCTTATTTTATTAGAAAAAATAATAAAAACCTAAAAATGACTCTAAAGTGTCCAAAACATGGGTCGGAGACTAAGTTACGCAAAGGAAAGGTATTAGGCACCCGTCACGCCTTTTGGTCTCTACTTCATTTTCATTAATTATTGACCTTAAAAACACGTAGCATGCAAAATATAATATAACTTACCATAAGTTAATTTTTACGTTTTTGGCTTAAACTTGACATCAGGGGTCAAATTGCCTACGATCTGGTCAGACTACCGGAATTGAAACCGTCGTAGTTTGACTTGGACCTTATGGGAGGGGACCTAGATCTCAATCTTTGACTCTTATGATGACTCGACTTCTTCTATTCCAATGGACTTAGAACTCTAACTTGACCACTTTTCTAGTGGTCTGGAAATTTAAACATTGTAAGCTCTTGAATTAGAATTTTATATTTTTTAACCAAGATCCAGTCACGGGGAGGGGAAACAATCTAGACTCTTCTGATTTAGAAATTAAAATACTGTTGAATGATACAAGATCATACCTTGGTGCAGATCGTCCACTAATTTGTTCAGATGTTAGATTTGACGTCAAAAATCAAGAACAACAATCTGCCCGAATAGAAAATTGACATTTTGGGTTTGAAGACAATCTCAAACGAACTTAACCCTCTACAAAGTATTCTAGCTTTCGAAAAGATACGCGATTTAGGCTTTTGAATCGCCTAAATTGGGTGCCAAATGAGCAAGTTAGGGCTAGTTGAAAACTTAGAAAGGACATATGTCTAATTTTGGAAAAACAGTATTTTGGACCTAAAGATGATCTCAAATTGATTCAACTTTTCTACAAAATTGTAGCTCTAAAAAACACATGTGCTTTAAGCTTTTGAATTGCCTAGATCATATATCATATGAGCATATTAGGATTAGACAAATGAAACCCCTAAAAAAGGATTCTATCGACTAAAAGAAAATTCCAAATTTGAGAATGAAGACGATCTCAAATAGATTCGACTTCTTCCTTGAAGTTGTAGCTCTTAAGAAAGTACACGATTTTGGCTTTTGAACCACCTAATTATGTATCGTGTGAGCATATTATGGTTGGTCAAATTTTGGGTATATGCGCAATACGAGAATTCGGGATTTTTTTACCTTGCCACCTTTCTCCTCAGTTTTTTCCTCTTCCCTCTAATTAGCCAAATGACACTTTTTATAGTGCTACAGAGTCCTAGCCTAGGTCAAACCTAACTGGACCAGACTACTAACTGAAGTAGACTCTTATTAAATTGGACTAGACCACCTATCGGTCTTAGACTCGAATTAAGAAATGAAAAGAATCTTTTTTTTAATGATTTTTGTACTACAAATAAAATGTGATCACGACAATACTACATGATTTAGCTAAGCTACAAAGCTATTAAAATAACCTCAAGAAGTCGCTTGTCGAGAGAACTCGGGAGCATTCTACGAATGATTCACGATGCAAAGACTAAAAAGATTTTTGAGTGAATATAATGGTTAAAATTCTCGAGAGAGATAGTGTATCGCTTCATAGAGAGAGTATAAAATCTCTAAAGAGAAAAAAACTCTTGGACCAAAGACCTCAAACCCTTGAAACTGAAGGCCAGGGCCTCTATTTATAGTGCTTAGAGTCGTAGGATCTAATAAGATTGGCTATGCCAATCTTGAAGGCTAAGTAAAAATAAGTGATAAATTCGCAGATTGACAAAAGTTAATAATCATCCGGTTAGCCCAAAACCGACCGGTTCATCTCACAAATTAAAAAATAATTTTTTTTCAAATTTTGAGACATTATTTGACCCCAATTTCTGTAATTATTTCTAGTTTTACAAATGGGACGTACCAAATCCTAACCATAAAATAGATTGATTTGATCTTGGCATTCAGGATAATTCACAGATCATTTCTCTAAATTATCTAGATAAACTAAATCAATTAAATAATAAAATCTAGACCTTGGACTGGACTGACACACTTGGACTAGATTGATGGTTTGGACATGCAACTGGAATGAACTAAATTTAATTAATTATGTTGTATTACAAGGCCTAGACTCAATAATGTACTCTAATAGATAATAAAATCCATTATCTATTTAGTTAAAAATAACTACAAAATTAGGGTTCTACAACAAGAATACTCCAATTCAACTCAAAATATCCAAAGAAAGCTTTTTAATCTTATGAAACCAGAGATTTGGATTCGAGGACTTAGTTATATGTTGGGGAAGGTGTTAGACACTCTATAATACTTTAAAAGGTTGCTACTTATTTTTATGTGACTTTTTATGAATTCCATCCACACACAAATTGTAAAACAAGAAGAAATCTTAAGTTAAACCTAATTTTTGGTTTAAACTCAACAACGAGGCTTGTGTGGCCTATACTTATCTGAATCTGACAAATCGGGTTCATGACCTCATAGTTCTGACCTTAGGGGAAGTGAACTAAATTTTGTTATGTGATTTTATAAATCTTATTCTAACCAATCTTTTCTAGTTGAAAGATGGAAAATCTAACCAACTCCTCTAGTTGTTATGAAAATCTAAAAGTAATCAATTCTTCTAGTTAAATATTTGGAAAAGTGTTTAATGACAATTCAGAATCTGATTTGGGATTGGATTCTACTCAAATCTGATTAAAAAGTTAAGTACGATGATTTACCATAAATCCATATTACTAGGCAACACGATGGAAAAACCGATCTGGCATCGTATACCAAGAAAGGGGTTTTGCTCGATTAGAAAATCATCATTTTTTTCCTTGAATACAACTCTGGATAGATTTGCCCTCGTCTACAAGGTTGTAACTCCTCAAAACATACATGATTTAGGCTTTTGAATTGCCTGATTCGAATATCTTTGAGCAAGTTAGAGCTATTTGAAGTTTTGAGTTTATGTTCGGATGCAAAAAGTCAGAATTTCTAGTCTAATCACTCTTCTCTTGAGGGTTTTTTCTCTAACTTTCTATTCCCTTTCGGGGCTGCCTGGAGTTGTTCATATAAAAGCCTAGGGAGCAGAAGAATTACAAAAGACACTAACTAGCCTTTAAGGAGAACTCATCGGTTCAGAGTGAAAGAGGCCAGTTCTCTTTCCCTTCTTAATTTACTTTTGAGTCAATTCTAGAAGACATATACTACCTTTTTAGTTACATGTACGTGATTAAGATTGGGATAGAAATCCAAATTAAAGCAAATTTTAGAACCAGAATGTTTATTTTCTATAGACTCTGACTTGGGTTAATCTTAAATTGATTGGACTGGACCAGACCGAACTGGGCCAACTAGATTGGACAAAAGTAACTAAACGAGGCCTGTAAGTGTTAAACAAAGCCTATAATAAAGCCTAGACGAATAATTTTAAAAAATCCTAGAAAATTGGAATGTCTAGAGAGCTCCTTAAGAAGAGAGCTCCATAAGAAAGGAGCTCACCTATGAGCAAACATCACCGCAACGAACACATTTTTTAGACAGCACAGAAAAGACGTAAAAAAAATGACTAATGCAAGGAAGCGTTGTAATATTTCAGAATTCCCGAAACATTAGATACTCGTTCGATCGTTCACTCTAAGACAACAATACGCTCAACCTCAACCAAATAATACCACAAGCTAGTAGTACTCTGTGCAAGCACAGATGTACCATGGGTTAGCGTTAGGTACAACACTAGCATTCGATAATGTATAGTGATTGTTAGTACGTGAAATTTTAAAGTACAATACCTTAGGCTATATTAGAATGTCTGGAAAAATCTTATAATTTTTTGAAATCGTATGTATTTTTAATATTTTTCGTAAGTTCATATTTGTAAAATTCTTTTAGAGTCTTTAAAACTCATGTAATATTTTTATGGTATAAATAAGTCTCAATTTAAGTTTGATTTTTTAGAGTTGATTTGGTATTTTTATCGTGTCGAATTAGTTTTAGCAAAATGAATAATTTTAAAAGAGTTTTAATGCCTTTTAATTTTTGATTTCAATTTCTATAATTTTTATACATATTTTATAAATGATAAGAAAATTATGGGACTTTATTTTCAGCTAGAAGCAATTATGATTATTTATGGATTTTTATTGTATTTAAAGAAATTATTTTAATTTAAAAATTTTAAAAATTTATATTCTGACTTTTTATAATGTTTTAAGTTATAAAAGTGTTTTGTTATAATTTATTATGAATTTGAGGTATTGTTATGCATTAAGTAGTGTACAGAATTTTCGGTTAGGTTGGCCATATGCCGGACCCACTTTGAGTTACGTGATTTCGGGGTTAGGAATGAACACATTGTGGTAGTTCATATTAGGTTTATAGTATATTAGCATAGATTGTGTTCTAACAAATAAAATTGTCAATCTAGGTTGATTTAAAAGATTATTGATCAAGGTTGTGTAACATCACTTAGCTTAGAGCGAGGTAAGGAATTCTATTTGAACCCTAATTTATCGTTCTGATTTCAAATGTTTTATCATAACTGTTTAACAAATTCCATTGAACTCTGATGTAATAATTTTCCTTAAAATGTAAGGAATTCTTTCGAAGCCTTTTTTTTATTAGATTGATTTTATATGTTTTATTCTAAATTGTTATCGAACTTCATTGAATGCCAAATTTTTGTTAATTTGTTATGAAATGTTTTTGAATTGCCATAAAGCCTTATCTTGAGCTTTAAAGTGATTGTTTGAAATTCATTATTAATCCTCATATGTTTTTTCGATTCGTTCATCGTAAAATGTTTTGTTTATTTCTTCTCAATATTGACATAAGTTAATAAATCTAGGGAGTTATAAGGACAGTGTGTATTGTTGGTATTATAAGGATAGTCTGTTTGTTGAGTTAAACTAGTACCTATGCACTGCCGAGGTAGCTTTATTATAATGTACTGCTCATGTTCAATGTTACCTGTATTTGTTTTATTGTACCTAAAATACTTTGAAATGACTATTAATCGAGGGATTGAGTTGATACTCGTCCTTATGTCTATATCGAAATGCTATGATTTTATTTGAAAATCCTTTTAAAAATTGTCATTTGACTCAATATAAAAAAAATCGCCCGAATCTTTTTGTTGGATTTATTTTTGATCGACTTTACTAGGCTTTCAAAAGATCACTCTCGTTTGACTTCCTTTTTGCAGGTTATAACCAACAATAGATCACATTAGGTATGGATTAGAGTCGAGCGAGCGAATTCATTTAAGTTAGTATTGATCATTAGAACCTGCGTGGGTTGATATTGTTCTTTTA
Source organism: Escallonia herrerae (assembly GCA_033070095.1). Lineage (NCBI taxonomy): Eukaryota > Viridiplantae > Streptophyta > Magnoliopsida > Escalloniales > Escalloniaceae > Escallonia > Escallonia herrerae. The sequence goes on along the minus strand of JAVXUP010001633.1, from coordinate 70,551 downwards.
AAATTTTTGACTTAGACTTGATGTATCAACTATAACAATTTACTAAGAGTATGATTAATGGTTTAGCTGCTTTGATAATAGTTGTTTATTGGGTTATAGGGATATTATTGTCTTAGAGTGACTGATCGAATAAGTGTTAACGCTCCGAAAATTCCGGGATGTTACAAGTCGACATCTTGGGTTGATTACTTTGAATACTTGTGTTTAGTGTGTGTGTTTGCTTTTTTTTGGAGTTTCTTTCCCATTTTTTTTACTAGTCATTTTGCGCATCACTGTAAAATTACATCTCAACAAAGAAAGATATATGATATAATGGTTTCTTGCATTATAATATGTATATTCCTTTGTAAATTAAATCACTTGATATGAGAGACATGTTTTGCAGAAACACCCATACCATGTTGGAAAGATCGGGTCTTTTGATTATTGTATTGGATTTAAAACGAGATAGGGAATTCCAAATGCAAAATGACATGAATAAAATCACATGAAAAAAGGGAACTGATGTTGGGGATGACTTTTAAGGTAAAAAAAAAATAAAAAATTGTCGGTACGTCATATATTTGATCTTTTAAGCCTAAGCATGCATGCCATTGAGTTTAATTGAATTTGCGACTGAAACGGACATCAGGCACCTATGCTGTTTAAGCAGTTGAATAACTAGATGAGGTGATGTTATCTATTTTCATTAATTTCTTATAAATCACGCCAGCTTTGCAGTATTAATAATACTTGGCCAAATCTCCTGGCAGGCTGTTTTTGCCTTTGTAGTCACACTCCAGTAGATATCTGTTTCCATGGGGATTTTGCATTATTATACGTAGTGTTAGTATTTGTTACATTTGCAGTTAGAAGTTCTTTATTGTCTGTTTTGTTACATACAACGTATTTTGCAAGCTTCCTTTGAGACAATTCATTTCTACTCTGCTAGATTAAGTAACCAGAACAACTTCTCAACGGTCGTAAGGTTCCCATAATTGTCTTTGTGCTGTTTTCTAAATTCATGTTATGATATTACATGCGATGTAAAAGTAATTACATTTTTTGAAGGTTGGTGGTCACTTATGCACTTCCTCGTGTGTGATGGGGAGTTTTTGGCATAAAGGATTTCCTCGTTCGTGTTTAGCTGCTTTCGTTCCGTTACACAAACTATTTGCAGTACTGCCCTACCCTTTCAAGTGATTTATTTGAGCATCATATGCAAAGAACTTCTTAAATTAACTTTAGATTGATGTAATTACGAATTCTTAATTAGTTGTAGACACGAATAGCAACCATGATTCAATCAGAATATTGCTCAGGTAATCATGTTGTTCCAAACAAACTGATATGTGGTTTTTAGGCGATATAGGATTATGTTTTTGGTTGCTTATTAGTCTTTTTGATGTTACACATTATTCTATGAAAAAGGACCAAGAATGTGCCATGGTGATGTTCATATATCTGCATCTTCTTAGTTTGTCGATTGCTCTTTTTTTCTTATATGCAATCTATACATGACGAGTATGTTTGAAAGCCTGTGTAGTTTTCAAATTTTGTTTTCAAAAAAAATCAAAATAAAGAAATCTTTAAAATTTTCTTTTTATAAAACTGATGAGTTGTTTGATTGAGTTTCTTATACTTAATTTTTACTTTTATGAATCTCTTCTCTCTCTCTCTCTCTCTCTCTCTCTCTCTCATATTCTTTCATTTTTCCATACTTGCACAGTTTTTCATCAAGTCTCTCCCCAGCAACCATAACCGCCCATCCTTCCATAAAGAAGGTTTATGCCCCATAACAGACTGTTTCATCGTAGCACTCTTTTGGAGACTCCTACCCACCCACTGATCCATTCCAAATCTCGCACTTCTTGGCTTCGTTGGTTAAGGGTTGACCTGGACCTCCAACAGTTCATCACTCCAGCATCCCCTCTGCCATCATCACTGTTAATAAATTGGGTCAATGGACCCATTATCCGCCCACTAACAGATAATGTGTATTTGTTAATTTGGATAAATACAGTCATTTAGAGAATATACAATCTTTATCTCCTGAGAGTTTGAGGTAAAGTCAGTCTCTAATTGTATCTCTATATAAATGCTAGAGATATCCCAGAATCTTCTAGAGAAATTAGCTTTAAAATTTTGTTTTGATGCACACAAAATTTTTCTTTAATTCCAGAGGGTATATTAGGGTTAAATTTACTATTTGTCATCTTTTAAGAATTTATCTCTCATTCTTGGGCTGTTTGGGAATATTTTTGTGGTATTTTAGTGGTCCCAAAAATACGAATAATGTGTAAATATTAATTTTTGCACTTCATGGGCGAAAGTAAATATTTTTTGGAGAGCTATATGACATAGATGAATTATGTTTTATTATTTGCCTTGATTAGAGTTATGGTTTAAATATATTTTTGTTGATATATTTGTTGGGCTTTTGGTAAGCTCACACCTCTTTAAACCCAATTTCAAGGCCTTTACGCCCGTTTTTCTTGGAAGGAGAATGTGGCATATTAATCCATTTAAATTACCCTTTAACTTGTTATTTAAGCATGCTAGTTTTAGGTTAAATGGATGGATACTAAATTGGCATTCTAAATAAACTTATATATTTATTTGTTTACTCTTGTTTTAAGAAAATTCTTTTAAGAATAATGTATTGTGCGGCATCTCCATTTGTTTTATTGGAGTAGTTTGTAGTAGGATTCTCAAAAATGTTGTATTATATTATTTTCCTGTATATTTCTAGAAAGCCTTGTACGGGGATGTAATTTCGCACGCACATTATTCAAGTCAGAATTTTCTTAGCTTAAGTTATTAAAATGCCAATAGGGCTCAATGAAGTCCTTGCACACCTAAATTCATGGTGCAATTTTATATTGTTCTAAATTATCATGTGGATGATTTATTATATTGTGGCTTATATAATGATGAAATTTATTACGAAAAATTACTTGCAAAATATTTTTCCCGACTCACATACATGGGAGATGATTACGAGCTTAGTAAATTTTCGATTTCATGATGTGAGGAAGGATTATGTTTTTCATTTATGTTTTTTGAAATAAATAGAAGGATGTATAATTAATGTCTTTTTCTTGAGCAATCTAACGTAGTGAATATAATGGCCACCAAGAATGTCATAACTGATCTCGTTAAGGGTGAGAAACTTAACGGAGATAATTATGACGTTTGGCACAAAATGAAATTCATGATGAACGAACAAGAGCTCGAGGAGCACTTGACCAAAGAGATGGTCGCACCAACTAAGGCGTAACCCCTGAGAGACCACACTGCCTACCAGAAGTGGAATCAGAAAGATAATAGTGTGCGCTACACGTTGTTGAGCAGCTTGCAAAATGATCTAATTGGGCAGTATGATGAACTTCCAACTTGCAAAGCTTTGTGGGAGCAGCTCAAGTTCTCTTTTGGTGGAACCTCAACTACGCGGCTTCGTAGACTTGTGATCAAGTTTGAGGAGTACATAAAAGACCCTAAGCATACCATGAGTGAGCATCTAAGGGTGATGTCCAATATGATTGGTAAGCTGAGGGATGCTGGACATGCGCTCACAGATAAGCAGCAAGTCAGAGCTGTCATAAGGTCCCTTCCTGCCTCATGGGCCAATATGAAACATATATTGACCCATAGTGAAAACATCAAGAATTTTTCTGATGTTTCACAGCATGTCATCCTTGAGGTTGAGACTCGAGACGCTGACAAGACCCTCACTTATGTCGCCTAAGTGGGATCGCCCAATGCAAATGGTAAGTGCGGAAGACAAAGTAAAAAAGGCAAGAAAAGTGAGGCTAGCACTTCTGCGCCAAAGGAAGGGAATATGAAGAAACGCAAGAAAGGAAAACGTGGTGGGAAAAAGGATCTGTCTAAAGTTAAATGCTTCAACTGTTAACAGAAAGGACACTTCGCTCGTGATTGCACTGAGCCGAAGAAGGTACTTTCAGAATCTCTCTCTCAGTTGTATGTTTCCTCACATGTGATGGTTGCTCATTCCCAACCTGTGTGGTTTGTGGATACATGTGCAACAAACACATGTAACACGTGATCAAGAGGGGTTCGTAGATTATCACCGGATTCCAGCGGGAAGCAAACATAACTTCATAGGAAACAATAGCTCTGAAGAGGTGCTAGGGGTTGGTTCTTACCAGCTCAAGTTGCGCACTGGGCGCACATTGATTCTTAAGGATGTGCGGTATGCACCCACTGTTTGGCTTAATCAACTTTCAGTTACTACTTTATTAGACAATGGTTTTTTTTTTATTTTTAAGGGTAATAAGTTGGACATCTTTTTGGATGATGTTTTGTTCGGACATGGTTTTCGCATGGATAGTCTTTTTCAATTGGATTTAAATGATTCTCAGTCCTCTTATTCTTATGTTCTGAATGATAATATTGTGAATGATTCTACCACCTGGCATGCAAGACTGGGCCATATAGGCTAAGATAGAATGACTTCTTTGGCTAGAGAAGGCATTTTAGGCCCACTCGCAAAAGTCAATCTACAAACTTGTGAGGCTTGTTTGGCTAGTAAAGCATGCAGGAAGCCTTTTGAAAAGGCTGTGAGAGCAACTCAACCACTTGAGCTAGTTTACTCTGACATATGCGGACCTATGAGTGTAAAGGCACGCCATGGCCCCTCTTATTTCCTTACACCGATAGACGATTATACACGATATGATTATGTGTATTTGATATCTCACCGCTATGAAGCTTTGGACTGTTTCAAACACTTTGTAGCTGAGGTTGAGAATCAGAAAGAGAAGAATTTAAAAACTCTTCGCACTGACCGGGGACGCGAATATTTGTCAGATCACTTCAAGAAGTTTTGTGAGGAAAAAGGGATACACATGTAACTTACTATTCCTAAAACTCCACAACAAAATGGTGTTGTGGAAAGAAGGAATAGAACATTGTTAGACATGGTTAGGTCTATGATGGTGCAAGCAAACCTTCCAATATCTTTTTGGGGGATGCCCTTTTGACTGCAGCCTATATACTTAATCGTGTGCCTTCACAGTCAGTCAAATCCACCCCTTATGAGTTTTGGAATAGCCAAAAGCCAAATTTGGATAACTTGCTCCCATAGGGCTCAGCAGGTTATGTTCACAGTACTTCTCATAAGTATAGGAAACTAGGGCCTAGAGCAAAGAAGAGTATCTTTCTAAGGTATTCTGAAAACTCTAAAGGCTATGTCATGTATGGTGAATATCCAAATAGTGGAAGGACTGAAATAGAGTCTCGTGATGTCGATTTCATAGAGAATGTTTTTCCTAGCATTGGAGACGCGAGTAAGAATCTTGACCTCTATAAGTTAGAGAAAGTTGAAGCCACTTTACCATTTCCAAGCGAAGGTGGGGAATTAGTTCCTCATCCGATTGTCGCTGAAGATAGTGTAAGTGACCTTCAACCTAGTGGGAGTATCCCAGAAAGTGAGAGCACACCACAAGGACCATTAGGTTAACAAGATTCTCAACTGCGTAGAGGTGCACGAGCAAGAGTTCCACGTCGTCATTTTGAGATTGACGGAGAAATTCTTATGTGCACTCCAAATGATGAAGACGAGCCTACTTCTGTGGAAAAAGCCTTGTCTTCGTCTGCTACTAATGAGTGGATGGCTGCAATGAAGGATGAGTTGAGCTCAATGGAAAAGAATCAGGTTTGGGAGTTGATTGACCTTCTGCCAGGGCGCAAGACTGTTGGAAACAATTGGGTTTTAAAAGTCAAGCGCAAGGCAGACGGGTCAATTGACAATCACCGTCTCTGCCCTACCACCATTAGCACATACCTCTGCATCCAGATCTAAGTTAATAGGGTTATTGGGTTAATGAGCTTGATTGGCTTGTATTTTGCCTCTTTATGTCTAAGAAATTAGAAGAAATCAATGGAAGAGATCTGGTAGAAGGTGAGGTGGAGAGCATGTGTGCATATATTTCCTGCTTGTAGCGGCAGCAACAATTACTATATCTAGAGTCGTTAGTGGTGGTTGTTTTTTGGTTTGTGGTGGTTCATTAGATGGTGTTGGAAGCAGCAGTATTATCGGAGACATTGGATTGTTCCCGCTCCTCTGTAGGCAGTAATTCTTAGTGTTGTCAACGGTGATTTGGGTCTTGGCGGAGCCAATGCAGGTGGTGCCCACGTTGTTGCTACAGAAGTTCTTCACGGCGGCAGATATGGTGTTCTGGGTAAGGAGATATATTTTCTTTTAGGTGGGCTTGGTTCTTGGTCTATCAACTATAATGTTCTATGGTGGATGTCTTAGTCGGTGTTAGTGTTGGTGGTGGTCGGTGGCCATTAGTTTGTCTTAGTCGGTGTTAGTGTTGGTGGTGGTCGGTGGCCATTAGTTGGCAGTCTTGATGAACGATGTTGGTGATAAAGGTGATAGGAAGAAATAAGTTAAATGCTTCAGGTAAAAGTTAAAAGGTGAATTTTAAAAAAAATTAAAAAATAAATTAAAACTAAAACTTAAAAAGTTAAAACTCATAATTGGAGTTTTTAAAAACAGTCATATTTGAGACTGATCTACAAAATGGAGGGGGGAAAAAACAAGAAATGTCTACCAAACATCTTTTTTCTTTTCCATTTTTAAAACTGATAATAAAACTAAGAACAAAGACTGTTACAATCGTTACCGACATTGCCCACATAATCTATATTAATTTGAGCAATTTTTGTGGGAATGCTCAAAAAGAAAAGTTGATCAAATTATGTGGGACAAGAGGAGTATAAAGTTACAAAATTACATGCCTTAAAAGGCAGCTTTGGGGTTGAAGTGATGATTTTCCTTTTATTTTCCCAAACGGATTCTAAACTTGCCTTTGAAATTCGTATGTTTTCTAAGACAGGCAATTCACAAAAATCAATTCTCATCTCTTGTGTAACAGTACGTCCTCGCTTCACCTCTTTGCCTTTGTCCTCCCTAATTGCATTACCATCCATTGCTATCCGCCTTAGCTACTGATTAGGAGGTTATTTATTTTTATTAAAGGATAATCTGCTACACAGTGTAGCATATAGTATTTATTTTGAATTTATTTAAAACATATCCGCTACACAGTGTCGCAGACGGTGGGATAAGGACAAAGTAACAGTCAGTTGTGGGGCGACAGGACTGATGTGACAACTGTCAGGGGGGTTCCTCCGTCCGCTACATTGTGTGGTGGACTACTTTTTGACTGTCACGTGTCAGGACAAAAAAGTTGTCCGCCATACAGTGTAGCGGCCGGAAGAGGAGGGGCAGTATGTTAAAAAGATCCGTCCGCTACATTATGTAGTGGACGACTGACAGCTTTTGAAAAAAAAAAGATCTGGGCAGGATGGACGGCTAGATTCGAACGGTTCTTACTGTCCGCTACACTTTGTGGCGGATGGAACATATAACTAGTCAAACCTAACTTCGACATTCTTATTCATTCGTTCTTCTCACAAATTTTTCTAGTGGCGTTGGCAAAATAGAACTGCGGAATTTTTTTCCCAAGAAATCCTTTAATCGTCTCATCAATCACTTAAGTTCACAAACAAATCCTTTATTTGTTCATAATCTAGAGAGTTGTTATGAGTATTGCGGTTTATGCATGGTTTTGAATATGTATTGAGCATGTGCTAGAGTTTGTCAATATATATATATATATATATATATATATATATATATATATATATATATATATATATATATATACATACGTACGTACGTACGTACGTACATACATACATACATACACGGAATCGGATTTTGCAACTGAAATCACATGAACAAATAGTATGCAAATATATACATACGTACATACACCGAATCGGATTTTGCAACTGAACTCACATGAACAAATAACATGCAATACATATATAAATATATACACAGCATGTGAACTTATGTAAGCACATGTTAGCATTGTATGTATTATGCATGTGCTAGCGTTGTATGTTTGAGAGCGTTTGATAAAAGCTTCCAACCTTACCGATTTCCATAATTTCAGTTGCAAAAAATAGATTTTAACCCTAGACCAGAAGATCCCTCTGTATTATACGACCAAGCAAACCATATCAGTACACTCATATGGGATGGTGGAGTAAGATACTTATTTTATCAACTTTCTTATTCTTACAAACGTTTTATACCGTTTGTTTTGCTTAAATTGTATTTATTAATTCGTAAGAAAGAGCACTTCTCAACATGGTAGAAGTATCAGATAATTTCAAAGCCTGAAAATTGAACAAATACCAGAAAAGATTACTGCGTGGGATTGGGTTTGGGATTTTCACGCATGGGCAGATCTTTCAACACCTTGACCGGTACTTAATAGGTGCCCTTGTTGAAAGGTGGAGAAGTGAAACGAATACGTTTCACTTCCCTCTCGGAGAGATGACAATTACCCTAGAAGATGTAGGGTTCATCTTAGGGTTACCGGTGACGAGGCGGCCGGTAATTGCTCCTCCGTCGAAAGCAACGAATAAGAGAACCGCTAGGGACTTCTTCACTTCGATACCCCAGGATCAATTTAGCACTGGTGGTATAAAGTTGAAGTGGTTGGTAGATACCTACAAGGTTTTGCTGAAAAACTACACGGGCAAGATGCTTGTGCTGTACACATAAGCCTTCCTCTTGTGGGTGATGGGGGCAATTTTATTTCCAAAGACGTCGAAGAACACGGTCAGCATGAAATATTTACCGTTGTTGGGTAACCTGCGGAGGTTGGGGATTATGCCTGGGGTGCAGCAACTCTTGCGTACCTGTACCGAGCATTGCACAAGGCAACGAGGCCCGACTCCAAAGCTATATGTGCATGTCTCTCGCTATTGCAGGTATATCATATAAATCTTCATTACGTGTTCAATTTTTTTTTGTTGAATTGACAATAAATTTTGACGATACTTTATATAATTTGTTTTTGCTCTCAGGTGTGGTCTTATGAACACCTTGCTACCGGCGCACCCAGGCGTAGGGACGGAACCGATAATGTGTGGCCTCGGTTGTGCGCCTGGGAGTACAGTCGGAAGGACAGCCACTACTCGAGGAGAGACGATCCCCATCACAACATTACGTACTATCGGGGGAGCTTGACTCGCTATCTCTTGGCCAGATGCGTTGGGCACCGTACAAATGTTTGGCGCGACGGGTGGGAGAGTCGTTCATCTTCACGCTCTCCAGGTTGCAACGCACACTCCTGATCCACTTCGAGGTCGCAGAGTGGCAGCTGCCAGATTGCACTATGCACCATTTTGACTGCCTGCAGGGGTTGCCAGCCGATGCCCTAGATATGACGGTTAACAGGAACCCACCGGGTGTCGGACGGTTTGGCAAGGCGAATGCGCACGACTTGTGTGCACGAGTAATTGAGATTTGGATTCCTGGCAGGACAAGCTGGCGGCCATTATGTCAAAGCCTGACCCCGTGATCAGCATCGAAAGTACAATGAGTGGTACTACCGCATCACCCGAAGGAGAGTAGCCCCAGTAAGGTTTGAACGTGGGGAGAAGTACCACCCTAGGGGTCAGATCGATGAGCATATGGCATACAATCTGGTAAGTTGCCCAAGAAGTGCTTTTAATTGAATTTGATGATTCTAAGTGTGTGTATGAAGTTACTTATTATTATCTCTTTGGATGTAGGTTAATGCCTCGTTTGCCTTCTTCCAGAAGTTGAGTGAGAGGAAGGATCTGGTGGATGCAATGGGCAAGGAACTTTACCAACAGGCTGAAGCGTTGGCATTTGGCTACGGGAATTTTTTGTGCCAAGCATCAGGACAGCCTTCAGGCGTCAGCCTGGGAATGGGTTATCCGGGGTGGCAGCCCATTTATGTGAGCGAGGAATATAGTGATCCCTCGATACAGACTTCGGGGGTGAGCCAGGGATACGGTGGTCCCTCTGTACCAGGAATGCGTGGTGATTGGAGATCGCCAAGCACCATGGGACAGGCTCAAGCGCCATGGGAAGAGTAGAGTGTGTCCTCGTTCTCCTTGCTTCCAGACTCGAAACCCCAACCCCTCTCTCAGAGTCAAGTCATGCAGGACTGGGCTCTTAGAAACATCAGTCTATCCGAGACACTGCCCATTATTCCGTGGTACGGGACCATCTGTTGTCCCCGGAGGGCAATATCCCCTGATTGACTCCCCCGAAGGAGGGCAATATCCCTCGGTCGACCCCCGAGGGCAATATCACAAAGGGCATCCATTGAAGCCCCTAAAGCCGCAGAAATGCCAACTAATCTGAGAGCGTTAGTTTAGCGGGGCCCCTCGAGACAACGCGTCGTATAGTGTGGTTCACCCGAATTTAATGGAGTACTATTGCTCGTGGGGAGAAATGGCCTCGTTGGCTCTAGGGGATTGGTTAGACAACGATGTCATCTCGACCTACATGGAGATTCTGAAGCAAAGGGGGCGGGAGTGGCTGGACGAGTTTTCGCACGTTTTTATGGTGGATTCTTTTTTTCATAGCCTCCTAGTATCTAAATGGCATAAGTGGGTCGATCTAAGGGGAAAGAAAAAGTTGAGCGAGTGGAGACCGTCCGCTAACCTACGAGCGTATCTTACTAGGGATAGTCCAGTAAGCGCAAAGGTTACCGACGTGTTTCTAATCCCATTTTTAGGGAAAAGCCACTGGTACTTGGTTTGCTATGAACCAACACATAAAATTGTATCAGTCATCGACAGTCTCCACGACGATACCATCCACATGCCTGTGTTGCGAATGTACAAAGCCCAGTTTGATCCTATGGTAATCTTACGATTGTTGTTTAATGCTTAATGTAACTTGCCAGTAAATGTTAACTCGTGTCTGACGCCATTTTCTATTTCTCGCATAATCTATTTTGTGCCATGGTTCACTTTATCCGTGATGTAAGAGTACCGGTGCGGCCAAAGCTCCAATTCTGATTGAAGAAGAGGAGGCCCAAGCAACGTAATACTTCGGACTGCGGCGTCTTTGTCTGCATGTACATGGATTACATTTGTCGGTCTGAGAACCCAAGGCTACCGTCTAGAATCAAGAATGCGTGAATGGCTTTACATATGGGATAGCTTGGCAAATTATGAAAGGCCAGCCTAGAGCGGTTAGGTTTATTGAAAATCCGTCTAAGGACGAGAATCTGGCTCAAGATGAGGACCTCAGTTGACATGTTAACATTCGAGTCAGTTTTTTGAATAAATCTTGATTATTTTTATGAAAGTTGTCATTGGTTTGATTTGATTTATGTTGAGATCAGTTGATTTGCGTTAAAGATGATTGATTTGTGTTGAAATCAGTTGACATTTGATTTGGGTCGATTTGATTAGATTTGATTTGTGTTGAAAGCTGTCATTGGTTTTTTTGCTCTCATTGAGAATGATTAAATGGTGGGAAACAAAAATGGGAGAAAGTTTTATAAATTGTTTCTGCTGCACCGTCCGCAACACAGTGTAGCATACGTATAGGCACCGTCCGCTACACAGTGTAGCGGACACAGTGTAGCGGACGTATAGAAAACTAAAAAAATTTCAAGCGTTGGAGTTTAGAGATTTTGATGCACCGTCCGCTACACTGTGTAGCGGACGTATAGAAAACTAAAATTTTTCTAAGTGTTGGTGTTTAGAGATTCTGCTGCCCCGTCCGCCACACAGTGTAGCGAACGTATAGAAAACTAAAAATTTTCTAAGTGTTGGTGTTTAGAAATCCTGCTGCACCGTCCGCTACACAGTTTAGCGGACGTATAGAAAATAAAGAATTTTCTAAGTGTTGGAAGTTAGAGATTTTGCTGCCCCGTCCGCTACACAGTGTAGCAGACGTATAGAAAACAAAAAAAAATTCTAAGTGTTGGAATTTAGAGATTCTGATGCACCGTCCGCTACACTGTGTAGAGGATGTATAGAAAACTAAAATTTTTTCAAGTGTTGGAGCTTAGAGATTCTACTGTACCGTCCGTTACACTGTGCAACGGACGTATAAAAAACTAAAAATTTTCCAAGTGTTGGTGTTAAAGATTCTGCTGCACCGTCCACCTACACAATGTAGCGGACATATAGAAAACAAAAAAAAATTCTAAGTGTTGGAGCTTAGAGATTCTGTTGCCCCGTCCACTACACAGTGTAGTGGACGTATAGAAAACTAAAAGTTTTTTAAGTATTGGTGTTTAGAGATTCTGCTACACGATGCCAAAATGATGCCCATGAAGGATCATTTCAAAAATCAATGGATGCTATGGTAATCTTTCGATTGTTGTTAGAGTTTTAATTTTTTTTAATTTGCTTATTGTAATTGTTATCTCGTAGCTTATGCCGTTTCTATTTTTCCACAGGATCTATTTTGTGCCATGGTCCAATCTCTCTATGGACAAAGAGTACTGGCGAAGCTGAATCTTCAAGTTCAATTGAAGAAATGGAGGCCCATGCGAGCTAATCATTCAAACTGCGGCGTTTTTGTCTTGATGTACATGGACTACATTTGTCATAGGGAGAGCCTCAAGGCGGCTGACTAGAGCAGACGTAGAAAATTTTAGATATAGGACAGCTTGGCAAATTCATAGCGGATGGCCTAGGCTAGTTAGGAATATTATAAATCCGGCTCAGGATGAGGCCGAATGACATTGTATACATTTATTTTTGTGTTTATGAAATTTGATCTCGTTTTTTTTTATGAAGGGTAATGTGTTTACGGCTTCGTGTTGAGGTTAAGAATCGTGTTGTGGTAATGAATTTCATGTGTTGTTTGTAGTTCCTGAGACAGGTTGATGATGGTGGGTAAGAAAATGAAGGAAAATGGCTTTAAATTAGTCTGTTAGGTTGTCCGCTACATAGTGTGGCGGACGGCCTAAACCATCAAAAAAATTCTAAGTGTTGGATCACAACCTTTTTGCTAGGTCGTCCGCTACATAGTGTAGTGGACGGCCAAAACAACCAAAAACATTCTAACTATTGGACTATAATGTTTCTGTTATGTCGTCCGCTACATAGTGTAGCGGACGGCCTGAAACACCTAAATGTTGGACCACAATGTTTCTTCTAGGCCGTCCGCTACATAGTGTAGCAGATGACCTAAACAAACAAAAAATTCTAAGTGTTGGACTACAATGTTTTTGCTACGCCGTCCGCTACATAGTGTAGCAGATGGCCTAAAACACCAAAATGTTGGACCCACAATGTTTTTGCTAGGCCTTCTGCTACACCCGCTACATAGTATAGCCGACGGCCTAAAACACCAAAATGTTGGACCACAATGTTTCTACTAGGTCGTCCACTACATAGTGTAGCGGACGACCTAAAACAAAAAATAAATTCGAAGTGTGGATCACAATGTTTTTGCTATGCCATCCACTACATAGTGTAGCAGACGGCCTAAAACACCAAAAGAATTCGAAGTGTTGGATCACAATGTTTTTGCAATGTTTCTATAAGAGTACATTAAAATTGGGCTAAATGTTGGATGCAATGTTTTTGCAAGAGTACATTAAAATTTAGATGATAAAGAAACATAATTCGTGAATAACCAAATGGTTCGGTAAAATTTGAGTATGAATGAACATCTAGGATTACTACAGGATTATTATAAAGTTTATAATTCAAATACAATGCCAACAGACTTGATGATTCATGAAAGATTATTACAAAAAAAAATAACAAATTAGACTAAAGGTCCACTGCATCTTCTTCTTCCTCGTCTTCGGCATCATTTTCTTCCTCGTCTTGCAAACCCCCTGGACTTATTCCCAGTGCCTTGTAATGGTTCCACTTGTCATGGTTGGTCATTTTGTTGCACAGTGCACACCTTCTTAGCTTTCTACTAGGGGCGGAACTCCCACCTGACAGAAAGGGGTCACGGCCCCTCCCCCCCCCCCTAATTTTTTGGGATTTCTTTTTTAGTTTTCAGTGTAAATGATATTCATATTTAACGTATTTACAAATATACCATTATATCGTAAAGTATATAAATAGGGTTTTGTTTTATTGTATTTCTAAATCTTTGTGCCATCGGCCGTCAAGGTCTTCTTCTTTCTCATTCTTTTGCTCTATCTTCATTCTTTCAATTTTAAAATTTTGGATTACGAAAGAATTTGAATGATCAAGGTTAGTTCTTTTTTTTTTTAAGTTTAAATTATTGTAAAATGTTAACTAATACATGCATTATTGTACTCATATCCTCACATTAATAATACATCTATACAATAATCGTTAAGCTTCATTCATGTAAAATTAGTAATTTGTTGTTGATTCACCTTACCAAGTTAAATAAATCACTATGAATAGTAAATTAGAATGATTAGTAGTCAATTGAATAATTTATTATGCATTCAACATACTCAAGGAGTGACGCTAATTATAATATGATCAAAAAAATTTACGCCTTTTGGGCCCCCCTCAATTAGATTTTCAAGATCCGCCCTTGCTTTTTAGGTTGAGTTGTTTGTTTAATAGAGCTCTTCATCCGTGTAGATATCTTGCGGCCTTTTGTTTGAGATGTAATTCGATCCAAAGGTCGGATATCATTGTCCTCTTCCTCAACCGGCGCTTCATCTTTTGATCCATGCGTAGGCTCAGTGTCAACTGCATTGTGGACTAAAGTTACTTCAAACTGGTCTACGATGGGCTCTTGCTGCTCTGCTATCTCATGGAGATGTTTATATCCGGCCATTGTAGCAGCACCCTTTATGGACAAACGTGTAAACATTGTTACTAGATGATTATATCGCAACGTCTCTGATTCTTCAAAGTCAGTATACAGATGCTCTGAAAAGGCAATGGTACCGTGCAACCTGTTTGCAACCTTAGTCCATCGCGACAAGATATATTTATCGGGAATTGCCTTGATATTCTTTTGGGTGAAAAACCGCAAAAATGTGTCTACACAGCATGCCATGGAACTCAAACTTCTTACAAACATATCACCGAATCCGTCTCTGTGTCATGGCTCACCATATACAGTCTACGCACCTTCTCAGGGGCGAGGTCGTTCACTAATGAATAAACCTTGTACTCAAGTATAGACTTTTCTGCCACCTTGTTTATACTGTATCGTCTCGATTGTTGCAGCTCTACTTGGTTTTGCATGAACATCTCCTTCGTATACACTTTTGCACCAATCACCTTCAAGTGGGTCTCAAGAAACCTTCTCCTTTGTTTGTATGTGCTTGCAAAGTCCACAACCCTTTCTTTAACGCATTTTTGGGCAATAATTTTTTGGGTGGACGTAACGAAACACTTCAAATTTGTAGTTGTACCTACATAAATATTGAACAAGGCATTCATAGATTCACTCTTGCCCGTCGTTTTCATGCCTGCAGAAAAATACCTTCTTGTGTAAATGCCAATTCATTGCTCTTTGAGCTCATACAAGTGTTGAACTCACTTGTGGTCTTGCAATGAGTAATTCTGAACAAGCTTTTTCCAACCCTTTTCAAATTCCTCAATCGTTAACGACTTGTTAATGCACATGTCAAAATCCTGTTTGAAGTCTGGATACTTTGCATACACTTGATGCAGACGTTCAGGCTATTTGTTGCTTATGTGCCAAGTAAACAAGTTGTGTCGGTAGCAATAGCCTTCTTCATTGTTAAATCATGATCGGTGATGATAAATTTAAGTTCTTTGTTATTCATGGCTTCCAGCCACATCTTAAACAACCATATAAGAGAACTCTCACTCTCGTCCCTTAACAATGCAAACTCGAACAGGATGGAGTTATAATGATGATTAACGCCTGTAAAACGAACGAACGACATCGAGTACTTGTTGGAACGGTATGTGGTGTTGAAAGTCACAACATCCCTAAAATGCTGATAAGCAAGTCCTAAACGACCGTCGACCCAAAAAATTATGGTAACTCGGTGCCCGTCGTCAAGCTTATAATCGTAAGTACACTGTGGGGTCCTCTATTTGCATCTGCTTCAATAGGCTCATTGTGGATTGAGCATCATTGAGGTCATACATGACTTGTCTTTGGGTTTGGACCGCATTACGAACATCTGTCGTGTTAAAGTTCAATTTTAAATTTCCGCAGCTTGTTCAGCAAGAACATTAACAACGTCGGTAGGTCCTATTCGTGCATTAATCATTGTGTCAATCAGGCTCCTTGCAACATTACTCATCTTCTTGTGTTCATGCATCTGACTCACCTTTGAAAGGAAACAGATGATTGTGTGCCAATTCTAAGCTAGTAATAAGCCAATGATCATGCTTGGGTTTATGGCTTACGAACATATAGACCTTGCAATTCATGCACGCGAAGAAGTCTTGTCTTCTCCAAGGATATCCTATTTCATCACCACTATCTTCATTACCGACGTGTTTCTCATTTTGCATTAGGTGTCTACTCCTATGACACTGGTATAAGCGAGAGCATATTTCTTTTGTTATGTTGCTTGTTCTAGTTGTCTTGATTCTAATGCCAAAATCAACCCTCAAAGGATAAGCTCGAAAACATTTTTCGGCTTCTTCCAATGTTCGAAACGTTCGCCCTAGATACAGATCACTACCATCTACTGGGGTGTTCAAGCTTGACACAAAATCTGACATTGTGAAACAAAATCTATGTAAAAATAAATTAGGTTTAACTACCAGATTGTAACATTTTTAGGCATGGAAATTAATTAAAAAAGACGTTTTTGGAACATAGCAAATCAAAATTACTTAATGAATAGACCAATTTAGCATGACAAATATGACAAACATAATCTCAAGAAAATTCAAAATCAATAATTATTAATTTCTTAAAATTAACAACTTAATTTCTTGAACATAACAAATCAAAATAACTTTGATGAATAGACCATTTAGAATGCCAAATACAACATAATCTAAAAAAAATGTGAATTTAACAATAAAATTCAACAAACATAATCTCAAAAAAATTTATATAAACATCCCAAAAAAACTTCACCATTCACCCATTTACCTTACTTGAGTGAAGTTTTAAACTTTGTTACTTGAAGCTAAGAACTCAAAGGGAGCTGAAAATAGAGGCAAGAAGAGCTCAAGAGCTGAAAATGGAAGAAGAGATGATAATTATCAAAATTTGGGGTATATCTGCCACGCTGTCCGCCACACTGTGTAGCGGACAGAGTGGGGGGACAAGATGTGACACTATGTCAGCCAAAAGTCGTCCGCCACACAGTGTAACAGATGACTTTTTGATTGACAACTGTCACCGTAAAAAAGTCGTCTGCTACTCTGTGTAGCGGACGGGCAAGGAAGGGTAATTTGATCAAAAAGCCCAACCGCCACACTGTGTGGCGGACAGACTTTTAAAAAAAAGAAGATTTGAAGGATGGACGACTAGATCGACAGGCAACTTAGCCCAAGTTGCCCGCGCGGTCAACTGATCAGCTCTCAATTATATATAGGTCAAATGCTTATCTAAAATTTAACATATTTGAAATCTCATAAAATTCGCTTCGCTCATTGATCTGATGTATAGAGACAAGCGCAGTCAAACCCTATTGTATCCATTTCCTATTCGTATCAATATTCCAAACAGCTAGAATCCAATTTTAAGATTATGTGATTCAAAACACAATTTGAAACGGTCACATAAGCAGTTTATGTTACCAATGATGTTAAAGCTGTATGAATGGCATGGTAGGTAGTTTAATCCACATAACTCCAATAGCTGCTACGATATCGTATACTTTTAGCTATTGTAATGTACAATGTACATACCCGATTCGGTTTATATCTGCACTCTAACATGTTGGAGAAGGATGTTCCAGGACATCGTTGATTGGAGTCTTTTGGACTTTGTAAGCCGTAAGACCATTCTATCTCTTAAGGGATTAAATGTTTTGTTCTGTGCATATAAAAAGTACCAAGGGAATAAAACATGTTTCTTAACTGTCAGTAAAGAACATGAAAATTGTAATTAATAGTGTTGTAAAACCATCCGAGCTACTTGGGCTTGGATCGTGTTAGCTCAATTAAAAGGCCGTTCCATATCGGTTAGTAAGAGAACTAAACCAAACCCGAAACTTTTATAAAGCTCGCTGACGAATCAAGTTTGGCTCCATAGTCAATGTCACGCCCCCAAAACGAGAGGCCGCGACTAACATCAAACTTCATTATATACCATTACAGTTCTAAAGATAACGGTATAGACAGAGCAACTAAATCCTTTAAGATAAATATCTCCACGACAAAAGTCTATGACAATCCGTTCTCCAAAATAATCTCATTACAAAACGATTACTAAACGCAGCGGTGAAACAATATACACAAGAATTAATTCTATCAAATCACCCATTGCTCAAAGATCAAAACTCCAACTTCAAGGTCCATACATATCTTTAAAGCAAGACTCAAACACGTCGATGACATAACCATTATAAATGTATAACAAAGCATCTACGATGTCACAAACACCATTATCTAAATCTCAATCTTACTCATCTCAAAAGATCCAAGAGTTTAGATACAATCCTTTCAAAAACTTAACTAACAATCTTCCTCATCAAAATTCACTAAAACCAAATAATGTGACCAAGACTCTACTATTCAATACAATTTTCGAGTCTCATAACCAACTAACCCACTTCCGGGTAGAGTCCTCAGATGATTTACATTGCTCAAAGATACTAACAAAACTAAATGCTCTAATTCCTCCAAACATGTCACGTCCAAAATCACGTCCAATATCTGTGGTAAAGGACAAAACAAACGAATAGGGGGGTGAGCTCGAATAGCCCAGTAAGTGGAAAATCAATGGGAAGCAAATACAATGATTCGTAGTCCAAAACAAAACCAAATCTTTGACGAACAAGATATAGCAATTGACCACAATGTAAATAAGGCGAATCAAATATACAAAATGTTCCAAAGAACCCAAATCAAATACAAGCCCGAAGGTATGAAAATGCAATCATATCTTACTGCCAAATACCAAAGCAAACGTCATTAAGCGTTTAACCCAAAACATATTTCAATTATATGTCGGGTACGCTACAAACATACGATGACTATGGTGGTCATAAGACCCAAATGTCGAACCAAACATCAAACATCAAACGTGTGCTCCGGAGCATACTAGGAGGCTTCGGAACAAACATGTGTCCATAGGATCCTCTCTATTTTCGAGAGTTGTTCAACATAGTCAGTGTCAATTTTAAATTGACGGTCACAAATATACGAATTCAATGATGTGCATCATCAGGCACAAACGAAAAGCGATAAACATTGTTCTCAAAAGAGGGCAAAAGTGGGACAAATTAAATGCAAACAAATATAGATGAACCGAAATTGACGAAGCATAAACCTTCGGATTCCAAAGACACCTTTCCCATAACAAAAACGATGATAAAATCCTTTTCACAACAAGCTTGATCAAAATTCAATATTTTTCCCGATTTTAACGAAGGAAACCCAAGCCAAAATCAAAAGGTAGAATCCCTTACAAAACAAGATTAATCAACTCCAACAATTCATTTTCAGATTTAACGAAGTAACCCATACCAAAGCAAAAACGTTACAAACCTTTACCACAGCAAGAACGTTCAAACCCTTACCTCAAACAAGCTTCCGACCAAAAGAAAACCTCAAAGCACCACTCTAGCGCCAAAAGAGCTTTCCAAGGCTTCTATTCTCTCTATCTTCTCTCCCTTTCTCTCTCTCTCTCTCTCTTTCTCGTGCAAAGGAGAGGAAAAGAAACAGGAGACTCCCAAAAAAAGGTTAGGAGTGAAATAAAACACTATTTATAGGCGACAAAATTTTAAACCTTTAAGTCGACCGAAAACAACTTTCAGTCGACCGAAAACAACATTTTAGTCGACTGAAAGTACATTTCAGTCGACTAAAAGTTACTGTTCAAAATCACTGTTCATGGGTACTGTTCAAAATCACTGTTCATCGACTAAAACGTTTAGTCGACTGAAAACACTCTTTTAGTCGACTGAAAACCTTTAAATTCGACTAAAAGTACTGTTCAAAGTTAATGTTCAAAAATACTGTTCATAGTTACTGTTCATCGACTAAAACTTTTAGTCGACTGAAAACACTCTTTTAGTCGACTAAAACCTTTAAATTCGACTAAAACTCCAGAAAACTATTTTTACACAATTTAAATACTTTTTAGTCGACCGAAACACTTTTAGTCGACTCAAACCTTTTAAATTCGACTAAAAGTTATTGTTCATCTGATAAAAAATTTCAAAAATAATTCTAATTCATTTTCTTAGTTTTCACAAAAGACCACAAATTTATTTATTAAAAAATATACAAATTTTGCATAAGGAAAATAAAATTTTCGGGGTATTACAGTCAAGCTTTTTCAAAATCAAGCTTATGCATAAGTTACTCCCTCCATCCTACATAAATCTCTTTTTCTTTTCATGTATATCAAGAATTTAGATCATAATAGTATGTTTTACCCTTTATAGAAAGGAAGGAAAAAAGTGAGTCGGGAGAGATACAATTAATTAGTGGAGTACTAAATATGGAAAGAGAAATGGAATAATAAAGGGTAAAAAAGTAGACCAGTAGAGAAAATGAGTTAATAGAGAGGTAAATGTAGATAGGAATAAAATAAAAAAATTTTAAAAAATAAATATATAAATTACTTAAAAAAAATTCAGAGTAAAGGTCACACCATAGTTATCAATACCGTAACAGTACCGGCCGATACATATCGTTTTACCTTCTATTGGTACGGTACCCTTACATTTTGTACCGGTCAAAATAGTTCTGTACCGGTTGTATCGGCCGGTACAGGTGATACCGGCGGAGAATTACGTACCGCTACCGGCCGAGATATTCTGTTTTGTATCGTTTCCTTAAATGTAAAAGTAATAAATTTTGTTAGAAATTTTGTAAATTGACCATATAAAGACTAAATAAACAAAATATTCTAAGTTCTTTTATACCTATCAAAGCCTCTGTAATTTATTACTCATAATATTTACTCAGCTTTGATTTACTTTATATCTGAAGGTTTTGATCATATTCTTTCATCTAAATAATATACTGCTTTAGATACTTGTGCGCGAACACAAACATACACATAAATAACTTATTTTTGAACCTGAAGACGTTATTATTTAATAAATAACTTATTCTTTCATAAGAATTTGCCAATGAGATCGTTGAAAAGAAAGGATACTCCTAGAAGAGATAATTCAATTGAATAAGTTATTTATTTATTTGAAAACTAACCTAATTCTAACTCTATAGGACAAACAGTTTATCCTATAATACTTTTAATAAAAAAATATATTTATATTTTGTTAGTTAGATAATGAATAAATATTATAGATGTAACATGTATATTATTGATGAAAAAATTGAGACGGAACTGGTACGTATCATCTGATAAAAAAAACAGTACACACTCCAATATAGTATTTTATACAGTATTTTAGACCAAAGTAGTAAATAGATAAGTTTGAAGTGCTTGAACAGCCTCGGCTCGTTTGGATAACTTGCGGCCCATTATTAATTAATAAACCCAAAGAGAGGTAAGTAAAAAAGCAGAAGCGGCGAAGGGGTTTTGACGAGGGTTTGCACGTAGCGGCTTCCATCCCTGTCCGTCTCTAGAGTGTCTCTGCGCTCAATCAAGCACCATGACAAAGATGAGGCAGCTCAATCGCCCAACGGGTCATCGCCTTTCTATGCTCAGGTTCGCCATCATCACTTTCTTACCGATTCAGACACAAACGTTCCACTGTTTGCTTGCTTAAGTGCTTACCTTTCAAATACTCATCAAGTTAAAGATTACTTTGTGCAGAACAATGGTGTCGCAGTTGGTGAAGCACGAGCGCATCGAAACTACTGTTCCCAAGGTTCGGATTACCCTTCATTTCCTCAAAGAGTCTTTTTTTTTAATATATACAGGATTTTGCCCAACATGGATTTCAGAAGCTTAAACTGTTTTCACCTTTTTTTCCGTTATCTGTATACATTTGCTTTCTTCGTACTCCAGGTAATTTGGTAATAACAAGGAAGTGCCCTTTTCCCGCTAAAAGTGGTTGAATTCGTAGCTAATTCGTTAAATTTGGCGTAAGATGAGAGGTGGATATTTTATAAAAGGGTGTGGATTAGCCACTTCCAAGTTGAGATTGAAAAACCGAACTGACACTTTATATGAATGGCTATTCCAACTGTCCAGGTTTACTGACGTGATTGTGGAAATGAACTTCTTACTGTATTAATTAGGCTAATTAAGTCTGTTGGCCTGCTGATAACTTTCTACTCGTTAACTTTTTAATCAAACACAGGCAAAAGAGATCCGTAGGCTTGCTGACAATATGGTACAGCTTGGGAAAGAGGTGCGTGTAACATGTCTTTATGACCTCTTATATCAGATCTGATCAGGCGATATTTTCATTCTGACTTATACTACATGCTAAGCTGATTCCGTTGTTGTATGTGAGCCTGAATCACATTCAATTCCTTACTAGTTCGAAAAACAGACATGCCAATAACTTATATCACCGAAGGAACTTCGTTTCTACATTTGAAAGATTCTCGTGTGATAGTTTGGTGACAACTCTTCGCAGATAAGGTATCCTTAATCTAGCTTACATTTCATAGCAATTTGAATGTGTTTACCTGTCTATTAAGAGTAGTCAAATTGAAACCAAATTGAAGAATAACTGAGGTAGAAAAATGTGATCTCAAGTCTGGTTAAACTGTAGGTTTACAAGGAAAGATGGAAAGGAACCGGTTCTTCTTCAGTCTTAAGAATGTAAACAGCACTAATGTGTGAATATTGGGGCTTTACTTGAGCATTGCCCTGTTTGCAGCTTCTTAGTGTTAAAAGAACTCTCTTTTCAGTCATATGTTGCGACATGTTTTACATATAAAATGTATCTGACGCACGCTTGAAGGAGGAGGGTTGCATTCGGTAGCTGACAGCCATTACAAAAAAATTTTCTGATTCTTATGAGATGAATTAATGTATTCTCACATGCGATGCATTAATTCACTGCTTGGATATGACGTCAAGAGAGCAACGGTTCACGTACCACACTGGGTTATTGCGAAAAATAGGCTAGTCCACACTCATGTGTTGGTTAGAGTAATTCGTGCAGCAAGCTGGAATGAGCAAGGGTTCACGCACCACACTGGGTGATTGCGAAAAATAAGCTAGTCCACACTAATGTTTTGGTTAGAGTAATTCGTGCAGCAAGCTGGAATGTAGGTACATTAATACGTAACTTTAGAGAGTTAGTCGATGCCAATGTATAGATTGACAAATTGAAGTGGACTAAGTGGGTTAGAAAAGTCTAGGATGGTAGAGGAAACATGCTTTAAAGTATGGAGACATGCAAGTATAGGAATAACAATGACAATGCCATCGTCATAGATAAGAATCTAAGGAATGAGGTTTGTTGACTAATTTTCTCGTTAAATTAGAAATATATAAGGGCATGTGGGAAGAACTAGTGGAGGCTTTAAAAGTTTTACGAAGGATATGGTGCTAGAGATAGGAATGGGTCATGAGATGATATTCTATTAATCTAGATACTGCAGTAGCATATTTGAGTGATAGCAAGCACCTTTGAGAAAAATTAGGCTCACACTCCATGCAGTAATGGTCTATTTTTCCTCAGTAGAAGAGAAATGTGAGCTTTATGCATATATTGTGAATTGAGTTTAAGATATGGAAGAGAAGGATAAAGTCGTAAGACTGATGCATACTAGGTGGTGGCTTTTGACAAAAAAAAAAACTTTAGTACTTATCCAAGGAAAAACCAAGTGTAGGGCAAAGACTGTCGGCGGTAACCTGTCTTGTGGAGCGAATAAAGAGAGGGATAATCTCTTATTAACAGGAAAAATGATGTTGATTTAGGATGAGTTAGCCTAGATGATGTGTATAATTATGATGTGAAATGAGACTCCAGTTGCTTTCTAAGAGTGTCAAATGTCCTTGGAGAATCTAGAGATATATGACCCTACTTGTAAGAAATGGATCGAGATGATATAAGCATCACAACAATAAGTTTTAACAGGTATTGTTAGGAGGAATGAGGAGCATTTCGGGATATATTGGATAGAAAGGAAGCAATGAAAGGCAGTATGGGTGGCTAGATATAAGGTTTGTTAAAATTTATGCCAAGCTGACTAAGCTAGGAGAAAGGAAAATAGACATAGAAACCATATACAGTGCATTAAAGATGAGAATCAAATAATGATAGTTAAAGGATACAAGATTAGTGAGAGATTAAAAGTTTCTTTCTTCATTGGTAGAACTGAAAAGAAAATGGGAGAACTTGTTGTTTTGATGCAGATCAAGAGGTTTGTGCATATAATTAGAACGTCAGGGGTAAATAAGGTTTGAAGAATATGATGATAGGAAAGGGCAAACACTAGTCCTATTGAAGTTTGAAGAGTTGGCAAAGCGGGCACATAGTCGACTTGAAATCGAGTAGTGGAAAGCTAAAAAGATTAAAACTGTCACCCAAGTGTTGTTGGAACTTAAATCCAAAGGCTTTAGGTTAAGCAAGACCAGGTCAGGGTTGTTGGAACTTAAATCTTATCCAAGTGTCTAGTGTCCGCTACCGGTACTGTATGCATTTTGAACAGTCCATGTAACTTATCCCAAATAGGGTTGAACCAGTAATATTTTTCTAATGGTAATGCAGACATAAAACTATACAAATTATTCGTGTTACTATTTGTTGCTATGTGCTGTGTGAAAAGATTAAATTTTACTTTCTAAAAAACAATGTGCATACTCTATGTTTGTCTTTTTTTTTTGGGTACTGGATATTATTCTGTGTTTCAATAAGATTGAATTGCAACTTACAGTGCTACTTGATTCCAACGTTTTGATTACTAATTCCTACATTTAATCTGGGTCTCATAGCTCATGCCATGTACTCCCAGCTAGTGGTCAATACAGCCCCAAGTCTGGTAGCCTTTAAAAATAGGTTTCTAGGAAAGTGACCCTTGGCTATCTTACGAATAAGAGTGACTTCGGTTCGCCAGTTCAGGCTCAACTCTCCCTTATCTCTTTCCCATCGGAAAGTAGGGAAGATGTAGATCTCGGACCTATGAATGGGGCGCGGATTCGGGTTGCCTAAGTAGAAGGCATGGAACAAGTGAGCTAATCACCAAATTAGCATTAACCCCCTAAAACAAAAATGGGTCAATTATTTGGGGAGCTCGTAGCTCAAGAAGGGCTCTAATTCTTAGATAAGAGCTTTTCTTAGGTAACTGGGCAAATCAGAATATGCGTGGATTTTCGAGATTGTCTTTGAGTGGGATTTCGATTGATAGACCGGTTCCCCCTCAATAGTGGTAGGGCGTGATTGGTTCCCCGGATCTCTCCATCATCCCACTTACAATTCACAGAGATGGGCGCATTGGTGAGTGG
Organism: Escallonia herrerae; assembly: GCA_033070095.1. Classification (NCBI taxonomy): domain Eukaryota; kingdom Viridiplantae; phylum Streptophyta; class Magnoliopsida; order Escalloniales; family Escalloniaceae; genus Escallonia; species Escallonia herrerae. The sequence continues at coordinate 45,293 of JAVXUP010001633.1, read as the reverse complement.
CTCTGTAGTCCCGGGAGCAACCCGACTAACTAGATTGGTAAGCAAGAGCGTAGGTTTGGGTTGACACCTACACAAAGTACAAAGAGATTGAATTGCACCCCACACAACACATTTGTTTTTGAATGTATCTGGGATGGTGGAATGAAAAACCTATATAATGATTAGAAGATTCTTCCCTTAAGAATAAAGTGGAGTTCAACTTTTCCTGTGACCATGGATTTTATTGGTAATAATATACCAAACTCTATGGAATGCTTACGTATACTTGCATTTTGATACCGAATGAGCTGATCTAGATTTATTATTTGCTAGAATGCATGATAAATAAGCCATGAGGATATACATTTGGTTCAGACTTGTTCTAATATGAAATTTTCTGTCTTACAACTCTTTATCTACTTCCAAGTGTTTTCTTTCATACCTTCTGCCCCCCTCCTGTGACCCGAAGAAAGTGATCTGCCTTGTGATGCTGCTTATATGCAACAAATTATTTACAGAAACAAACAAGAAAATTTGGAAACCAATTGAGCAACTCTATGGACTTTCCAAGAAGTGTCCGGGCAGTTGACGTTGTAGTATTCCACAACATTCAGTACGTACTTAATTTATCGAATGCATCACAAGAGAAATGTACATTCCTAGCATACTCTATATATAGGACACAATTATTGGATCTGGAGGCTTGCTCTTATAAGAGTACCCTCTGTAGTACACTTATTTTTCTTGTCAAGCTTTCTTGTTTCTTCTTCGGTTATATGTAGAATTGACAAGATTTGGCACGGCGGTTTGGGTTTATGGATTGGGGTTCCTTTAATTTAAGGACTTTTGGCTGAAGCGGTTGTGGAGGGTATTGGGCAGCCTGACTTGTGCTTGGAAAGGTGGTTGATGAAATGTTTGGCCTGAGCTAAGGCATTAGGCTTACTAGGGTAGGGCTGTGGAAGCACTTTGCTAGTGCTTGGGGAGGTTTGTGAGCAACACCTTGTTTGTGGTGGCCAACCGGGGAAGGGTGATATTAATGACGATTGTCACAAATTTCCCGACTTGTTCACTTCAGCTGTGATTATGGGCTAGCATCTGAGGGTCCCCTCTCTGTTGGTTAGTAGTTTATTTTGCTCGGTTGCTGCACTCCAATAGACGAGGATCAAAATGTGTCATGGTCTTTTCCCCACCTTCCCATCTTTCTCTATTTAGTAATGATCTGCAACTGAGATTGACCTGATTGCTTGGGATTTGGAACATGTGCCTGGATATGAGAGGATGGACGAAAGGGGCAAATACTGGTAGTGTTTGAAAAGGTTTTTTGTTTTCAGTTTTTTCTTTAGTTTTGTAAACTGGAAAAAATATTGACGTTTGGTATCCAGTTTTGGTTTTTTTCTCCCATCAGTTTTGTAAACTAGTTTGCAAATTTGGCCTATTTTTGAAAACCCCCATTTTGAAGTTTGGAGTTTTGGGTTTTGGTTTTTGTTTTGAGATCTAACCATCAAACTTCATTAGAAGCACTTTACTATCCACATTTTAAAAAACTCATTTCATTTCATCACTTCCACCACTACCACTACTTGCCCTCTAAGCCCTCACCGCTATTACCACCAGTAGACAACCACCGTCACCACCCGATCGCCGCTCCAACCACCCCACTGTCGTCATCCCACTGCCGTTGCACCACAGATTTGCCCTACCATCACCACCCTACCGCTGTCACACCAACAGATCTCTTACACTGCCGCCACAATCCTGCCGTTGCCACCGGCAGATCTGCCCCACCGCCGCCACCCCCACCGCCATCGCTAATGCACGAATCTGCTCCACCATTGTGTCGCATCAACCAAGCGGACAACATTGAAACCATCATCTTAACGACCAAGCACCACCACCACAATCTTAACCACCAAGCACACTGCCATAACTGCGGATGATTGATCAACGTCGGACATCACCGCAATCGAACGACATTGCAACCACCATCGATCAACGTCGATTTCACCACTCCCAACCACCGCCGTCGATCTCGCCATTGGTGTCAACACCGTCGATCGTCACTATTGTCTCTCCACTGCCGTCGATCTCATTAGATTTGGTTTCTGGGTAGCAATAACTTCGTCGTGGTTTTGGCGATTGGTAGTGATGGATTGTGGTTATTGGCTATGGTCCGCGGTGGTACTGTGACGTGATGGTATTGGTTGGTGGTGATGGAAACTTGTGTGTTGGGAAAGAATCTTCTTAAAAGAAACAAAAACTAGAATTTTACGAACTGATCTATCAAACATCTACATTTTTTTTTTCAAAACAAAAATTGCAACTAGTTTTGGTTTTTAGTTTTTAGAAAACCAAAACTAAAAATGAAAAAGTTATCAAACACACCCTTACATTCTAGGTTAGCATCTTTGGAGAGTTTTGAGAATTGGAAGGTAAAGTGCACCAGTTATTGTTGTAATTGTTGTAGGAACTTAGATTACTAGCTGAAGCTGGATACAAGTTAAAATGGAATCACAGTGCCAGTGGCAATGGTTTGTTCTAGGTCAGATCATTCACGGTATCTGTTACCTGTAACCAATTTCTGCGCAAGAGCATGTCGGGGGTACTTGATTTTCATGAATGTTGCTATTTTTGCTTAGTTAGTGATGAGATAGGTGATATAGACGTGAGAATTTTAGAAAGAGGAGGAATATTCTGGTGAGCTGGTGATACGTGTGCAAGAACTATGCTGAAACTGTCAGACCATCTACTTCTCCATTGTGATTTGGTGTGGTGTGGGTGCTGGAAAGGCGTGAGAGTTCCCTGGGAGGTGGGGGAGGAGATGGACCTGAGTTCCTTTTAGTTTAATCTGGGCGTCAATACTAGAAAGCAACAGAGCTGCTTTGAGATCTCGCAACAATGAGTCTAGGGCAGGGTGGTTGATGAGTTTAGCTCCAGAGTTGTAGCATGTTAAAGGTTTTGTGCTCCTTCAGTCTGTTATGGCTTCCTGATACCAAGGTAAAGTTCTTCTTTTGTTTTGTCCAGCGTCTATCGTAGGGGCTTCGCTCCCTTTCTTTTATATTTTTTCCTTACTTCTTTATACAAAATTGAATTTTTCCTCCTCCGCCGCGTCATAGTTTGTATGATTTACTTACTCAAAACTAATTTTTGTAGTGAAGAATATTTTTTATTGTACATTTATTCCTTTTCCATATTTAGAGATATTTACTATCCGAAAATGAAACATAAAGCACTTCGACTTGCAAGAATCCTCCACAAAATTTACACTATACGTATTTATCTTCTTTAACCTTTGCAGAGTAGTAGCCCTTCCTAGAGAAAGGAAAGCTACTAAAACGAGTCACTTGTGTTTTTGCTGGGTCCCCTGAAAGATATTTGCTGTTAGAATTCTTGCGTGCTTGACTACCACCCATAGTACATGTCGCAACCGACTTTTTATACCATTTCCCTTTCCAAACCTCATGCCACCCCCTACATTTATAATTTTTCCTTTTTGATGAAAAGAAAGCTGGACCCGTGTTGCACTCAAAATGCTTCTACATGGTGGCTTGCTACCAGTATTTAATTGCTCATGTATGTAGACAGCTATACTAGCTAGTAATCAGGTTCACGGAATTATGGTTCTGATAATGTTTCGGCACTGCTCTTTGAGTTATAATGACCATCTTTGTATCCTTGATAACTGAGTCTGAGGAATTTGTCAATTTTTGACTCCCAAATCTCATGGAAAAATTATATATAAGCAAAGCAAATTCCTTCGGATGGACAGTAGGAGGTAAGAGCGGGAAGCTAGTATATGGGGCAGCTACAAGGTGTGAGATGAGGGGGAGGATTAGGATGATCTTTGGGTAGTTAATAAAGCGCAGATTGGCATCGTGATGCAGGGGCCTCGACATCTTGTCTGTGAATTAATACCAGCAAGACAAAAGTCAGTTTTGGGGATAAATTGCAGTGGTGGGGGTGGAACTGAAAATCCAGCTCTCCAGCAGACTGCTGCAATCAAAATGCCAGGGTGGGTGACACCTAAAGAAATATCCCAGATCGGTATGTTATCACCAGGATGAAAACTTTGGTGATTTGAACAGACCCTGAAATTCTCTGGTCGTTCGAAATTTCTTCTCTTGTGTTTCTTTTATGAGTTCGAGTTAGAAGTAATAACAAAGAAGTAAGTTTTTGCTTTTTCTGTTGATTAGTCTTCTTATCGGGATGGTTGCATAATAGAGCATGTATTCTCCTAATTTGCTGGCATACTTGTTATGTGACTGCCTATCAGATTGGTGTCTCTCTTTGATATTAGTTCTTAGTTTTCAACATCTTTGTTGAAATACTGCAGGGTACCCTTTGTGCTGCAAGGCGTGCTGCTGCCTTTGTGCGAGGAGATGATGTTATTCACAAGCTGTTTACCGAACTGGCTTACCGATACAAGTGAATTTCAAACCTGTTGGTTTTCTGATTATTGTTAAATACTTGTAGTATTTTGCTAATATCTTTGTGTTGCAGGGATAGAGCTGGGGGATACACAAGACTGCTTCGGACTAGAATACGAGTTGGTGATGCCGCACCAATGGCCTATATTGAGTAATATTCTATTTATTTCTTTCTTTTTATGGTTAAAAGATGCATAAGAGAAAAAGGAAACCAGGGGAGTATACAAACACAACCGGAAAACCCCCAGATCTCAAGAAAGTTTGGCTAAGACCATCAAATAGCGTTATGAATGATCTCAAGAAAACTTTCTTAACATCTAACATGGAGGCTGGAGCTGGACAGGCATTAAAATGGACGCCTACTCATCTCCAGTGAATTCTACAACAGGGAGCTATTTTTAACTAAGTAAGAAAACTTCCTCGCACGCTCACAATTTTCTAGCGGAAGGGCTATAAAGAAGAACGTGGTTGTCATACTACTCAGCTGCCAAACATACTCAACATGTAGTAATGATGCACCTGATTCTGCCTCATCAGGCATTTCGAGTCAGAATTCTTTCTCTAGAAGCACACCATGCAAAAAAAACACCACTTGAAGGAGTTTTTCCTCTTCCATAAGGCATGCCACAGAAAAGGCCAAACTGCCCCTCAGAGACAAGGGAGTTTAATTGTAGCAAACCTCCAAAGGCAAGAGAGCTCCCAGTTCCAAGAGTCTTGAGGCTTGGAAGTTTCAATTATGCTAGAAAGATCAATTAAGTGATCTCATTCTCAACCCTAGAACTTCCTTCTAAAAAGGGGAACCCGTGACCCATCATTTCCTCAGGTGGGAAAAAAACAGAGAAACAGCAGAAACTCTATCCACCGCAATCCCTTCTTTGAACCTGGGGTTTGAGACTGAACTAATAGCTCTTGTATTTCCTTTATTTTGTGGGAACCGCAAGTTCTATAGAGGTAATTATGTAGCTATTTACTCGACGCAAATAAAAGGTTCCATACCTTGTCAAACATCACTTGCTGCATTTTGTTTGTGCTCGAAGTCTAAACTTTTGCTTTGCGCTTGTGTAATTTTACTCACAGGTTTATAGACAGGGAGAATGAGCTTAGACAGTCAAAACCACCAAACCCGCAACCGCCGCAGAGAGCACCATTGGATCCCTGGACAAGATCCCGTATTAGCAGGCAGCTTGCACCTCCTAAAGAGGATAAGAGCTCCGAGTCCGATAGCTGAAATCTGCTACTGCAGTACACAGATTTTTACTTTCATTTCCCCTTTGGATTATATGTCAAACGATTAAGACTGAAGTACTAGCAGGGTTAAAGCAGGAAAGTACGGAATGACTGAAAAAATAAAAATATTAGCGACGTAATTTTTATTTTTTGTGCTTGAAATATATAAAGAGACGGCCGGTTTCTCATTCTGAAGGGTCATTGGGAGTTTCAAGCTAAATGTTCACATTGTACATTTAGAATAGTTGCATGTGATTGGTTACTGCATATGCAGGGGTATGCATACCATTTGAAGGAAGTTGTTCAGACAGACTGGTCTTTGTCGTCTTGGTTTACAGATAATAGATCTATTATCAGGAGATCTCACTATGGTTTGAATGCAGTATTGGACCAAGGCCATTTCTGAGTCTTGAATCTGTGAGAGAGGAAAGGAAAGCATCGAAGGCAAGATGTTTCCTTCACTTTTTTGAGTGGGAAAATAAGTATCACAGAACAGAATCTAGTGGAATTTATTTCATGTTTTCCTATTTAATAAGAAGCTTAACTAGGGAAGTTGATTTCTCTTTAATTTATTTTCTTTCACGATGAAGGATTGCGAGAATCCCAACTTGCAGCAAGCGGCTTAATCATTGCGGAAATCTTTGTAGCCACCTCTCCCAGGTTCAGAGTTCAGAAACTGATTAGCCTAAGACAACTTGTGCCTCTCGGCTGCAAAACACGAATTATACGGGTGTGAATCGCAACAATGGTCCAGCATTCTGGCTGGTAAGCAGAGCGACGCTGATTAACCGACCTCCTAGATGTTTGGCTGAGCAAGTAGTGCGACACTTAGCTATGAAACACTATATGGTGGATGCAATAAGGCTGACTTTTTTTCTTTTTTGCAAAATAGAAATATATACCAATTATTAGGCCAACATCCTTGGCCGCGTAGGAAGGAAGCTCAGGAGAACACGCTACAACACTAACCTATGGTCTAAAAACCCCATGGGATAATCAGCCTACAAAATAAACCACAAAAAAGATAAGAAGTAAATAAAATTAAAAGGTAACAGTCCTGGCGTCATCGGACATGAAACATCCCCAAAATTAACAAGCCAACACCACCTTGGGTCCAACAGCAGTAAATGGTAACAAGGCTCAAATACGCACAAAACAAGCCCCGATCCACAGATCGAGCTGCCAGCCGCAACCTGGTGCAATCAAGTTTAATGGCTTAAAATGAGCTCGTCTAAACGTTTCAACATCGTTTTGTTTTACAAAAGAGCCATACTGACAGATAAAAAGGCTTTTGACACACGCGCGCGCGTATCAAGCGTGGGGCATGCCTTTTGGTTTGCTTTGTTTGCAATGCTCAGCACAGCTTATGTGCTCTTTCAATATCTCCCATCTCTTTTCCTTGAATCCAATCTGCAGGTTTGATAACCCTCTTTGGATATAAAAATAAGTTTGTTCTAGGAGTAGCTACCGGTGCATGAGCCGCTGGAGTAACAGGGAGATAAGTTAACGTAGCGGTAGGTGCAAGCCTTCCCTTCCCTTCCCTTCGCTTCGCATCGTATACATCTACATAAAAGAGATGTCCGGCCCACCCTTTTGTCCATGTCTCAACACAAAAGCATTTAGTTATGGGGATGACACGTTTGATGCTTCTGGTTTGTCCACACCTCTGCGTCCTAGCTGGTCGGAGACTTCACGAGAGTGAAACTTTAAAGCTAATACTACTTGTTCATGTCACGGCCATTGTCAAGTCTCATGATTGCTGCTTATCCTGGTTTGGCCTGCATCCAATCAAACTTGTCGTTTGAACAGCAAGGAAGAAAATGTGCGCAATAACCAAAAAAATTTAGCTACCGTGATATGCAGATCATATGCTACTACACGTGTTGTAGTTTTTTCCGCTCGGAAAACTGTGTGAAGCCCAAGAAATGCTTATGATCTTGTTTTTTTTCCTTTCATATAGTTGAATTTCCCGTTAAAGCAAGTCATTCTAACAGTATTACGCGATAAGTGAGGCATGGCTGGTATATATTGCCACATAGTCAATGAATATGAGTGTAATATGTGTCATATATTTAACTGCAAAACAGCTTTTGTCGTGTACGTAACTTAAAGTATCTCTATTCATAACAATAGACTCTAAACTGAACTGCAAATCATATTTTATTTTGAAAACCCACCATACATCAAGTAAAGAACGATGAAAATAATTTAATATATACATTTACAGCGTTGTACTCATCAAAATAAACTCTTCACATTGTGTGGGTTTGTGTTAGTTGAAATAGTTTTGGAAAGGGCGCTTAAACAACTTCAACTTGTCCCACAAGGAGTAAACAGACATAGTTTATTAATTAGGTACCCACATAATCCATTTTCAAATCTCTGCATCTTTTTCTTTTGACTTGAAAAATCTCTCCATCTATTTCATTAATTCATGATTCTCAATCATTAGAGGATTGTCTGTATTGTTTTTTTAAGCTCGCTGTCACAAAAAAAAAAAAAAATCAAATTGGCATAATTAATTGTGGCAAAAAACTATGTGTTGCCTTGCCCAACTTAATTTTCTTGATAAAAGTAAGGATGGAAAATCGATTGACTTTTGACTTGATGATTAAGTAGGCAGCACTGCACCTAAATGACAACACGGGCCACCTGACATTAGAAAGAAGACAACCCAAAGCAAAGTTAATTACTTATTATTTGGGTAGTTATGAAGAGTAAGCAGGCCGGTGGATGAGCAATATAACCTTCCGTCTTGGGTTATTTCTGACCATCACCTACAGCATGATAATTAGATTGCCCTGTTTGGTAAGCATGATATGGACTCATTAAGCGCCAAATCCAGAGTTTTTTCCCTCAATAATCTATTTTTAATACTTTATTACCTCTTTATCCCATTTTGAACCTTATTTACCTATCTAACCCACTTTTAAAAAACGTGATTTGAAACCATGTTTTCAAGGGAAGAAAACGTGATTTGAAACAGAGATTTCTTTTCTCTGTTTCAAACAGATTTCATATGTTTCTAAAAGATATCTTTGTTTCAAACCACGTTTTCTTTCCTTGAAATTGTGACTGGTTTAGATAGGTAAATAAGGTTCAAAATAAAATAAAGAGGTAATTAAGTATTAAAAATAAATTATTAAGGATAAAAACTCTCAAATCCACATCATAAATCACATCCATTTCCATCATCACCTCAATCTGTTATTTTCATCAACCTAATCTAGCTCCTACTACTCTACTCTTTAAATTAATTGAGTCACATGATCTTTTTCTCGTCTAATTGTGGATAAATATTCTTGTTTTATTTATTATTATTATTGCTTCAACTTTGGTAAATGCCTCAAAAGGGTACCTCACATCATGCATCACGTGCAAATTCTTCAAAGAGGGTTAAGGTTTAATTGGTGTTCAAATCTTCTTGACGACAGTTTGAAAAAATGAAGCATCTATTTAATTTCCGCACTATTCCACACTTGCTTTTCCTTAAATTATAAATTTTGTTTGGATCGAGCAAGCCATACTAAAATTTATTGATCCCACGCTAATTAAAATTGGGTGTGCCTGATTAAGGGGTGCAATAGTCCAGAAAGTAACAAGCGGTATTTTTCATTGTATATGCAAACTCTTGTTATTGGATATACAGTTAGTTACTTACTGTAAATTAAGGAAGGCAGATTGAAACTCTCCCGCTCCAAATACTTTTAGCGACACTTTATAATAACACAGCTTTGATATTTATTTAGTGAGAAAAGTGAAGTAAGAGAGTTGGATGTATCTATTCCCGCCAAGGAAACTCATAAGTGGCGAGAAGAGAATACTTCTGTCACATTGAAAACTGTTTTATGAAGGGAGGGGGGGGGGGGGGGGGGGAAGGCGAGAGAGGGTGGGTCTGTTTGAAAATAAAAAGAACAGCGTAGGGATTCACCTTAAGGACAAAGAAATAAATAAATAAATAAAACGGTGGAATTAAAAATTGTGGTTATATGGATTTGAAAATTCAAAAGGACGTTACTTGTGTCTATATTCCATCTCCTTCCATTCTTTCTTCTCTACCCGCCTTTTTCTCCATCAGTATCTTCACCCTTCAGACAAATCTCTCTACCATTTTCTCCAGTATTAAAAAGGTGGGAACCCTACTCTCTGTGCGCGCGTTGTCGTCTTTTATTTAGTTGGTTTCTTGAATTTGAAGATTCTGATAGTTTCGCCGATTAACTTCTTTGTGCCATTTGTTCTTAAGGTCTTTTTGGTGTTTGCAAAGTTGCTGAATACCACGACTCCTTCTATTTCTGTAAAAGACCATTTCTAGAATTTGAAACAAGTTTAGGAGCATATCGAATATTGTTTACGGGTATCCTTAGCTAGCTATTCTCGTGGTGTGCGTCTTTTAGTTTGCATTTCTTCTTCTTCTTCTTCTTCTTTATAAAGGTTTCGTGTTAAATTAATCATCCCATTATAAGGGAAGAGCTCTTTATTGCATTTCTGGATATCTGATGCTAGCTTTGTATTGTTTGTAGATTAGATGCTTCCTTCAATTATTTACTACAAACAATCCAAATGAGAGGACCAATTGGCTCTTCTCCGAGTCCACCAGAGACTAGACACCGATCCATGTGAGTTTCTAATCCATTTCCTCATCTCTTCCATTGATTTGAGAACTCTCTACCTAATCCACATCAGCACTAGGTACCTTAAAAAAGCAGGTGATAAACATGGTTCTAAGAGAAGTTCTCAAGTCATGTTTTGTAGTGCAATTTTTCGTTCTTAGTCTCTGTCTTGTTTAATTTGCGCCAGCAACAATCAATCATTTACTACTCATAGAGGATAGGGTTGGTGTGGAAAATCTTCAGACTTAAAATACCGAAAATGTAGAAGAGATCAAACTTTTTTTAACTCGTACTATATCAACAAATTTCTGGGGAATATTTCGCTGATTTCCCCTGACTTTGAAAATATATGGAGCCTTTTGAAAAATGAGGAAAGTGGTTTCTTTAGTGGGAAAAAACAGGACAAATAGTAGGTGATCAGAAATATTTTCTTTCCCATGTGGGAGCTCTCAGGAATGTAGGTAAATGTAGATCAACCTAACCAACAAAGAACCAGCAGATTTACGATTCTTCTGGTTTCTGACTAGGGAATCCTTATCTTACTAACTTCGAGGATTGTGTCTTTTCACCTAACATATGGTCATCTAGCTCTTGATCATGTACATTGCTCCAATCTCAGTTTACAGAATATTTTTGTCAATTTCATCGATGATCACGTCACTTTTCTATTTGAAATCAGATTTAAAATTAGCTTAATTTTTCAATGTGGTTAGACGTAAGAAGCCAGCTAATCACAATCTTAAATTTTGTAGATGCTTTCATGACTTGTATACAGAAGAAGGTAAGGTTCAGATTATGTTGATATGGATCATTAATGTCGCATCTGAAAACTCTTACCATGATTGTGTGATCGAAGGTGACAGTTTCATGCATTTCTGATTAATTACCAGCTCCATTACTAACAGCAATTTAGTTTCCTTTAGTGCATTGTTTGAGGATACCTAAATGCTCTTGGAGCACAAGGGCATCCTGTGGTCTTTGAATGAATACTAGTCATAAGATAAACTCCAGGTTGGGCTTTGTCACTCAACTTCCGAGAACTCTGGACACAACTTTCTTCCTCCCGCCACCAGCTAACGCTTTTACAACCATAAACTACAAATGTCTGTAGAAGTTCCTCCAATTAGTTATTTGAAATGATATACAGATTACTGTATGTGCATTCCTAAAGAATATGCCTATTGTCCTCAAATTATATTAGTTTCACTACTTATTTTTCTTATGTTGGTTGATTTGATATCTCCTGGTTACATGCCAATATTTTCTCACACGGTCTTTCAATCAGGGAAGATGTGCACAAAAGAAGGTTCCAAAGAAATAAAGTTAAGGATGTTGAGAAGCCCTTCCACATTTCCATCCAAGAGAAGAGCCCAAAATGCAAGTTTCATCCACTGAAGCTTGTCTTGCTTATCATTATACTTTGCACATTCACGACACTTCTCCACTCTCCAACTGTTTGTCATCACGACCGAATATCAAATGCTGTTTCTCGGTATGTTCTGCTTCATCTGTTATTCTGAAATTCAAGTGTTGAGCTTCCTCTATCTTATACCAGACTAGAATCTCAGTACCTTGTCAAAAACCATTGCGATATTAGTATGCTCGGAATCAAACTGGGCCTCACCTTTCAACCAGAGAATCACCACCCTTCAGGGGAAGAGGAACGCGGGGGGGGGGGGGGGGGGGGGGAAGGAGGTGGGGGTGTTTGTGTTTTGTCACTTAGTGTTGAACTTGGTTTGGCTTCGGATATATTGAGGCACTCATATCGTCCTATCCCCAAACCAAGCACACAAACTCATATCTTTGGTGGTTTCTTTTGTTTTGATTTTGGGAGGGTATGCAATTGTTATGAAGTAAGTTCAATGTTTCCTTGGTTCTGGAGATCATACGCTTACCTTACAAAAAACATTTCTTGCTGTAAGAAATTAAATATTGATTATGCGTAGCTTAAATAATGCAGGCCGCATTTTGTGAACAGGTGCATATGGGGTGGATCAGATCCTAGATACATATCGAACTTAGATGTCAAATGGGATGAAGTATCGAGTGCAATAAAGAAAATATGTGACTGGAACAAAGTACAGGGAATCGGACTTTTAAACTTCAATAAGAGCGAAATAACTTACTGGAAAGAGATTTTTCCCATCCCCAATCACGTTGTTCTGCACCTGGACTGTGCTGAAAAGAATGTGACTTGGGATTCCTTGTATCCAGAATGGATTGATGAAGAACAAGAAGATGAAGTACCAAGTTGTCCATCTCTACCAAAGCTTGAAGTGCCAAGAAAACGACTTGATCTCATTGCCGTCAAGCTTCCTTGTAGAAATGAGGGAAACTGGTCAAGAGATGTGGCTCGTTTGCATTTACAACTTGCAGCTGCCCAGTTAGCAGCCTCTGCCAAGGGCTCTTATCCGGTGCATTTGCTTTTCGTTTCCAAGTGCTTCCCGATACCAAACCTATTCACTTGCAAGGAGCTTGTTGCACGTGAAGGTAGTGTCTGGTTATACAAACCAAACTTGAATGTGTTGAGAGAAAAACTCCACCTTCCAGTCGGTTCATGTGAACTTGCACTTCCACTCGAAGCTAAAGGTAATTCTAATCCAGTGTTCTCACATTTAAATCCTCCAACTCAAACTCCCACCCCACACACGCACGCAAAGACACACATGATTTTATATTGCAGTATGTGATGGTTTATGATCACAAACAGTAATAGCACACACCATAGCCAGTGAGCCAAAAGATATCGGCAGTTCCCTTCATTTTTCTAACAAACTGAAACACAAACAAATGAAAAACCTAAGACCTCTGAAAATTAATTAGCGTAAATGTTTGGACCTAAAGCTTTCATAACTAAATTATGATACTGTGCTCTCATCTTTGAGGGTGTCTGTGAGTAACAAACATATTTCTATGTTGGACTCTGAATCCTCTTCTCTTCTTCCTTTCCCTCAATTTGTTCGTTATGTTCATTATAGAAATTATTCCAGCTTAGTAAAAGTTTAGTTTAGCACATTACCAATTGTTTGTAGCTTACTATCAATCTCTTGGAAAGCAGATCGAGATAGCTTGGGTAATGTGCAAAGGGAAGCATATGCAACAATCCTACATTCAGCTCATGTCTACGTCTGTGGAGCCATAGCCGCAGCACGAAGCATTCGCATGGCAGGGTCCACGCGAGACCTTGTGATACTTGTGGACGAAACAATTACCGAGTACCACAGAAGCGGACTCGAGCTGGCAGGTTGGAAAATCCGAATAATCCAGAGAATTAGAAATCCAAAAGCTGAGAAAGATGCCTATAATGAATGGAATTACAGCAAGTTTAGACTATGGCAACTGACTGATTATGACAAGATCATTTTCATCGATGCTGATCTGCTCATACTAAGAAACATTGATTTCTTATTTGGGATGCCACAGATATCAGCAACAGGAAATAATGGCACACTTTTCAACTCTGGTGTAATGGTGATAGAGCCATCAAATTGTACATTTCAACTCTTAATGGATCACATAAACGAGATTGAGTCCTACAATGGTGGAGACCAGGGTTACTTGAACGAAATCTTTACATGGTGGCACAGGATACCAAAACACATGAACTTCTTGAAAAACTTCTGGATTGGAGATGAGAAAGAAATAAAACAAAAGAAAACCCTGCTTTTTGGGGCCGATCCTCCAGTTCTTTTTGTCCTTCATTATTTAGGGGTGAAGCCATGGATGTGCTTCCGAGACTATGATTGCAATTGGAATGTGGATATACAACAAGAGTTTGCTAGTGATGTTGCTCATTACAGGTGGTGGAAAGTTCATGATGCCATGCCAGAGCACTTGCAGCAGTTTTGCCAGTTAAAATCGAAGCAAAAAGCACAACTGGAATGGGACCGGAGGCAAGCTGAGAAGGGAAACTTCTCAGATGGGCATTGGAGAATAAAAATTGAAGATCCACGTTTGAAGAAATGCATCGACAAATTGTGCTCTTGGAAAAGCATGTTACGCCACTGGGGAGAAACAAACTGGACAGACGATAAGATTTTTAATCCTACACCTCCAGCTCTCACCTTGGCACCTCTTTCTGGATTGTGAGGTTTTACTTCGATATTTTCTTTTGGATATTTTACATGTTGGTTACTGCTAGTGTTGAGTGAAGTTACTTTCGCATGCATAAAGGGGTTCTAGATCCAGTCAGTCAGTATGGTACAGTATATTTTATCGCTGCATGGTTTTCTGAGGCTCTTCTGTATACGACTTTCTATCAGAATCTTTTTTGCCTCTCTCATATGAGGAACTTCTTTCGTTGTGATATCTCGTGTTTCAGTTAAGTTGCAATATCTCACCTTATGAACATCAGGTCTATGATTTTCAAACGGTAACCTTGGCATACATGAACTAGCATATTACTGTTGGCATTTTGATACTCATGGTTTCTCTTCTTGGATAAATAAAGTTCCACATAAATTAGTGTGTCAGCCATGAAACAAAACGGACAAATCTAGTGTTCTATGAATAATTAGCAATAAGGTTAATCTCTCTTAAATTAAATGAATATCTACAGTAAGAAGCATCCCTGCAATAGATGTCCCGATTTCTAGTCCAACCTGAATTGTCAGCATAGGAAAGTTTTTCCTTCAGCCTGAGTTTCCCAAAACCCTGTCCTCCTGTAACCTGCAGGTATGACAGTTTGTACCATGATGTAAGTATGAAGGGAAAGTGATGCACTTTACTAAACAAGGCACAGAAATGCAATGTTAACCCTGTATTATTCTCTAATCATATCAAGGCATACCAACTCAATTGATCATACGTAAACCAAAATACTATGTGCAACAATTTGAGAATTCAAGCAACAGCAAGTAAATTCAATAGATTATGCAAGAAACATCTCATTTAATTCAAGAGAAACCACCACGTATTACCGGGTATTTTCCCAAATAAACCATCATATGGAATCAAGCGAATGCATGTGTCTAGGCCTGGAAAGTCCCAAGTGAACACATTAGAACTTGCATTCCTCGCTCAAAAGTCAATCAGGCAGAGGAATTACGTGAGCGAATTTAAGTTTCCAAAAGGATGCACCAGGTCCAATAGGCCTACTTAGACAGGTAATCAAGTAAACTAAGCGAACAAACTTAGAAGTATCTGAATGGTGAAACCATCACTTGATGCTTTCTATGCTGGTTCCTATTCATCTTATGATATCTCTATTAAGAGGCTTGTCTTTTGTCAGCACCAATCCTGTCTCAGTTTGGCCAAATGAAATTTTCACTCCATACTCAAATATTTTGTTGAAAGTTCGTATTATCAGAAATCAAAGCAAATTATAAAGAAGTACATTCACCTAAGATACATAGAAGGGTATGTGAATATACGTGTCCCACTCAATTTAAGCTTTATCTGGTGCGTATTGCAACACTTTGCACTTAAGGCTGTAAGCCACAATGTCTAGAAAACAAAAGCGAAACAAACAAGCATATACGGGGAGTCGGCTATTTTTCAAGTTCAATAAAGGAGTTGAAAGAGTAACAAAATATAGTGGATCCCCAAAGCATATGCTACTGGTATGGAACTCCCAACTGTGGCTTTTGGTAGTTGGTTGGCCGGTTGGTTTTACACTTTATGAAGAGATGCAAAATTGAATGGCTTTTTCTTGTCCTCTTTCTATCATTCTTGTTCTTTTTTCTCATGGTTGACTAACATATTCTAAACACTCTTTTCCATTCCTCCTTACTGATATGTTCTAGAATTCGGTTTTACAACTAAATTCTGACTACATGTTCTAGAATTCGGTTTTACAACTAAATTTAAATTTTGAGTACGTACTCGCACGACGTGCCAAATGATCTTGCAGTAAAATTCGTTTAGAATGAAGATTAACGGATATGATCTTTCGCATATATCCCTCTGGCATTCAGAGAGGAGCTCGAATATAGAACGGAGGGACTACCCATTCAACCTAACTGGACAGCAATAAACCTTACGGCATTTACGGGAATTCCAATTAGATTGAGCCATTATTGCGGCCAAACATGCAGTAATGTCATCCGTGAACCCAGAAGCATAATGCCAACAACAGCAAAAGTTTGGCCCTTTCTGCATCATGTGACAGCAACAAGACAAGGGTCGACTAATGTAGTACTCGATCTTTTGCAGTGTCCTAGGCTCATGTGATAGCAAGAATCACGTACTTAAAACTAAATAAAATCGTAGAATTGCGAGACGTGCAAGCTCGCACAATCATTTGCGGCCACCTGTTAACTTACGGCATGAGGAACTCTAAATTTTCCTTCATAACTTCAATCTATAGCAGTCCCCATCAGGAAAAATGTCCCCAAGACTTTTTTTTTTTTTTGTTTAGCTTTGTGGTGCGTTCCAATTCGACCATAAGCACTTGATCTCGCAATACTTCTCAATATTCTAGTAGGGAATAGATTAAGCCTAGTGCAGCAAGTGGGAAGCACACCACTCGCTGTAGCATTTTCTTTTGCAAGAGCCCATACACAAGGGCATGTGATACTGCTAAGGTTAAGAAAGATGTAAAGTGCTATCCAACTTCCCATTTTTCATAGTGAACATCCCATCTTGCCTTGTCCTAGGATATTATCATGCATGCTGTCTTCACCCATTAATAGCACAGACAATCCATCAGGTACATCATCTTATGGGCCATTTCCTTACTTTTTTGTATGTTCAATTCAACGATAAACGACTTTATCAGGCACTACTCGTGATCACGAAGATGCAGAAAGGGTATGCAATCTTGCCGAATGTTATATTAGCCACATCAACTATCAATAGAAAAAACCAAGCGCCAAAGTTTCATCATTTTGGTACACTTGGAAACGGGTTCGCACGTTATATGAAAGAAGGCTTTGGGCATTTCTAAAAAGGAAGCATGTCGGCCTTTTTGAATGACTCAATCAAGTCTAAATCCTTACATACAACAAGAGCTCAAGAAGGTTCAGATGTAAAACATAGACAACGCTGTATGATCATGTTAGAATTCCGCTACCAGTACCCGCGTTATGCTGAAGATCCTCACCACATAGAGGTATTTGAAATACAATTGGCCACTCACCAAACTTCTAAAACACCATTCTGTAACTGATTTGTTATTAATCACGGTAGTTACATGGGGAATCTAATTGTCCCTCGGATAATTACCTAGCAATGCTAATTCCAAAAGTTTGTCATGTAAATTAGGACGAGGTTGGAATCCACTCATCACCTTGAATAAAATTTTGCACCGAGTATGTAAAGACATGTCCAGCTGGAACTTGACTACTCCATGGTACTCGGCCTGTCAAATTGGCTCCTGGTCCAGAATTCTCAAATTCTCCATAATAAAGTGTCTGCAAGGCGAAATCACCACTCCACGGCATCCACCCCGGTGGTGAAACAAGAGCCTCCAAGTTGCAATGAAGAAACACTGTCCTTGAATACTCTTTCCATGGTCTTCCCAAGTAATTTTTGTGCACACTAGGCTTGCTGTAGTACAACTTCATGTACTCATCAGTACCATTGACCACACAATTTTGGAAAACAAAGCCTGTTGACTGGGCGGGGTCTGTTCTTCCATGTGCTGTGACAGCATTGTTCTCGCCCTTCTCCGGTTTGAGTTGCCGGGGGCTGACTAGGATGAGGCAATCTTGAAAGATTGCAGCAGAGTTCCCAAATATGAAATCAACGTTTCCCTGGATGCGACATGACTTATAAAATTGGCGAAGAGAATGGACATAAAGCGTATCTTGGTTGCCAAGGAATTCACAGTTTTCTAGAATGGATAGATCACTATCTGACCGGAAGGCTACTGCTTGATGGGCATCAGGACCTGCAGTGTTCTGTATAGTCAGACCTCTGGCCATAAACCCATCGCCAAGGACCCCTGTACAGAGATAGTAAACATGTGACAATATTAGTAGACCCTCTACCGTGGGGGGGGGGGGGAGAGGTCACTGTAAAGTGGCACTAAAAGTTGGTTTAACGTTTCAAACAGCCTAAAATGGAGCACAAAAATAACTTCTCATAAATGAAATGAAAATAGATAGCGATCACAATTATAACACCAGAATCAATTAAGACTAAGTCTTTGTAATAGCAGGGGTACCGAGTGTTTAAGGGGATCATGCATGCACCAAAATAGTAGTTGCTTCAAGTTTGAAGACAGTTACGAAGGGCACAAGAAGCAACCAACCATGTCACTCACATGTTATTCATGATCCTTTGTACAGGTAGGGGGATTGCCAACTGCTACATCTAAATGATCATAATAAAGTGACAAATATACAAAAAGAACAAAGTAGGTAGAATACCAATATAGCTAGCTTTTAAAGACCCTGTT
Organism: Escallonia herrerae; assembly: GCA_033070095.1. Classification (NCBI taxonomy): domain Eukaryota; kingdom Viridiplantae; phylum Streptophyta; class Magnoliopsida; order Escalloniales; family Escalloniaceae; genus Escallonia; species Escallonia herrerae. The sequence continues at coordinate 26,712 of JAVXUP010001633.1, read as the reverse complement.
CATTGTAACCAAACTAGAAGTCCCATTGAAAGTTAGGGCTGGTACAAATGCGACCATTCTCAGTTTTCTTATACATCAAGATTTGATAAGCAATAGAGGTATGATGTGTGTCTCAACGGACATAACTGACATAGTGGGCTAATGCCTGTGACAAATCTGTCATTGTCCAAAATTACTCTAACATGTGGTATACGAAAAGTCTAACTTTATCTTTCTCATGCATTTCACAGTGGACTGCAATTGTGTTCATGTGGTGCATCATGTTTTCCAATGCGCCATACCATAAGCCCTGACCGCATTCGTAACATCAGATTCAAACATTGAGTGCACTTTCAACCTAGCAATTACTTCATCAGGTACTCCTTGCGAAATATTAAACACGCAACTATCACCTAAGATTTCCGACCGAAAACCGTAAATTTTCGAACAACGTTCGAGCAAAAAGACCTCGTCAAATGCTTTATTTTGACGGCCGGTCCAGCGGTCCTATTCAAACGCAAAAAGGTAAGGCATCCCACAAAGCGTGTGGACTCCGTTGGAACGACAAACCTACCATGAAGTCCACATAATGAACTGCTGATGGCAACCACATTAATAGAATGGAGTGTGATTGATGTATAATTAGGACAGAGTGCAGCATTAAATAGCTAATCAGTGCATAAGCTTTAAGTTTGACCATCCACTTACCAACGGTAGCTGTGTTATAAGTGGAAATCCCCGGCATGCCCACATTCAACAACCCCGTAATGACGGTTTTGCCCACGCCGTCGCCCAAAAATACCACGTTCTTCTTCTCCAGCGGCACCCGGACCGTCTCCTCGTACACCCCTTCCTTAATCCCAATCACGAACCGCCGCTTGTCCTCGTTGTTCGGCGCCGCATTCACGGCCTCCTGCACCGTCACATAGTCGCACGCGCCGCCCTTGCACACCGTCACGTCCCACTTCAAGCCCGCCGGTACCCCGCCACTAAAGCCAATGTCGCCCGACCCGGCCCCCTCCCAGAACCCGTCCCGCTCCGTCTTGGGTGGGCCCCAGGTTGATAAATCGTTGCCAAATACATCGTACGACACCATCATGCTCAGCGCGTTACTGCTAAACCCGACCAGCGAGTCCATGAACGCCATTGTTTCTTTGATCAGTTGGGTGTCGTTGACGTACTTCAACCCGGACCAGCAATCGTACTGGTAGGCCAGGCCCGCGCTCATCCAGGCCCGGGCGTCCTTGATCTTCCCACGCGGAAGGGCGTCGGCCGTCAATGAGAGACGGAACTCCGAGTTGCCAAGGGCTTCCAAGCAGTTTTTAGCGGCGATCGTGCGGTTGGGATTGCCCGTGGCCGTGTTAAGGATGTCCCGGACCATGGACTGGGCCGTCTTGAGGTTGTCTGCGGAGACCGCCATGGCGGATTGGATGATCTGGAGCGGGTTCGGGTGGGGAGGGACCCGTTTGGACTGGACCAACGAGGACTCGCATTTTTCAGGGAATCTGGTGGCCTTGCAAGCCAGGTGAATTTCGGGAGGGGCGGTGGTGGACAATGAGGGCTTTGGGGAGGGTGGTTTAGGGGTGAAATGCGGAGGAGAAGGGCGGTGGCGGGAGGCGGAGGAAATGGAGAAGAAGAGGAGGAGGGAGAGGGAGAGGAGGGAAGCCATAGAAATGAGGAGGAATTTCAATCTGGAGGTGGGTTTGGGGGGAGGGGGCAATGGAATTGGAGGGGATTTGATGATGGGTTTTCTGTGCTGCATGGCTGCGTGGTGGGGAATATATAGCTACGGTTGGCGGGGATGGGGTGTGGTGCTGCGAGATGTTTGGATTGGAGGGTGGGGAATGTGAGAGGGGGTTTGTCTTGATTTTGGGAGTCACGGGTTTGAATCTGGTGTGTACAGTATAATTGGAAAGGTGACGGGGTGGCCACTGTGGTCAGTGGTGTGAGAGAGAGAGAGAGAGAGAGAGAGAGAGAGGCAGAAATGCAAATAGGTAGGAGCTACTTTCTCGCTTGGCTATATGTATTTGGACTTTTCGCAGGGCACGTATTTACTCCTTTCCAAATTTTGTCTACTTTTTGACCTGCATATTTTCAAAATTAATGTGAACATGTAAATATTGACTTGTGTTTTTTTTTTCTTTTCTCAGTTTTATTAGATATATATACTTGTAATTCAAGGTCTAGATATTTACTGCCTTGTAATTCGAAGTTTGGATATTCTAAATCTGTCTTATATATTAACAAACATTCATAGAAGCTATATAAAGATTTAACAAAAATTATAAAAGAGAACGAGCATGTTTACTTTTGTAAATGAACTCAGAAGGAGCCAAGTATAAGATTAGGCCTAATATGGTTGTTATCTTCGGGTTTGAGTCTACTCAGGGTCGGTCAGGTCACAAGAAATTGATTCCTTGCAATATTCCAACGCTAGGCATGGTCTTTGATCTCTACGAGAAGGGCGTATTTGCTGTATAGAAAACAAAAGGCAAGCTCTGGACTAATACTAATTTTACAATTTCGAGCTAGTCTTTAAGTGAAATGTGTTATCAAGTTCTAAAATGCATATCAATATCTAGTGCATAACGTGAGAGAAAAGGAGATCGACAGCTCCACATGTTTTTGTTCAAACTACAGTTATTGGTAAGAGAGATTATGTATGTCTAGAAAACACGTGTTAAGCTATTAAAATATATCAGTAACATATATATAATCACGATTAACTTATGTAGAATAACAAAAAACAAAATTGTTTGTTACTAGTATCATATTTGACGCGGATATACCTCTACAGCAGAACATATGCTTTCTCTCTTAGAGGTATTACTTTCACTTCCTGTAAATCCGTGCATAACTGAAGGCTCATTAGAGATATTTGTTGAAATAACTCCTTGGTAACAACTTTCAAAAAACCCATCAAAGCTCTACTATTGCGCCCTTTGTGATCCAACATGTAGCCTTTCAAAACCTAATCTCATGGCTCCCTCTCATTAGTTGTAGGATTTTGTTCTTGTCACTATTTTGGTTGCTTTTTCTTTTTTAAATGTCTGCTTGTAGATGTTAGGTTAAGTGTTCCTTTATGTTTGGAACAATAAAATATTAGTCACTTCTCCTTGTAACCAATTACGGTTTCACGTATCACTAACTTATCAGGAAAAATGACAAATGGCCCTTCGCAGGTATTTTGGGTTTGCGGGTCAGCCTCCTTGGGAATTAATTTTGATAATTAGCCACATTTATCTATCAATTTGGTGCAATTGAGTACAATTGATCAATTTTGGCCAATTAATGGTTGAATGACATGGAAAAATACACAACTGCCCTTACATCTAATAATTTCTATTCCTTCTCCCTTCCTCAAATTTTCAACTCTTTTCCTCAAGCACCACCACCACCGTACTCATATAGCCGCCACAAACCTCGTTAGTGTCACCACCAACCATCAAATCCACCACCGTGCCCTGCCACCACAACCAATCACCAGAAAACATCCCAAATCACCAAATCCACTACTGTACGCCGCCACCACAACCAATTACCCATAACCACACACAACCACCTCATCAAATTAGCACAAAAATGTGCATCTCAAACCATAGCCACCAAGCCCAGATTAGCGTCGGTTGATGATGACGGCGGCAAGCGGAAGGGAGGGGGTATTAGGGGCGTGGTGTGCAGGGGCGGGGGCAGAGGGTTAGGGCGCTAATTGTTGATTTCAGTAGCGGCGTGTGGGTGGGGGTGGGAGGGAGGGGGCCATCGATCTATTGACGGTAGCACAAGTGTTGGCAGAGAAAGAGGGTAGGAGAATTGGTATAGTTTGATTTTTATAGGATATTTTCTTTTCATTTAACATATATACTTTGGCATTTTAATGAGTGTTGGGGGCATTATTGGAGTTTCATGTCAAATTTTAGTCCGGTGTAATTATTGATAGATGAAAGGGATCAATTGTAAATATTAATACCAGAAAGGCAAATTTGCAAATCCGAGATATACGAGGGGGGTCATTTGTCATTTTTTTTCAATTTATTAAGCTACAAAAATGATTACAGCAGAACATTGTATTGTCTCATACACTCTTGATTAGATTGTCATGCAAATCTAGCGAAGTATTTGCATACATGCGTTTGCCTTTAATTCCTTCAACTGTAATTTTAAAGAACAATGATGATTGTAATATAGCGTCGTCTCTAAATATTTGTCTTCTTTATGCTTTATTTTATATCGTTAAGTAAAATTTAAAATGATTATTAGCATAGCACTTAGAATAAATAGGGTAGTCTTGCTAGTGAAATCTAGAAGTGAATAGTAAATACAATTACAATTATGATTAAAAAAGGCTGGTGCTATTCAAATATCCCTGTTAAACCTCAAGTGCTGATGTATAAATTGCATTCTTCAGCTATAGAGGATTTTTAAGTTGCTTTACAGCGTTGCTGACACCGGCTCTTAGTTAAACTTTTGCTTTGTTCGTCGACCCTTTCGAATCCATTCGAGGGCTCAAACAACTTTAAAAGTTTTTTTTCTTTCTATCCCCCTTTCGAATTGATTCTGGGGCTCCTGTAACGGTCCAAATCATGTTCATCTTGTCTTTTGAATCGATTTGGAGGCTCCGACAATATACAAGACTTTTCTACATGTTTAGACGACCCATTTCAAATTGATTTGGGGGCTCTGGTGTCTGGACGTGACTTTTTGTTTGTCGGCTATTCAAATCAATTTGGGGGCTCCGGTATTTGACAATTAATTTTTGCAATATGTCATTCATCGAACCTTTCGAATCGATTCGAGAGCTCAGGTAATGAACATGTTTGTTACTTCTATTGTATGTTTAGAGAACCCTTTCAAATCGATTTGGGGGCTCCAACATCTAGAGTAAGTTTTTTGTCTGTTGACCATTCGAATCGACTTCGTGGCTCAGGTAACATGCAAAATTTTCTTTGGTTTATTGTTCGACGACCAAGTGTTGTTACTGTTTGCCAGATGATTACCAACTTCATGATTTTAGACTTTTTAATGTGACTATAATATAAAGTGAGTTATTTTATGCATGCTATGGTTCACCCAGTTGAATCATTGGTTACTTACTGAGCACGTGGAAGCTCATCCCTTACTTATCATTTTAGGTTGAAAGTAAGGTGATGGTGAGGAGCATAGGAAGAGACAATTTGGTGCGGAACTTCAGACACTGTATGGAATGAGCTGCTGAATATTTAGGTTGTTGGTTTAGTTTTAGCTATTGATAAATCAGAGTTATAATGAGTTTTAGCATAAGTATTGTATTCAAATAGAAATATGAAAATGTAATTAAAGTTTGTAAAAGTTTTAATTTTCGCTGTAGCATATATTGGATTTTAGCGAGTTAGGCCTGGCAGAGCCCTTGGTTGGAGCCCATTAGGTCTGCGGCTGGTCACGTGCCTAGCTCATGGGCCCATTCGTGGGTTCAGGTCGTGACAATTACAATTAGCCCAAATAGGTTGTTCGGATTTGTCTTTGGGAAGACAAATAATTGGATCTTGAGACTTTTAAAGTGAGTGCCCCATTGTAGCCTCTTTGGGAGAAAATGCAAAGCTTTGTACATGCAAGCTCCTGCATGTGCTCGTACTTACTCGAACTCCTATCATCAACTGGGATTTGGTCAATCCTATCTACCATAACACTAGGGAGTTTTGGAGAGATGAAAGGATGATAGACTGATAAAATTCCCTTGTAATGCCTTTTCTTCTCGAAAAGTGGAGCCAAGCCAAGCCTTTTCAGAGCTTGGGCTCATGAGATTAACACTCGAGGGAAAATAGAACATAGAGTCCAAGTAAACGCCCTTAAAGGAGAATGTAACATAAAGTTCATGTAAACGCCATTGATGGGGAATTGAACATAAAGTTCATGTAAACGCTCTTGAGACCTGATGGAATATAAAGTTCGTATAATCTCCTTTGGGGGGGATGCAACATAAAGTTCATGTAAATGCCCTTGAGGGCTTTGTCACGCTCCTCCTCTTTGACTTTTTAGGATGCGGTCAAAGTAAAGTATTTGTTGTTGTGATACTAAGTGAGAAGGCGTAAGGCATTAAGCATGCAATATTGCCACTGTTATATATATATGCGAAGCCCTATATGAGTGAGAAAGTGAGAATCTAATGATGGATTTTCAACTACTGTGTGTGGTATGGTTACAAAAAAGACCTGTATGAGTGATAAAATATCAAGGACATTCATCTGTTTGCTTGGTTGGATGAGCTTTCAGTGCTAGAGGACACAGAGACTGTCTGAGCAAGCAAAGGATGTAGATCCGCCTAAGGCAAGTAGAGGAGGCAAAGTCCGTCTGAGTCAGCTTTTATTAAATGAATAATAAATATGCTGTTGAATTTAGTCAATATGATGCACAATGATATGCAAAGACCTCTTGAAAGCGAGAATTGGCTTTGATTTTTTGCTAGTTTCATGGGAAAGAGCTTATAGATTTATCAGATGCACTAGCATGCTATTAGTGTAGGTTAGTAATGAGCTTTAATTCACTAGAGGCGTTGGCAACATGTGTGCTCCTTTAGGGTAGGATATACTCATCAATGTGTAAGGATGTAAATAGCCACCAAGGCTAGCATCACCACAACCAACATCTAGAACAACCCTTGTGTACTTTGCCTAATCAGTAATTGGCAGTGTATTTTCTATATAGTCAATATAATGATTGGGCCCGTCCTTAAATTGAGTACAATTGTAATATCCCAAACTTTGGGAAAGCGGATTAACTAACTATCGGTGCTCCGAAAAATAAACGGGCGATAATTTTAAGCAATGCTCGAATAGTATTAGAGAGTGAAAGCTTAAAATAATTTTGGGACAAAAATGTAATTGTTAAAACTTTGGGGCATAATTGTAAATTAATGTTTTGGTGATGAAAAATAATAAAATGAGTGACAATGTATGTTTTAGTGACATATAATTAAGTTAATAAATATTAGAAGAATTTTGGGGCAAGAGTGCAACTTTTGAATCTTCCAGGGTCATTTTGTAATTTTGATATTTTGTAATTTTGAAAACTTGAGGAACTATTTTGTAATTTTGGGATTTTGTGTCTTGGTGTCAAGTTTTAGAGAAAATTCTCTAAATTGATGCCACCTCCTACTATGTGATCTGATGACTAATGAAATTTTATGTTAAACAAATGTATTGGATAAAATTTAAACAAAATAAATAGAAAAAAATCGAATAATTAAAACAAGAAATAAGACAGAGGAACAGTATCGAAAGAGAGAAAACAGAGCATACATGGAAGAGAAGAATTTCGGCAGAAATAGGGGGGAGGAAGGGAAAGAACTAGAGGGAAAACTTGGAGATTTTCTTAAGGTGATCACTCCCTTTTAATTTCAGTTTGTGAAATGGGGGATGTGTATGTTAAAAATCTCGATAGTGTGTGTGTTTGTGTGTTTTTAGTGTGCAGTGAAGTGTATATTACTTCCACGGCTGCCGAGGTATACGTATGTGAGGATACGTGTAATTGTGTGCAAGTTATGTTCATGTGTGTGTTTAGGAGGCGTGGGAGGTGGTAGCCGTGAATATAATTGCATAGGTCATGAGGTGGGTATGTGTATCTATAATATTCTAAACTTTGAGAGTCGATTAAAATAATCATCCGTGACCCGAAAAAATAAATTGGCGATAATTTTGAACAATGTTGGAGTATTAGTAGAGTATCGATGCTCAAAATAATTTTGAGGCAAAAATGTAAACTTTAAAATTTTTGGGGCATTTTTGTAATTTTTAAAAACTTGAGGGGTTAATTTGTAATTTTTGATAATATACAATATGTGTCAAATTTTAAGGATGAGTTGTAGTGTGACTAATCTAACAATATTGTAAAATATAGATAGATAGGATAAGATCCGAAGGGAAATTGGGGAAAAAAAAGAAGAACAACAAAAGAGGAAACATTTCCATTTCGGGCAAGGATGAAAATAACACAAGAAGAAGAACAGTAACCCAAACAAAGAACAGAGAAAGAGGAAAAGAATAGAGAAGACTAAGCAAGACCATGAACAAGGGTGCGGGAAGAAGGGAAATATGAGGGAATCGCGAAATTCACTCCAATTCTCGAAGGCAATTCTTGCCCTTACTGAGTTTAAATTAGTGTGTGTGTGTGTGTGTGTGTGTGTGTGTGTGTGTGTGTGTGTTCTTGAAGATATGGGTTACGGATTTGTGAATTGTGGGTTTAAGTGTGTTGGAGTATACTTAAGGTAGTACAACAGATTTATAATGATTTGGAGGGTGTTAAATGTGAATCAATTGGTATTTCATGAAGTGTTGTGGGATGAATGTGTCTAGGTTGAAGGAAAGAGACGAAGAGTGTGTGAAATTAGGTGAAGTAGTAGACGTGTTAGTGTAATCGTCGCTAAAAACATAAATTACTTTAGGTAGTTTTTTCTATGAATTTTTATAAATAGTTAGAAACAAAATTAGGCAAAGTCTGAAACTGTAACCCTTAATATTTTTATAAGACCTACACTCTGAAGTTTTTGGGAATTTTTTGTGCCCGTGAAGGGTGCTAAATTTGGGTACTGATTAAAGAGATTTATCGAATTATTTAGCATAGCAAACCAAGCTATTTTGATCTTAAAATTTTAGGTAAATCTTATTTCACTAAAGTGTTTCATATTCTAAAATTTTGTGTAATTCTGAGGCCGATAGGTATTTTTTGCAAAACTAGTCTTTTAGTGCTCAGTTTAGACACTAGTTTGAGATTTTCAGGCAAAACAATTTTTTAAAATACTTTCTAGGCTAGAAATGATATCAGGATGTTTAAAAATAACATTTTTAGAATTTTTTTTGACACAGAAAACCCCCAGGGGTATTTTGGTAATTTGTCACCCCGAGGGGGTATTTTGGTAATTTTATCCATAAAGGCTATTTTTGAGTAAATTTACATACAGTAAGGATTTTTAGTTCTTTGGCTTACGGAAAGATCATTTTAATAATTTAAGTATAAGAGGGGGTATTTTGATAATTTTATCTATAAACGGTATTTTTGTATAAATTAAGATACAGGAAAGTTATTTTAGTGATTCTAATTATAGGAAGGCCATTTTTGGTGATTTAAGTCTGAGAGGGGCATTTTGGTAATTTTACACCCTGAGGGCATTTTGGCAATCTTACATACGCAGTGAGGGAGGTTCATTTTGAAAGTATGTGTGAGTCCGTATTAAGATAATATTGTGCTGTAGACTATATTCTGATGATTTGATCATCTTATTGAGGTTAAAGTTAAAGACTTTTGGTTAGGATAAATTAGTTGCAGATCCAGGTAAGGGATTCTATTTGAACTCTGGGTAAGAACTTTCATCCGAACTGTTATTTTACTAACCCTAGTTATCTAACCACTCATATAAAATAGGATAAATCAAAAATCTCTTAAGGTAGCACACATTTTTCATTCGTCGGGTACATCTTACTAAGTGTTAATACATATGATAAAAAAAAATTAGTTTTTTTGGAGCTTATTCGTATGTATAAGTTATTAATTTTTGGGCCTAAACTTGCTCAAAATTGGGTTTGGCCCAAAACGATTAAACCTTCCAAACCGAACAGTTCAATCCATCTAATATGCAAAAACTGAACTGATGAAACCAAACCGTTCAACTACAGTTCGGTTTTTTTTTTCAAACCAAGGTTGGTCGGTTCGGTTTGCTATTCAGCCTCCAAACCGAACCAACCGAACGATGCTCTCCCCTATCGACTAGTCCATTAAGGCACTACCTACCGACTAGTCCATCAAGGCATTGACTAGTCCAATGCATTGATTAGTCCATCAAGGCACAAGCCCATCCCAATGCATTGACTAGTCCATCAAGGCACTAGCCCATAAAAATGCAAAATCTCATGTTAATGCACAGAATGACAACAATTCGATAATACAACATGTTATTCGATGCTCGATGGGTAATTGATAATAGCATCGATGAGAGTTCCCATGAACATTTTAAGGCTCAAAGAAAGGTTTTCAAGGCAAGTAATACAACTTGTATCAACATAACGGAGTCCAAACAAATGGCGATAACAAATCTAAATAACATGTGAATATCAATTTTGCTCAGCATGCAATAATAGGCGAACATCACAAGATTTCCAAATAATCGATTTAGGTTTAATATTGGGATTTTCGGGACAATAACAGGCTGATATCAATTCATACCTCAGAGTTCAACATTAGTCATAAGTAAATCAAAGGGGTACTTACGAGTACGAGTTATCAAAATAATTAGGATTAGGTAAAAATATAGATATGTTATATTATTATTATTATTATTATTATTATTATTATTATTATTATTATTATTATTATTATTATATACGGTTGGTTCGGTTTATGAGGTTTCAAAAAAATCCAAACCGAGCCGACCTAACCGAATGTACGATTTGGGAAAAAAAAAAACCAAACCGATTGATTTATAAATCGGTTTGGAAATAGACGGATTGGTTGGTTCGGTTTTCACGGTTGGATTGGTTTCATCGGTTTAAATGCTCACCCCTACTAGTCGGTGCATTGGTATGGGATAGTGCCTTGATGGACTAGTCGGTGCATTGGTATGGGCTAGTGTAACGCCCCCAAAAATCCGGAGCTTCGCCGCCCCGAACTCCGGGGTCGTTAACTTACCGGATCACATCAAACCTGTCAGATCTGTTCACTAACACATATTCCAAATCATCTAATTCAACATCAACTCAGATTTCTCAAGATACGGGATCATAATTGCTTAGCAGATTACAGCTTAGGTTCTTCGCAATTCAAATTTCCTAAGAACAATTTATTAGTACCGACCCGCGCAGGGTCTTACTATCCAGTGGTGATGGGCTCATCGGAATCTCAGACTCTAAACCCCATTCCCGAGCAGTCTACTGATGATCAAAACCTGCAGAAAGGAATTAAACGAAGGGTGAGCTTTGGAGAGCTCAGTAAGGTCGCACAAGGACTACCAACAGGATTACAAAATGATTCCAAGAATCCAACTGACAAAGATTTCCAGAATACTTCAAACGGTCAAAAACACTCAATGATTCTCAAAATGATCAAAATTCACAGAAACAGATACCAAAATAAACAGTAATACCCATAATGGGTTTCAGAACAATTAATAAAAAATCATCTTCAAAACACAACAGAGTTTTCTCAAGATCTTTCAAACGTATACAGATCATCTGAGACAGTTCTTTCCAAAATACACTGAAGGTTTTCCCAAAGAATTTCAATAGAAGTACAGATCATTTCAGATAATACTTTTCAGACATTTCCGTAATAGTCACGGCAATATACAGAACAGAGAAAAATAAAAAATCAACGTTGACCCTGGGTGATTGCAATGCCATTCCGGCACGCTAACAGAATGTACACATGCATGATGTACCAGAATAATTACTAGTCCATTTAGGTACTAGCCTGCATTCCATGCAGGATTCAGACCAGCCTTATAACGCCCGCCTCAGAACAGAACGATAACCCAGGTCAACACAGAAAATTTACAATATCAATGAGCATTAATATAAGCTCAATCGCGGAGATCAATTCAGATTCCAATAACAATAATCATACTGACACAAGTCAGCATTCGGAATTTTCAGAAGAAATCGGATTTTCAGAAGAAATCAGAATGTCGGAGGAAATCAGAATTTTCAGAAGAAAATCACAGATAAACAACAAAATGATTACGAATAATTATCGAGTTTTAAGCACAACAATCCGGAAGAACGGATACATACAATTATCAAATCTGCTCAGCACATAATAATAGGCGAGCATCGCAAGATTTCCAAATAATCGATTCAGGTTCAACATTAGGGTTTTCTGGGCAAGAACATGCTGATATCAATACATAACTCAGAGTTCGGCATTAGCCGTAAATATATCAAAGGAGTACTTACGAGTACAAGTAATCGAATAAGGGTTCGGACAAAAGTCCTTACCCAAGGTTCAGATAGAATCCCTTACCTGGATCCGCAGCTAAATTATCCTAACCGGAAGTCTTTAGCTTTAACCTAAACGGAATAATCGAACCATTAGAAATAGCCTACAGAACAAGATTATAACTTAATACGAACTCACACATACTCCCAAAATGAACCTCCCCTCACCGGGTATGTAAAATTACCGAAACACCCCTAGGGTGTAAAATTACCGAAATGCCCCTCATAGACTTAAATTATCCAAACGGCCTTCCCGTAAGTAGAATCATTGAAATAAACCTTCCATATGTAAATTTATGCCAAAATACCTTTCTTAGGTCAAATTACCAAAATACCCCTTCGGGGTGGCAAATTACCAAAACACCCCCCGTTACACTTTAATTCTCAAAATGACTTTTCCATAAGCAAAGTCACTAAAATAATCTTACTGTATGTAAATTTACTTCAAAATACCTCTTATAGGTGAAATTACCAAAATACCCCTTCGGGGTGGTAAATTACCAAAACACCCCTGGGGGTTTTCGGCACAAGAAAAACCTCAAAAATATCTTAAACCGCTATTTTAAGCATCCTGATATTATTTATGGCCTAAAAAGTATTTTATAAAATTTTCGTCCGAAAATCCCGAACCGGTGTCCGGACCGAACGCTAAAAGGCCAGTTTCACAAAAACTACCTATCGGCCTCTGAATGGCCTGAAATTTTAGATAATGAATCATCTATATAAAATAGGGTTTCCATAAAATTTTCAGGTTAAAATAACTTGGTTTGATATGCTAAATAAATCGATAAAGTTCTTCAATCAGTACCCTAATTTAGGGCCCTTCGCGGACTCAAAAAATTCCCAAAATTTTCCAGAGGGTAGATATCATAAAAAAAATTGGGTGTTACTGTTTTGAGTTTTGTCTAACTTGGACCCTAACTATTTATGAAAATTTGTAGAAAAACCTGCCCAAATAAATTTCCTCTTTAGTGACAATTTCACTCCCTATTCAAATTCACACACACACACACACACACACACACACACACACACACACTAAAACACCTAATTTTCACATAGTCATCATCTTCCCCAGTTTTTCAGCTGAAACAACTTCCTGCCACATCCATCCATCACCCACAAATTCACAAACGCACACACTACTTTCTTTAAACACATAATTACTCACCTAAACACTCATCACCCTTCCTTGATTTCGTGTATACACACACTTACACACAATTCATCAACTCACACTGCCGTGGCCATGAACACACACACACAACCTGCTATAACCCGGAAAACACACACTAGTCACAAGCACACAACGGAACATACATAGCGTCGTACACTGCCATACACCAACACATCCCAATCCTTCTATACACGATTCCACTCTTAAACCCACATACCCGAACCACCACAGTCACGACACACACACACACACACACACACACACACACTGTGACACAGTAATACACATGAACACACACAGAAATTTAACACACTGACTAGGGTGGAGAGATTACCCTCTTCGAAGGTGTCCTTCAATCTCTCTCTTTTTTTATTTCGATTCACCCCTTGCCCGAGCCCTGCTTCCCTCTCTCTATTTTTCTTTCTCTTCTCTGTTTCCTCTTCTGTCTCTGTTCTCTTCTTCTCCTTTCCCGAAAGGGAAAGGTTCCCTTTTTGTCTTTTTTTTTTTGTTTTCTTTCTTTAAACTTATCCATTCTTTCTCAATTATCTTCTCTTTTTTTTCCTAGCTTAGTCATTAAGATAGTAGGAGGTGGCACTCCCACCATTTTTCTCAAAATTTCAAATTAACCCCCAAGATTTTCCAAAATTACGAAAATGCCCCCAAATTTTCAAAAATTACATTTTTGCCCCAAAATTCTTTTAAGCTTCCACAAGCTTCTAAGGCTCGAGTATTGCACAAAATGAGAGACCGTTTATTTTTCAGAGCCCGAATGGTTATTTTAATCGGCTCTCGAAGTTTGGGATATTACAGCTAGTGCCTTGATGGACTAGTCAGTGGCTGGTGCCTTAATTGACTGGTCAGTGCATTGGTATGGGTTAGTGCCTTGATGGATTAGTCAGTAGCTAGTGCTTTGATGGACTAGTCGGTGCATTGGTATGGCATAGTACCTTGAAGGACTAGTTGGTATATCTATGTTTGTCTACATTGCATCTAAAAATTTCCTTTGATGTCTGATCGAACTAGTTATGATTCTTTTGAAACTCTTGAAAAATTATCATTGAATTGCATTTGTGAATTATTTCATAATTTCTATGTATTGGAGGATTTGGTGTGTATTGATGTGGGCAGAAAGGATTGGATTTGTGCTTTTGTTGAAATCCCTTGAGAAATTTTTGTGATACTTTGGAAATGATGACTTTGGAAGTGATCTTTTACTGATCATTTGGAAACCATCTTGACTGTTATTGTTATTTTTGGGTATCTATATATGATAAATTTTGATCATTTTGGAAATCATTGAGCTATTCAAAATTGTTTGGGGTATTTTGAAAATCATCGTCAGTTGGTCCCCTTTGGAGTCGTTTGGTAATTCTATTTGTGGTCCTTGTACAACCTTACAAAGCTCTCAAAAGCTCACCCCTCGTTTGACTCCCTTCTACAGGTGACGAACAGTTGTCGCTTGTCCGAGAACGGGTTAGAGTCTGTGTGAGATTCCGATAAGCCCACCACTACTGGATAATGTGACCCCTACGCGGGTCTGCAGTGTCGATTCATTCTATTAGGACTCCAATTATTGAGAACCTAGGTTTTAACAGTTAAGTTTGAGCAGTTATTGTAATCTTGTAATTTAAGGAATTTGGATTGGTATTGGATCAGATGCTTTAAAGTTTGTGGTATGGAACATGATCTGACAGGTTAATGTGTTATGGTAGGTTAACGTCTCGGGAGTTCGGGGCCGCAAAGCTTCAAATTTTTGGGGGCGCTACAGTATCAGTGTGTGCAGTGTGTGATGTGTGTGGGGGTTTTGAGGAAAACTGTGTGTACGAGTGTGGGTTTAAGGAAAATCAGTAGATAATGTGTGTTTTAATATGTAATTACAGGGTTGTGTTGCGTGTTGAACTGTGTGCGAGTGTGGGTTTAAGGGAAATCAGTAGGTAATGTGTGTTTTAATGTAATTATAGGGTTGCGTTGCATGTTGGACTGTGTGGTAGTGTGTGTAAGGTGTGCATGAAAACAATGTGTGTTCTTGTGTGTGTTTATATTTCAAGTAAGGTTGTGGGGTATGATTGAGTGTTTAATTGTGCTAGTGTGTGTTAGTTAATCTTATGTCGGTGTTTTCTAATATGTAGGTGATGATTTAGTGGGTCCGTGTGTGAAAACTGGGCAGCCATGTGTTTTGGCAGTGAAGAGGAGAAAGGTAGAAGACAGTGCGTGTGAATTAGAGGTGTTTTAGTGTGTGTGTTAATTTGAATAGTAAGTGTAATTGTCACTAAAGGTAGAAACTATTTAGGCAGATTTTAATTTGAATTTTAATAAATAGTTAAGAGCAAAATTAGACAAAGTCCAAAACAATAAACCTCAATATTTTTACGAGACGAACACCTTGAATTATTTTGGGAATTTTTGGTGTCCGCGAAGGACACTAAATTAGGGTATTGATTAGGAGAAATTCCCAATTTATTTAACATACCAAACTAGGTTGTTTTAATATGAAAATTTTACTAAAATCTTATTTTACTAATAGGTTTCATATTCTAAAATTTTGTGCCATTTTGAGACTAATAGGCATTTTTTGAGAAACTGGCCTTTTAGCGTTTCGCTTGGACATCAGTTCAGAATTTTCCTGTAAAATTTTTTTTAAATAGTTTTTACCCCAAAAATGACTTCAAAATGCTTGAAATAGTGTTTTACGATATTTTTAAAATTTTTCTAGTGCTGGAAACCCCAGGGTTATTTTAGTAATTTGCCACCCTAATGGGGGTATTTTGGTAATTTGACCTAAGAAATGTATTTTTGTGTAAATTGACATACAATAAGATTATTTGGGTGATTCTACTTATGAGAAGGCAGTTTGGGTGATTTAAGTCTGAGAAGGGCATTTTGATAATTTTACACCTAAGGGCATTTTGGTAATTTTAGATACACGATAAGGGAGGTTCATTTAGTGTGAGTCCGTATTAAGTTATATTATTGTAATGTAGGCTACGTTTTGACGATTTTACTATCTCATTTAGGTTAAAGCTAAAGACTTCCGGTTAGGATAATTTAGCTGCTTATCCAGGCAAGAGATTCTATCTGAACCATGGATAAGGATTTTTATCTGAGCCCTTATTTTGATAACTCGTACTCGTAAGTACTCATTTGATTACTTATGGCTAATGCCAAACTCTGAATTGTAAACTGATATTAACATGTTATTGCCAGAAAATCCCAATGTTGAACCTGAATCGAAATCTTGTGATGCTCGCCTTTTATTGTATGCTGAAAAAATTTGACAATTATTTGTATCCGTTCTTCCGAATTGTCATGCCTGAATTCGATAATTATTTACAATCGTTATATTCACAATTGTTTTTGCTGTTCATTTGTGATTTTCTTCTGAAATTTTGAATAATGGCTTACATCAGTATGTTTATTGTTATTGAAACCCGAATTGATTTCGGTGATTTGAGCTTATGTTAACGCTCATTGATATTGTTAATTTTTCTGTGTTGACCTAGGTACCTGTTTCGAGGGGAGGCAGTATAAGGCTAGTTTGAATCCTGCATGAAAAGTAGGCTAGTACCTAATGGGACTAGTATTTATTATGGTACATCATGCGTGTGTACACTATTAACTTTGCCTGTGTGGCATTGTAACCGCTCAGGGTCAACGTTGTTTTTTAATTTTATTCACACCATATGTTTCATGATTGTTATGGATATGACTAAGAAAGGATTATCTCACTTGGTTTGAAATAATACCTCGAGAAAGTTTTGTTGTATTTTAGAAATGATGACTTTAGAAATAATCATTTATTGATCGTTTTGGAACCCATCGTGGTTGTATTTGTCTATTTTGGTATTTATTTTTGATGAATTTCAATCCTTTTCGAAAATCATTGAATTTTCGACCGTTTGAAGTATTATGAAAACCTTCGGCAACTGGATTCTTGGAATCATTTTTGTAATTCTTTTGTTGGTCCTTGTACGACCTTACTGAGCTCTTAAAAGCTCACCCTTCGTTTGATTCCTTTCTACAGGTTTTGATTGCTCAAGAATGGGGTTTAGAGTTTGAGTGAGATTTCGATGAGCCCATCACAACTGTATAGCGAGACCCTTGCGCGAATCGGTACTATCAATTTGTTTCTTAGAAATTTGAATTGCAAAGGAATTAAGCTGTAATAAGTTAAGCTAAACAGCTTCAAATATATTATTTTGGAAAATCTGAGTTGATGCTGAATTGGATGATTTAGAGTATGTGTCAGATTTAACAGGTTGGATGTGATCCGATAGGTTAACGACTCAGGAGTTTGGGGCGACAGAGCTCCAGATTTTGAGGGGTGTTATAACCACCTCCAGGAAAAACAAGGTCATCACCATCTTCAATACTCAGTGAGTATCCTCACGCTTTCGATATCTCTGTTTGCAGCAGAATTTTGTACTAAATCATTTGTCCTTTCCGTAGTTTGGGATGTTGATTCAGAAAAGAAAATAAATGAGCAATCGCCAAGAAGCATTCTCTTGGACCTTTTGTCAAACACCTTGGCTTCACAAGCAGTTTTCCCATATTTGGCCAAAAAAATGGCTGTTGATAAGGTCAAAGGACTCTATTATGCATCAGATCTTTGATTTTGGCCTTGAGGACGTCAACAAAACATTTGAATGTGATTTCCTCGCAAGGTTCTCGTCCTATGTAAATTGAAACCCAAGACCTGAGTAGCAGAAAATCATCTACATATTTACGGATGGATGTCATTTGTTGTCAATATGAGAAAAGGTTCATCAACGAAATATCGTTTGATTGCTCAATCTGCCAAATATCATCTTCCGTCATATTTCGACCTTGAGTTTGGCACTCGATCTCACAGTAGCGGAGAGCATCAATGAATTGATCCTCTTCTTTTTCTAGCTCCATTAGATATTATGTGGTACAATTGTGACACTGAACAATAGGAGGTGGTGTACCTTGTAGATGCTCCCCACAGTGCTGCTTTGGCTCATCCTTGCCTGATCCACCAACTGTGTGCCAGTTGTATTTAACTTTGCACTTGATTAAGGAGTAGAATTTGGCAGATCCGTGTAATACTGAAATTGGCTATGATTAGGTTCACCTCGATCTTGACGCAGTGAAGATTCTATGTTGGAGTTGATCTGCACCATGAAGTTCCTTAACTCAAACTTGATTTCTGTGAGACTCTAGAGCAAGGCAGAGTTGCTCCGTTGAGGTCCCCTAAAGTAGCTTCAACTGAACTCATCCTTACGTCGTATGTCACAAATTGATTTTCCATTACTTGCTGGATTTCATGTATCTCAGTTTCAGTGAACTCATTGTTCTTCACAGAATGAGGCATCTTCAATTTCTCTTACAAAAATTTTGTGGTGAGGTTAAGAAGAAATTCCTACAGCGAACGACTAGTTTAGGCTCAAATTAAGAGACTCTGATACCATTTGTAACGTATCGAGCTTGAGACGTTACCGGCCATGGCTTAACAGGGCTATGGTTGCTTGGTTGATGGACTTGATGAGCTATAAATTGAAGAGCAGAGAAGGAGAATGACTAGAGAGAGAGAGAGAAAGAGAGAGAGAGAGAACTTTATAAATGATAGAGAGAGAGAGGCTTTAGTCATTATATTTCACATTTTTCACAAACAAATTCACGCCTCTTATAATGAGATGATGGTAACAAATCCTAATCGGCAGTAAGCATCGTTAATTATCATGTTTAGAATGCAATAACAAAAAATACAGTAAACGGCTGCGTTTGGTCTAGGATTTTACCCCGGCACATTACAGGGTGGCTGTTCGTAGCTCGGCATTGCTTATCGCGAGGTCACGATCTTGGACGGCATGACATCGTAGAGTTAGTAGTTATGAGGTTGACTGGTTCTGCCGCCGGCGATCTAAAGAGTGTGTTCATACCCTATTCTGGTCGCACCCCAAGACCCGCCAAGGGACCCACTTTGCACGACACATCACCCAGTCAGCGGTCAACTTTTCAACGCTCGAGGGCCGGTCAAAGCAACGCATGCTCAAGTCACGTGAACCATTCGTGAAGCGACTTCGGCGTGCCTTCCACCCCAAGGGGTCGGCCTCCCTCTAGGGTCGGCCTCCCCCAAGGGTCGGCCTCCCTTGGGGGTCGGCCACCCCAAGGGGTCGGCCACCCTCGGGGGGTCGGCCTCCCTCTAAGTCGGCCTCCCCCAAGGGGTCGGCCACCCTGGGGGGGTCGGCCACCCCGAGGGGTCGGCCACCCTCGGGGGGTCGGCCTCCCTCTAGGGTCGGCCTCCCCCAAGGGGTCGGCCACCCTTGGGGTCGGCCACCCTCGGGGGGTCGGCCTCCCTCTAGGGTCGGCCACCCTCGGCCTCCTCGGCCTCCCCAAGCGTCGGCCTCCCATGGGGGTCGGCCACCCCATGGGGGTCGGCCACCCCATGGGGGTCGGCCACCTGCCTTGAACACCGACGCCGTCACCTTTGACCCCACCCCATTGTCACGACGACCGTCGCTCGCGGCCGCACTCCGCCATAGTCGCGACAACCGTCGCTCTCGGCCGTGCCCCTTCGTCGCGATGACCGTCGCCCGTAGTCTCGATGACCGTCACTTGTGGCCGCTCTGTCGCCATGACAACCGTCGCTCACGGTCGCGCGCCATCCACGCAACGACCCTCGTCGCTCGGAGATCACTCTGCGACCCTCGTCGCCCGCACTCAACCGCGCCCCATGCGCTGCAATCATGTTATATGCCTACGGGATAGGCTACTCCTCCAGGACACTATCTCCGCCAGGGTGCCTGCGTGACTGGCCTACGTGCTCTGGCACTGGGGGCTCGCGTCGGCACCCCTAAGGACTATGACCCCCGGGTCACTCGGAGACGGGAGCAGGTCTTCGGAAGGGCATCTTGCCTAGTCCACCTGGCAGCTGGGCGTCGGGTCTTCCCCACCGCTGCCAGACCTGTGGGATTCAGTAAGGGCTTGGACTGGAGGCTGGGGCAACGGGCTACTCTGACCATGCTACCGCGGCATGATCAGTCTCCTCAGACAGGCAGAGAGATGTTGCAAGGGCAGGGCAGCACGAACTTAGGAACCGGCAGTCCAACGAAGGGTCAGTGCGTTGGCCCCCTGGTGACGTGTCGTTCCCAGGGGGCGACACATGTCAACTTATGACACATGCACATTTTTGCCTATAAATAGTGGACTTTGGAGCTTTTTCAAGGATCTTTTTCTCATTTGGACTTTTCACTTTCTCTCTCTAAAAGGAACATTCTCTCTGGAATTCTAGTGAGAGAAATATACTTGAACTCCCGTCTACGGACCCTGGACGCCATACCCTCATCACGGACTGTAGACTGTCGGTCCTGTTCATCGTCACCCTGCCTGCGCAGCACTGCCAGCCCTCACGACCTGTCTGGGGAGCCTTGTCCTCGGCCCTTGCGCCGTCCTTGCTGTCTCCCACGTTGCCTACCTGGAAGCCAACTCAGACCGCATCCTTTGTGGCACCTCCACGTATCATCGAACCATTTTCGGCACCATCATTTTGGCGACTCCGCTGGGGAGGTGAGCATCGTATTGCGGTTTGCATACCTTCCGGACTTAGGCATTATGCCTGTGCAACGGAGAGCTACTAGGGCGACCAGCCAAGGACCCAACCCCGCCATGCAAGAACACCACCTCGGTGATCAGGAGGAGACTAGCGCCACGCGGCTCCGAGACCAGCTGCCGACCACTACCCCCGACGTACAAGTGCTCGTAAATGCAGCCATCCAGCAACTCACTCCAACCATCACCACTCTGCAAGATTCACAGACCACTCTACTAGCCGCCATTATGGACATGCAAAAATCCATACAAGCCCTGTCCTCACAGCAGGCCGCTCCATCAATCCAGCCTTCAGGACCGGGGCCAGCTTTTGACATCGCCCCGGCCCCAGTGTCGCGACTACCGCCGCCTTGGACATCTAGACCCTTGGCGGTAGGGCTCGCAACACCGTCGCTGCCAGTAGCCGACATATCTCCTTCTGCAGTGCCGCCCCGCAAGCTACACACGGATCTCGGGCCAGTCTTGCAGCAGATTCCCCCGCTGTCACACCATCTCATCTGACGCCGGCAAGAAGCTCCTCCGAAACGCATGACTCCATCGAGATGGAACCTAATCCCTATCCAGTTGAGCAACACCAAACCCCCGGCCAAGTGATGGGCATGTCTCGCCAACCCACACTTGCCCCTGCACAGCTGCCCCTGCCAGCACCTGCACCATACCAACCCTCCCATGTCCCCGTTCATCAAGCCGTGCCATCTGGGGGCTCGGGGGCTCGCGACGCACCAGGCGGTCATCACCCCTTGACCGGCAATGAGGCACCATCCTCCAACTATGTCACTCAGTCAGATTTGGAGGCCCTTGTCCGTCGCCTGTCGAGGAATTCCGAGCCGGACTCCTCAACCCGTCTAACCGGACACGCCCCGTACGCTAATGATATCGCCATCGCACCCTACCCCATCAAGTACAAGCAACCAAACTTTGTGCTCTTCAACGGACGTGAGGGAAACGCCCGTGAACATCTAACAAGGTTTGCAGGCTCCTTGGAGCAGTATGGTACAGGAAGCAGCTTGAAGTTGAGAGAATTCCACAAGTCCCTTACGGGCTTGGCTTACACTTGGTATCACCAGATCCCCGCAGGGACCGTCCACACCTGGGGCGACATGGTCCAGCTGTTCTTAGACAAATTTCATTACGAGACCGAGCGCGTGACTATCGTTGATATTGCTGGCATTCGCCAGAACCAGGGGGAAGACTTGAATAAATATGTGCATCGTTTTCATCTTAAGTGCCTTGAGTGCACAGATTTCAGCAAAGACGAAACGTTGGTTCCCATATGCATCAAAAATATGATTGACGTCTACCGAGTGCATATCGAGAACCTACAGTTAAGGTCATGGGGACACCTCAAGGAGGCAGCCCGACGAACTTACGAGACAGTTGGTCCTGTCAAGTCATGGAAGCCTCGACCGCAAAGTACGCTGTTGGCCTCAGCAGATGCACCTATCACTCAACGTAGCAACGACAACAACAACTATGCAGGCTTCAAGCGTCAGCTTCCAGATGTGAACCAAGGCTCCGACAAGCGAAGGCAACAAAGACCCGCACCTAACTATCCCTGTGACCTGAATACAGTGAAGGAACTCTTGGCCGAATGGGTGGCGCATGACAAAAATTTCCAACTGCCACCAATGCGGACCAATATCACAGACGAAGAAAAGGCCAGGCCCACCTACTGTCCTTTCCATCGAGCCCTTGGCCATCCGCTCAAAGATTGCAATGCACTGCGAACCATCTTTGCAAGGAAGGTAGCGTCGGGCGACCTGCAGCTACGGAAAAATAACGATGTGCGCAAAGATCCCTACCCACCGCATCGCAACAGTAGGGAGCACCAGGCCCTTATGGCTGTCACTGTCGAGCCTGTAATCCACGAAGCCCCGGCAGAGCCCACACTGACCCTCGTGCCTCCTCCAGCTAAGCAGTCGATGCCTCCCCTTCGACAGATGACGAAGATCAAAAGTTTTTTTGATGAAATGGGGTTTTCACCCGCCGCCCGGACTTACCTTTCCAATTGCCTGCTCGAGGTCACCACCGGCCTCGGTTCCGAATGCTTCGCCGCCCAGGCTGAATTACGTCACATCCCCTCTACAGCCTTAGTCTTCTCGGATGAAGACTCTCCGCCGATCGAGCATCACAATCGGCCGCTGTTTTTAGAGTGTACTGTTAATGGCACGGGCTTCCGTCGTGCCTTGGTTGATTGCGGCGCCTCGATCAACATCATACCCCTCATCACCCTGCAACAGGCCGGCATTCCCCCAAGGAAAATCATCCGTGACCCCGTCAATATTACCGGCTTTGGACAGGGTCCTCAGTCGACCCTCGGCCATATCACCATCGACCTCATGGTCGGAACTGTCCGTCGCGACACTACTTTTCACGTAATAGACAGCGAGTCTGCCTTTCACCTCCTGCTCGGGAGACCATGGATCCACGACAACAAGGCCGTTCCCTCAACATACCATCAATGTGTGAAGCTGGTAGCCGGTTCTACGGGACATGAGGTAGCAATGACAATCCCTGCAACCAAAGCCCCCTTTGAATGCGCCGAGTCTTATTTCGCCGAGGCCTCCTTCTTCACTAATTTCGCCGAGGATGGGGAGAATGCTACTCATGTACATTCTACCAGGCTGCCGACCTGGGATGAGCTGTGCGGGGACAAGCTTCCCAAGGACAAAACCGGGAGAAGTAACAAGAATAATGGGTCAACCCCACCGCTTCCGCCTGCTGCCACGACCAATTCCCCCTTCTTCCCCCAAGTCCAA
Source organism: Escallonia herrerae (assembly GCA_033070095.1). Classification (NCBI taxonomy): domain Eukaryota; kingdom Viridiplantae; phylum Streptophyta; class Magnoliopsida; order Escalloniales; family Escalloniaceae; genus Escallonia; species Escallonia herrerae. Next base: position 3,274 of record JAVXUP010001633.1, on the reverse strand, counting down.
GAAGCAAAAGGCTGAGCCGGCCTTTCGACGTATCGTCAAGGACGGCAAGATCATCTATCAATTATGACGGTATGCAGGGGCTCCAGGCGGTCCCTCCTCAGACCCCCTCGACCCCGACCCCCTTGGAGAGACTGAATGGTGCCGCACGGCCGAGCATTGCCAGCCAGATCCTGACCTCACCCCCGGCGCGGCACCACCTTGCTATGAGGATGGCCCTCGACCTCAGGCTGAAGATATTGAAGAAATCAACCTGGCCGACCCGGGCGAAGAACCGCGGCACACCTACATTGGCACAAAACTCGCCCCCGGCCGAAGAGAGGAATTGGTTTCCCTCCTGCACGAGTATCGTGATGTCTTAGCATGGAGCTACAATGAGATGCCCGGACTGGATCCTGCCTTAGTCACACACCATCTCAACATTGCTACCGGATCCATCCCTAGCCGACAGCACCCGCGGACATTCCGCCCCGAGCTCGAATTGAAAATCAAGCAAGAGATTGAACGCCTCCTGCGCGCAGGCTTCATCGAACCTATCACTCACCCTATTTGGCTGGCTAATGTCGTCCCTGTACAAAAGAAGAATGGCCAAGTCCGCGTCTGTATCGACTTTCGGGACTTGAATAGGGCGTGCCCCAAGGACGAGTTTCCACTACCCAATATCGACATGCTCACGGAGGCCGCCGCCGGATATGAAACTTTATCTTTCATGGATGGGTTCGCAGGTTATAATCAGATTCGCATGAACCCCGACGACAGCGCCAAGACAGCCTTCCGCACTCCTATGGGTAATTTTTGTTGGAAAGTTATGCCTTTCGGCCTCAAGAATGCGGGTGCTACGTATCAAAGGGCTATGACAGCAATATTCCATGACATGATACACCATACTGTGGAAGACTATGTCGACGATCTTATTATCAAATCCAGGAAGGAAAGTGATCACCTCACCGACCTTCAAGCGGTCTTTGATCGTTGCCGCCAGTATAACATGCGGATGAATCCATTGAAATGTGCCTTCGGAGTCTCCTCCGGCAAGTTCCTCGGGTTCTTGGTCAGTCGACAGGGCATCGACGTTGACCCCTCGAAAGCAGCCTCCATCCAAGAAATGCCCCCCCCAAGAACACAAAGCAACTGAAGAGCTTCCTCGGCAAGGTCTCTTACCTCCGACGCTTCATACCCGCACTGGCCGAGCTCATTACGCCATTTCAACACTTGACGCGTAAAAGCGCACCGTGGAATTGGGGCGCGCCCCAACGGCAAGCATTTGAACAGATTAAGGCGGTCCTCATGTCACCGCAAACCATGGTCGTACCACAACGGGGCATCCCACTCCTACTCTACCTGACTTCCACACCCAGATCCATCGGGGCTTTGCTTGCCCAAGAAGTCGAAGGTGTCGAGCGTCCTGTTTATTACCTCAGTAGAGTGATCAGAGGGCCCGAAGCCAACTACTCCGAGCTCGAGAAACACTGTCTAGCCTTGGTGTACGCCTCACAGAAGTTCAGACATTACTTTCTGGCGCATCAGATCACACTCGTCACCAAGGCTGACCCGCTCCGTTACATGCTTACGCGTCCCGCCCTGTCTGGCCGACTCACACGGTGGTTGCTGCTGTTGGCCGAATTCGGTTTATCTATCAAGAATCCTACAGCTCTGCGGAGCCAAGCACTCGCAGACCTCCTGGCCTTCTTCCCACGCCAACAATGTGAACCGATATCGGATCAACTGCCGGGGGAGGAGACAGCCCTCATCACCGACATCGATGGACTGTGGACGCTTGAATTCGACGGCTCTGCCACTAGCAAAGGCCCCAATGGCACGCCCCTCCGGCAAGGGGGTGCCGGCATAGTCTTGCGGGCACCAGACGGTGTTACCACTTCATTATCCTTCAAACTTGCATTCCCGGTGTCTAACAACGAAGCTGAATACGAGGCACTTGTCATTGGCCTCATGATCGCCGTCAGTATGGGGGCTAAGGCGCTGTGTGTGAAAGGAGATTCAAATCTGGTCATGAAGCAGGCGGACGGGGAGTTCGCGGTCAAAGAACCAGCCTTGGCACCTTATCGTGCCTTGGTGCAACACTTGGAAGGAAGACTCGGTCATGTCCAGTATGAACATCACAATAGGTGCCACAACAGACATGCGGACTGCTTGGCCACGATCGCGTCAAAGATAGAGGTCGATGGTGAACAACGGATGCTAACCATCGTCAAGAGAATGGAACCATGCACAGCACTGAACCTAGTCCCGAGGGACGTTACTGCGGACGATTGGAGGCAACCTATCATCGACAAACTTAAAGCGCCATCTCTTGCTCATGCCTCCACCCTTACAGACTTTTCAATGATGGGAGATGTCTTATACAGGCGGTGTCCCGGAGGCACTCTAGCAAGATGTTTGGCACCGGAAGAGGCAAAACACAAATTACAGCTCGGCCACCAGAAGTGTTGTGGCCTCGACGGTCCCCCTCTGTATCGTCGCCTCCAGCGTATGGGATTATATTGGCCATCCATGGCCAAGGACGCCTCGGATATACAAAAGGATTGTCCCGAGTGCTTGTATGCACCCGACGGTGCCGAAGCTCTTGTCATTGACATCGAGGGTGACTGGCGCCAGCCTTTCATCCAGTATCTATCCCACGGGATTCTACCACCTGACCGCGGCTCAGCACGATCCATCAAGCGCAAGGCAGTCAGGTATTTTGTGACGGAAGGCGAGTTATTTCGCAAGGGATTTTCGGGACGCACCCTGCGATGCTTGCAAGGTGCCCAAGTGGTCAAAGTCATTAACGAAGTACACAATGGTGATTGTGGTGAACATCAAGGCTCCCAGAAGCTGTATGCAGAATTACTAAGATTGGGGTATTATTGGCCGACTATGGAATCCGACTCCATCTCGCATGTCCGACGCTGCCAACCCTGCCAGCGGCACGCCGACAGGATACACTCGCCAGCATCCGACTTGCACATGATCTCAGCACCTTGGCCATTTCATTCTTGGGCCCTCGACCTCATCGGCCCCATCCACCCGCCGTCCAGAAGCCATTCATGGATCATGGTTGCTACTGAACGCTTTACGAAGTGGGTTGAAGCCGTACCTCTGCGGAGAGCCACGGGAGGTGCCGTTTCCAACTTCTTACGCGACGTCATCTGTCGTTTCGGCATCCCTCGATGTATTATATCTGACAATGGCACCCCATTCATTAACCGAGAGGTTCGAGCTCTCATGGAAAGGTACAACATCAGCCATGCCACATCAACTCCCTATTACCCGCAAG
>JAVXUP010001632.1:0-207856 GCA_033070095.1 Escallonia herrerae | reverse complement strand
CTTTGTGCTATGCAATTCGATTCCTGGCTTTGTTAAACAATGTTTATGGTAATCTCCGTGTGAAAGAGCATTTCGTAGGGATGGCAATTTAACCTGCACCAGGCGGATCTTCGACCCAACCCGACAGGAACGGGTTATTTTGACTGGGTTACGGTGCGGGTATGATATTTAATTTTTTAACCCGCAATGTGTACGGGTCGGGTTTGGTATTTGTGTGCAAACCGCCCCGTATCCACCCCTCCCCGTTCTAAATTGATCCTAACCCTAAGTTATTATAGAATCACAGCCGTCCATCTGGTCATTATATAAATAGTTATCACACACTCTGTCACTCACACAGCCACACTTAGAGAACCCTACAACTCTTCTTTCTCTTATTCTCTCAACATCTCTTCGACTTTTCCACCGTGCCGTCAGCACCTCAGCCTTCACCTCTCCTCTCCCTCGCACCCCCCCTCCCCCACAACAGCCACAAACCACCTCCACCTAATCATCCACCAAACACCGTCACCATCTCCTAACAGTTGACCGCCACTGTCTCTTCAAATTCCCTCTTACCCACCACCGAATCCTTCTTCCATTACTCTTCTCCTCAAAATCCCCCTTACCCACCACCAAAAGCCACATCTTTTCTACGGAACAGGGAAGATCTAGGTTCGTTTTCCGTTACTTTGCCGGAAAACGGATACCTTGATTGGCAATGGGTTCTCAGATGAACAGATCAATGCATACTTGCTCTGTGTGTGTGTGTGTGTCAAATAAATAAATATGGATTCTGCAGTTACGAATTTCTGAAACGAATTCTCAAATTGAGGAAATGAATTCTGAAATTGCGAATTTAGATATGGATTCTGGAATTCTAATTTTTTTAGGCCTTTTTAGTTTTAGTAACTTCCAGGGGTTAATGTATATTTGCAGGTGCAGGTGATAGAGTTAGGTGGAAATTAAGTAAATTTCCAACAATATCTCTAGTGACTATTTCTGTTTGTTTTTGAATTTGAATTTTTCCTATTCTGGGATGACTAGTAAATGTGTTTGCACTGAGCTGCGGATTACCAAGGAGATGAAGGCCGAATCTGACTGGGGGATAGGTTATAGAAATGAGGTGTTACAAAGAAGATCGGGACGGGTCGGGATGGGTCAGATTTTCTGAAAGGCCACCGAATCAGGTATGGTCGGATTTTTTGAAAGGCCACCAGATCGGGCGGAGTGAGGTAGTAGGACTATCGGGGCAGGTACGGATGTCATAAGATCCACATCTGACCTGCCCCATTGCCATTCTTTCCTTCATGATCAAGCGGTTCCTTGTAATTGATGTCTTCATTATGCAAGTGTGGATGATTCACAAGCTGTCCATCTGCCTGAGCAGGCTGACATATGCCAGTTAGGCAGGAATTCACGGGAAGTGAGTGCGCTTTCAAGTGCCTATAGCTACTACATCAAGGAGAAACACAGGCCTATCATATTGTCTGATCGTAGGTTTCTTTGGATTTCTTCTTCTTCCCTAGTTGATAATGTTGCTTTCCTGTCGTGGTCAATTTCTTTTGTTTCTTGTATTCGCAGGCGTGCTACCTGATTTGCAGCAGGGTAAGGAGAAGTTGGCCAAGAGTGATACATCATTCGCCATATTTATGGATGATGATGAGGTACTTGCTCTTCCTTCATACGAGTTTTATATGAGCGATGAAGTATATATTTATTTACATTCTGGAAACGCTAACTGACCTGTATTTTAAAGCCTCCTCTACTTGTCAATCTTACACAGTCATCTACAAATCACATTTACTTAGCCCAAAGAAACTGTTTATCTTGGATGATACTCTCAGGTAGACGTTAATCTGAAGATAAAGAAGGCATACTGCCCTCCAAAGGTTGTTGAAGGGAATCCATGTCTGGAGTACATCAAGTACATCACCCTGCCATGGTTCAATGAGTTCAAGGTTGAACGTAAAGTAGAAAATGGTGGTTCAAAGTGAGTTATTTTCCTTCTTTTGATTCCCTTTGTAAAGTTTATTAACTAGAACATAATAGCAGGGTTAGATTTGATTTGGGAAAAAGAAAAAAGAAAAAACATTAGAGTACCTTTCTACTACATTAACCATTGCTGAATGCTCTATACTATATTACCTGAGCACTTGTTAAATATTTTTGCGGGAACATAATGAAAATTCCTTCAAAACAACTCTTCATTCCGGGAAATACAGTAGAACACTTGTATAAAACGAAAAACCGAAAGACAACAATTTGAATACCCAGAAGGCCAACTATTTGGAACACCGATAACACCATTGGAAGTGTTTAAATTGAATAAAAACTAGCCATACTTCATTGTGTTTTTGAAGTTAAATTTGAAAAGGATAATAAAGGAGGAATATCACGTTTTCCTAATCATCATTCTCTTTTTGATGAAAAGCACCAGGAACCTGCCAATCAAACCCATCGCTAACTTGTTTATAGGCTTCCATGAAGTAGTCCGAGTCTTAGGAGATACTTTCATTATGGTGGGACCCGAGCCACCGAAAGAATTGCACTTCAATTTGAAATTTAAAAATTTATGAGCATAGCTCATTAAGCACTATTCTGTGAGGAGCTTTTCGACAATTTGTGACAATAATCAATTTGTTCTCAAGTCTGGCAGTTTTTTCTTAGCTTCAGAGTTCTACTTGGAACAATGATACATCTGTTCATTAAATTGCTTTTCTTAGCGGAGTTACAAACATAGCTGATGGGTAACTTCCCTTAGCTTCCTCGTTGTCATTTTACCTTTCATGAGTAAAAGGGTGAACTATTAGTAGACAATCATGATAACAAGTGAGTTGTTACAATCATGATAACAAGTGAGTTGTTTTGAGTTTTGGTGTAAAGTGTTTCTTTTCTTTCGCTTTTTATCTTTCCAGCTTTTCAGTTATCCCTTTTCCACCAAAGATATACACCGTTAAGCTGAGTAATGTCTTTGCTTCGTCACCCGACAGAAGCCTAACAGCTTATGACCGTTGGAATATTGGCATTCTGTTACTTCATAGATTATTCACGCTTTGAATGATAACTTTGCATTTGAATCTCTCGTTTTCTGCACATAGAACCTTCACCAGTTACGAAGAAATAATTGCAGACTATGAATGTGGCGAATTGCATCCCAGTGACCTGAAACCTGCTCTGTCAAAAGCGTTAAATGTGATACTGCAGGTACACAAGTTCTTCTATAGCCTTCTAGTTGTCGGAGTGGATGAAAATTACTCTTTTTTGCTTTCTGAGCTCGTACAAAGTTTGTCTTTGGTGCCAACTTGGAGCATTTGATCTGTTCGTTCACTTCTTTTTTCTCTTTTTCTTTTTCTACATCAACCCTAATGCGCCGGGCTACTTTGTCTCTAGTGTCAAGTCATTTAGAACTCGTGCATTTGCTGCATGCAATTTTTATGTTTGTAGTTAGCATTAACATTTCGTATTAGTTTCTGTTGTAATACTCTTTTTCGACGCGCACACATGTTAGCATATGTATTTGCTTTGTTCGCGTTTAATATATCTATTGAAGTACGGAAGGAAGCTTGGGTCTTTTATAACCAGGCTGGTCATCCAAGGAGTTTCCCCTTCAATTTCTGGCGGAAATACTTTTACATATTATATCATTTTGGTAGAATACTTGAGCGAGTTGCTTAATTCAACACCACACTGGTCACTGTGAGAGCAAAAGGTTAAAAAGATCCGCATGGTAGACAGATTGTATTCTTATTTATCAGTCACACCCTCAATCTTCAGTGTCCTGCAAAATTGTTACGTCTTTGAGATTTTCTTTATCATTTTCTGTATGAGCGCCCAAGACCCTCTCCTTTCACGCATGTCTGATAGTAATTATGACGTCAATCTAAAGTTAAAGAAAAAATTCATGTTGAAGGGTTTTCATGTCCAGTACAATGTGCAATCTGCTTCAGTGCATGTCAACTTTTCTTCACATAAGAATCCTTCGGTTGGTTCTGTTGGACACATCGTATTTTCTGCCTTTCAGTATCATGATGATACTATTTGACTTTATTGTGCTGCAGCCTGTGCGAGATCATTTCAAACATAATGCTCATGCTAAGGAGCTACTGAAAGTTGTTAAGGTATGTGTCCATGATCTTATTGCGCATTTTGCTTATCTCAACTCTCTTTTTGAGTCATCCTTTTATGAGGGTAATCGATGTAAGTTTAGCAGCAAGTTTTGATCGAGAACTCCAATGAACAAGTACTGCATGCAATCTGTCAGTTTTCTGACTAGGGCTGGGTTGGGTGATCCGATTCTATTATTTGATGATTGTCCATTTCCTAAGCAGAAGAATGGAAAAAGGAGGTCTGCAAAATCTGGCCTCTTCAAAGAGACAAAATCCCATCCGTTTGACCCCACAAAATCAAACTCGGCAACCCAGTAAGTACTCTCTGGTCTATATAATGGTCTACAACTCTGCTATATTATAAATAAACTTCATTTTATTTTTCTTGGATAGGATGAGCGCGGAGGAAAAGTTCAAGATTGTGAGGAGTGTTGCAGAGGAGTGCTTAAAAGAGGATGAGTTGATGAATCTTCTTGCCAAGAAGCCGCATCCCATTTGCTATGATGGGTTTGAACCCTCCGGTCGAATGCACATAGCCCAGGTCTGTAATTGGGGAGTAGCTATTTGAGGATCAATCGATCTCATTAAGCCTTTCTAATACTTTAGCAACATCGTAGTTCCTATTCCAACTCAGGTTGTGCCTGTTAAGCATGATAACATTTTTGGGGCCATTCTCTAACAGCTTAAGCTTTTAGAGCTGATCGCTATGTTACATGGACTCGGTGTCGGTGTCCTAGTGTCGGACTCGTCTAATTTCGAAATTCTAGGATACGTGGACACCGTCCAAAAGTTGGACACGGGTACGGGGACACGGCTAAAATTTTTAAGATACATAAAATACTTTGAATGAGATTGAGTTTTAAATATCTTTTACTTACGGGTATATATAAATTTCACATAAATTATATATAATTACTGCCCAGAATAAATTGGTTCCTTCATTTTTGTTGATTTAGATAATTTTTATACCTTTTTTATAAGTCAATGCCAAAAAGTTAGAAAAAAAAAAGAAAAGGAAAAGGGACAAAAGCAAGGCTGTCAAAAGCAAGGCAAGGCTATCAAAAAGCAAGGCTGTGCTGTCAAATGCTGTCAAAAAGCAGAGAACAGTCCCACGGGCAGAAGGTACTCTCTCTCTCTCTCTCTTCTTCTTCCCCCTCTTTTTTTCCTCTTCTCTTCCTTTTCGGAGGTCGATGGCCATTCTTCTTCTCTTTTCTCTCTTCAAAGCATCAGAGATCTTCTTCTTCTATCTCTTAAAAACCTTCACAGCTTCTTCTTTCTTCGATCCTTACCGTCGCTCTCTGGTCGGAATGTCGACGTGGCGTATTCGTCCGGAAGATTACGGATCCCACACGGATCCTGTAGCAGTGTCAACGTCGAGTCGTGTCGACACCATCCCTTCATCCCAAAGTGAAGGGTCCAGTAACTTAGGCTGATCGTAGCTTATCACAGTATCAAAGCTCTAGTTTGCCAAGGCCTTGGGTTCAATTCTTCTCGCTTGCGTTTGGTCCCACTTAATGTTAGTGCTACATGGACTGCTTATTTCTATTCATGGTGGTGGTGAACCTTGATTTGTCTCTCCATGTGCAATCAGGGCCTTGCACGTGAGGGTGAATGTTATACATGATGTTCGTTTTTAGGCCCATTCTTTAAGAGTAGATGATATTTAAAAGTGGCTTGGTCGCAAGAACTGTGGGCTAGGGGCACTGATATTTTTACGAGTTATGCTATTGTGATTACAAGAAATGGAGTGCCTTTAAGTTGTTACTTAAAGTCTAGGCAGATGGAGCCGGTTCTTCCGTTTCTCATCAATGGTGGAAACTGGAAACTACTTGAATTTGAATCTTTCTCTGATTCGTAAGACTTTGATCATGTTATGTCCTTAGTTGCACAAAGCGAGTGTGGGGGCGGGGGCGGGAACGAGGGCGCGGGAGCGTAAGCACCAAGAAGAATTTGAGGTTGGGAGCGGTTTGAATAAATAATGCGTAAAGAGTATTATCATTTGTTTGGTATAGTTTACATAGCCAACAACAACGGACAAGGAGATTTTAAGGACTTGAAGGAAGAGAGAAACAAGGAATTGAGTTGAAAAGGGCTTGATTTTCAGGTACTATCTCACTTGTTCCATGCATCTCTATCCAGCTAACGGGATCGAGTTCCCATATTAGCTTGGGACGAGATCCCATGGAACTCCTAACTTGGGATCGCAAAAGCGAGTTTCCGAGAGAGAAACGTCATCATATTAGGAGTTTCCTGCAACTAAGGTTATGTCTGTTAATTTTAGATATAGGTTGGCCAGAAATTGCTGTCCATTCTTATGCTTGCTACTTCTATAAACCACCACCGACAACCCAAATGCTGTGTGATTCATCTGAAGCACTTGCCATGCTGAGTATTTGACTGTCACATATTGGGCTTCTCCATTTTGTCCCTTAAATAGGAGTTATCTTGGTACCAAGCCGTTCAACCTTTTTTTCGCCTATAGTTTTTACATTTGAATATCGAGTGCATGTACCGAAACTGGAATGTTCTACTTCTCCTTCCAATCAGTGTTGTTTTTGTTGTACTGCTAAGCAGGGGGTTATGAAGACAATTAATGTGAACAAACTGACTTCAACCGGTTGCAAAGTAAAAATGTGGATAGCAGATTGGTTTGCACAATTAAATAACAAAATGGGAGGAGATATGGAAAAAATAAAGATTGTTGGAGAATATTTGATTGAGATATGGAAAGCTGTGGGAATGAATCTCAAAGATGGTCAAATCGAGTTCCTGTGGGCTTCTGAAGAAATCAGTTCTCGGCCACATGATTATTGGCCTCTGGTTTTGGACATAGCTTGGAGGAACAATCTCAATAGAATAAAGAGGTGGGAGGCTTCAAAGTTGATCCGTTTCTGGTAGAATACTGATTTACATGTCGCGTTATTGTCTCTTTCAGGTGCATCCAGATTATGGGTCGTAGTGAGCAGGATGAGTTGACAATAGCCCAAATATTTTACCCGTGCATGCAGTGTGGAGACATATTTTTCCTCAAGGTAACTTTACTTCTAAGTTTTAAATCATGGAATACAGATGTTAATTTTATGCTTGTCGTGAGTTCTTGCTAACCATAGCTGTAGCGGGGGATTTTTGTACTACTTAATTGTGATTACTGTCCTAGTCGACTGTGGCAAGTTGTGGTGCACTATCCTCATCTTACACATTCACCCCCAGTCCTCTCAGACTGTTGTCCGCAGATTAATAGTTTAACGGGTAAGGCCATTTGAAGTAAAACTAGTGTGGCACTACAAGAAACTATCAAGGAGAGAAGATTAATTGATATATATTTGGTCTGATGATGCTACAAGACTTAAAATCTCCAAGAGTTATGACTAGAAAATTAATAAAAGAAGAAAGAAGGAACTAGAGACTGATGAAGAGAACTGCATTAGCAAACTCGTTGTCTATCTCGTCATGCGGATGGAACAGTGGAAATTTTTTAAGATTTTTAAGTTCCATGCTTATGATGTTAACAAACACTCTCATGCTTAGAACAGAGAGTAACCCTATTCTGACCTCAAGGTCTGGGTCCAAAGTGCAGCATAGACCTTCACATTATACCTGGCGTGACACTGCTTGCATGAATATGCAATGGCCAGAGTCACATGCATGATATTTAGGTAGCCCAATTATACTCAATATCCATCAGTAAGAGAGAGGATAAAAGAAAAACATAGGGTAGTGGGTTTGGATATGTATACTGAGCAATGGAAGAGAAAGGAATAGCCAAGAACAGGGAGTTGAAAATTAACAGGAACTAGTCAAACGCCTATAGGAATATGTTGGTCGGAGGATCCTGGGGCTCTAATTTTTAATGTACTCATATACATTGGAGTGAGGTGCCCCTAGCTGTATTAGGAGAGTGCCTAAGACGTGGGCCTCTGTCATGTTGGAATGAAGCCTGTAACAGGACAACTTACTGGCTTGTATCCATGGACCCACAAATAACAACTGCTTGTACATAAATTTAATCTGACATTCTCCATGTTCAGAAAAATAATTAGTTCTCTACAAGTAGAAGTAAAGAAAAGGGAAAAGAGGGGGGGGGGGGGGGAAGTGAAAATCATCGAATAATGAGGTATCGAGCTAGAGAAATAAAGTTGATGTATTTCAACGAAGAAAAGTAGGGTAAGAGTTGTGCTGCTGAGTTGCACCAGATAATGAGGTCTGGCCATATGAAGTGCATAATGATAGTTATGCATGATTTCTATCAAAAGAAGAAAATCATCGAATAATGAGGTATCGAGCTAGAGAAGTAAAGTTGATGTATTTCAACGAAGAAAAGTAGGGTAAGAGTTGTGCTGCTGAGTTGCACCAGATAATGAGGTCTGGCCATATGAAGTGCATAATGATAGTTATGCATGATTTCTATCAAAAGAAGAAAATCATCGAATAATGAGGTATCGAGCTAGAGAAATAAAGTTGATGTATTTCAACGAAGAAAAGTAGGGTAAGAGTTGTGCTGCTGAGTTGCACCAGATAATGAGGTCTGGCCATATGAAGTGCATAATGATAGTTATGCATGATTTCTATCAAAAGAAGATGAGGTTAAGGAGACTACCAGAAAAGTAATTAAGGACTTGAATCTGGATAGACGTGTCCCAACTAATTTGAACCGAAAGAGGGATCAGCATAGTGAATTTCTGAAGGTCACTATCAAACCAAATTTTTGATCGAAATGGGAGTGAACTCTGAATATATGTTTTGATTCAGAGAGTACAAGATGAAGTTTAATCAAAATTGGCTGTCGTCTTAATATGTCGTGATTGTTTGTAGTTAATTTTTTTCCCCTTCTGAAATGCGCCCTCCCCCCACCCCTCAATAGCAGTGGTTATGATTTGTACCATGGGATTTGCACGATTTTGTAATCTAAACCCGACCTTGACATTTCGTTGCAATTGGCTTCCACTGATAAAAGGCTGTTACGTCGTCTCATGTGTCTAGCGTTAGTCCTTTAGTCCATTATTATGACGTCTGTGTTCATTTGGGAATTAAAACCAAGCTGAAATATCTGGGACAACAATTTTCATCGAAAGATCAGTTTTTGAATTGCCAAAATTTGTAAAGATCAGGGTTTAAACTGCAATTAGGCCATGTGGATTTAATAAGATATGTTTCCTACAAACAGGCCGACATCTGTCAGTTGGGTATGGATCAGCGGAAAGTGAATGTCCTTGCAAGAGAGTACTGCGATGACATCAAGAGGAAAAATAAGCCTATCATATTGTCTCATCGTAGGTCCCTTCTGATTTTCAGTTCTTCTAAGTTAATATTGGCAATTTTCCAGGAATGCTGAAATTTCTCATGGTTTTATAATTTGCAGACATGCTTCCTGGTTTACAGCAAGGCCAGGAAAAGATGTCAAAGAGTGATCCCTTATCTGCCATCTTTATGGATGATGATGAGGTACTACATCTAATGCTAAATCAAAAGCCTGAGTTACCTATTATGTTGAGGTGACCTCTTTCCTAAAGCAGTCACAATACTTCAACTGCTTTGTAGAGTTGATGTTGGTATGGCATACATGTTGCAGGCAGATGTAAACGTGAAGATAAAACAGGCGTACTGCCCTCCTAAGGTGGTTGAAGGGAATCCATGTCTCGAGTACATACAGTACCTGATCTTTCCTTGGTTTCATGAGTTCAAGGTTGAAAGGCATACGACCGATGGCAGTGAAAAGTGAGTTGTTTTGACTTACATAGACCTTATGCAGTAGGTTTTTTTGGAGACTTTGTCCTGCTTTCTTGATTCGCAGAGGAATCATCTTTCTTGTTCAAAGGGAATGTCATTTATGGGTGCTGCTTTTTCATATATTGCTTATTTAATGGTTCTGGTTGTTTAAGCAGGACTTTCACCAGTTTTGAAGAGCTAGTGGCTGCCTATACATGTGGGGAGTTACTTCCGGATGACCTTAAACCTTCTCTATCTAAAGCTTTAAATAGGATACTGCAGGTAAATATGTGAAGTTCTAGAACCTGATCCCCGTGTGGCACATTCTGATGTCTAGTTTCCAAGTGTGGCACATTCTGATCTTTGGAATGAACTGGTATTATGCAAATATTTTTCATAAAATTATGTTTGACGTGCAAAAATTGAAGCATTTTGGGCCGGCTCATTTGCTTTCATGCATTTTTGCTGTTGCATTGGCCCCTGGGTGATGTACATGCTTGTGACATGTCATCTGGAGTTGCACATTTCCAGTTCGTCTTATATTAGCCTCAATCAATTCTAAACTTTCCCACTACACCCAGCTGCTTAATCAATTACCCAAGCTTTGGCATCTTGTAGTGCCATTTTTTGTTTTTGGTTAATAGTAGCGCCTTTAATGCATACTAATGACATTTGTTAACCTAGTAGGTCTCAAAGATAGTGGTTTGCCTAGCATGGCAAGTGTATCATCTCTTTCCATATCAGGATGTTAACATCGTACTCCCTTGTGTTGCAGCCTGTGCGTGATCATTTCAAAAATAATGCCCATGCTAGTGATCTTTTGGAGAAAGTGAAGGTATCATTCTTGTCTTAACATACATGACATGATCTAAGTTTTTTTTTTGTTGTTGTGTTCAAAGGCATCTTTAGAAACTTGTGGGACTTTTTACTTTTCCCCATAAATTTGATCTTACTGTTCTTATGCAGAGTTTCAAAGTCACCAGATGACACAGGATATGCTATTGGAAAGAGTTTGGAAGCTGCATACCTTGACGAGCTCAATTTTATTTGGATGCATATTTCAAATTGATTCAGATTGGCTTGTAGTTAGGAAGCCTTTTTTTTTCTCGAGATTATTAGAATGTGAATTTCTTACCCCCGAGTGTGATTGCGACTAGACCTGGCAAAATGTTAACCGGACCCGTTACCCGGTCCGTACCCAGTCCAAAATTCCGGGTACGGGTAGCCATTTTCACTACCCGCAGAAATTGGACCCGGACCCGGACCGACTCGTAATTTTCGGGTAGGTTCGGTTCGGATTTCGGGTAGCCCGAAATTACCCGGGTTTTTTGAAGTATATAATGGAAAATTGGAATGTGCCCTAAATTCGTATCACTCTCACAGTCACAGACTTCTCACGCCGTGCCGTCGCAAGCCCACACGGCAACAATCCATCTGCCGGCGACGGAGCCTTCCGGCGATAGAGCCCTCCGTCATTGGCTCATCGCTCATCTCAGATCTGCCGGCGACAGATCGTGAACTCGTCGAGACGGCGAGCCATATCCAGACCGACCGACCACTGCCGTAGCAGCGCCGACAGCTGCTGTTCAAGCCGTAGCAGCACGCCATCAACCACCGCCGTCAGCCTCCGTCAGTCCACCGCCGCTGTTCACGTCGTATGCCGTAATTCAAGAGATAACCTCCAAAAGACGCAAGATAGCTATAGAGCTTGGATGCCTACAGCCCGTTTCCTTCTCTAAACTGAAAACTCTCCCACTTCTCCCTAAAAACACGCAGCCCAGTGCTGCCTCCCATCGTCGCTCCACCGCGATAAGCGCACATGGGGCTACGGTGGCCAGCCTCAAGTGTAATTTTCTGTTGTGTGTGTGGTCTTTTAACCACTCCTACGAGATGGTGGGTCAAGGATGGCATCTTGATTACAGCTGCCTCTCCTCATATCTGCGTGATCTAGGGGTAGCAAGTTGATTGTTATTGCTCCAATCATGCCAATCTCATCAGATCTGATTAGGTCTAATACACCAAAGTGATCTACTAGATCATTTGATCCTCTTGATCAACAATACCCGGTTGTGGATGGTATGTTTAGCGCCGTTATGGAAAGAGAAGCATCAGCTTCGATATCGAGGCTAGGTTTGTTCCCGTCGATGATGGTCAAAAAATCTCTGGTTGTAGCCGGAGATCTTGTCGGCAGTGGCCAGATGTACTTACCCTCGGGTAATATCCTACCCGCCAGGGTAGGGTACGGATCCCAGATTATTGTACCCGGGAAAACCCGGGTATAAATTACCCGACCCGTAATTACCCGGACCCGGCCGGGTATTACCCGTATCAGCGCGGGTCGACCCGTTTGCCAGGTCTAATTGCGACTAATAATGTTAAGCCTCTGTGCATTGGTTGCCTGAAAAAAAAAGAAAGAAAAAAACACGTAAGAAGAAGCCTAAATTAGGAAACTAAGCAGATTGGATGCATTGATTAACAAAGCAAGTATGATGTACACGCTACGATCTTATAATCACGATAGTCAAGATGTAGCGTACTAATTGCGTCTGATACTCCAAGCTGGATATATTCCTGGAACATTTACCTGGAGATCTCAGATTAAATGAAAAGGTGGGTTCATTTCGCTATTGATATCGGAGAAAACACCATCTTGGCCCAGGCAAGGTGACATCCATTCAAGTGAACTTCACTGCCAAATTCTCCTGTCTCATATTGTTCAGTACACAAGGGCCGAGGTGGTTGCTCTGTGAGATTTTGCGCACTTGTCCCTTGATCACAAAATTAACTGTGTAAACTATTCATCTGGTTCACTGTCGAGAAAAGAATGCATCTCTGTCTTGATTTAATCCGTTTATTTATTCAACTCTGCACCCTCTCTTTGGGTCTACTGTTGAGACTGGCCTTTCATCGATCCGGCCGCCTTGCTCTTAATTTTAAGAACCCATTTGGTTGTGCGCCAAGGAGAAGAGCAGCAAGACCTCAAACTTGATCCTCTATTTCATATCGCATGATAGCTATCCATTCATTGGTGGAAAACAAGTTACCAAACTTGAATCTTCCTCATTGACCTTATTTCATCTTCCAGAATAGTTGTCCGTTACTTAGCATCCACGATGCAATAATCTTATGCCAACGAAAAGGACATGATCAAGTAAAATGATGACGATAAATGGTTTCTCATGGGCTTTTTGTTCCCCAAGGAGTCATCATTTCAGCTGGTGTCTACCTACCAGATTGTGGATTTATGGGATTCTTCCAAATGAGTTGCATAGCTCTCATTACCGTTGGCGATCATATTGTCATCATTTCACCACCCCGGTCGAGAGACTTTGTAGAGATTCCATCTGACTCAAACATTTCATGAAGCTTCAATATCCTTGGTAATGTTCCCGTACATGCAAATGCTTCATTTAGGAAATCTGCATTGCAAGACACAATTTCAGTCAGTACACTGTCAAAGTGTCATCTTATATCACATATCATTTAGGATTTTCTCCATCTTTGACCCTGTGGGCTAACAAGAAACGTACGACATAGAAGTGACTGACTTAGATAGAACTGTATTAAGGACGTAGGCAACAATCAATACATCTCGCCAAAAACTAATGAGGGTATTAGCCTGCAATTCGGTCGTTGTGGTCGGACTCTATTACGGATTTCTGACCACATTCTCCATAGGGCCCTCTTATCTCTTCCTTCTCCGAGCTCAGGTTATGGAAGAAGGAGAAGAAGGAACCGAGAAGAAGGTATCAACAATAACTGGTTTTATTACGGGACATCTCATGATATTCATATCGATCTATTATGCGCCTCTGCATCTAGCATTGGGTACCTGCACCAGTTATTACCTTATGGCTATCAAGGTGCAAACTGCTGATGCATAATAGAACAACCAAAATCCAAAGGGAAAATTAGGTTTTGAGGGGTTTTGGGGTAAAAAGTTTGTAGAAGGTGGATTTCATTTGAAAAATTGTGAAAAAGTGGGGCTTCTTTCTAAAATTTCTGTACAAGGGAATAAGTTTTTAAAAAATGGTTTTTTTTAAATTAATTGTTTTGCTATTCCCAAATTTTCCCCCATCCTGTTTGACCTTCATGGTTTGGTTGCCCCCTCTCCCAAGGCCTGAGACCTTCCCCCACCCCCTCATCTCCCCTTCCCACCCCCACCCGCCCCTACCCATCCACCCACCAACTCGCCCAAGTCCTGCATCAAATTTCCTCTACATTGTCGATTGATTTGTTGGATGAAATTGAAGATTAGGTGAGAGGATTTTCGGAGATTGAAGAGGGCG
The DNA here is from genome assembly GCA_033070095.1 of Escallonia herrerae. NCBI lineage: Eukaryota > Viridiplantae > Streptophyta > Magnoliopsida > Escalloniales > Escalloniaceae > Escallonia > Escallonia herrerae. The sequence continues at coordinate 193,773 of JAVXUP010001632.1, read as the reverse complement.
GCAACTGTTTGATGAAATGCCACTGAGAAGATTTGATGGGTGAGTTGTGTGTGGGTTTAAGGTTAGGAGGATATGGTGGTCGTGTACAAGTCTTACTCTGCAAAAAAATAAGTAACTAGATGCAAATGTTTTCGTCGCTTTGTATCAATATTCAACAACTCTACAAAAAAGCAATAATTTTCAGATTTCCCCTATATCTAGACATTGAGGATTGGATTGTTAGATGAAATTAAGGATTAAGTGAGGGGATTTGTGGAGGTTGAAGAGGGCGGTGGAGATTAAAGGAGAGGTGAGAGTGGGCGCCAATTGTTTGATGAAATGCCACTGAGAAGATTTGGTGGGTGCTTTGTATTGTCGTGACACAAGTCTTACTCTGCCAAAAAAAAAAAAAGTAATTAGATGCAATTGTATTCGTTTGTTTGTATAAATATTCAACTACTCTGCAAAAAAGCAAGTAGTGTTTTCTTTTCATTATTTGAATATCTCAAAGTGCATTAGTGAAGCTGATCAATTTACTTTAAGATGACCTTATATACATATCATGGATTATTTTAGACACTAACATTTACGATCCCTTTTCCTGTAGTTTTTCTCTCACTATTGGATGAGTGTCACATGGTCATAATGGGGAACTTTAGAATGGAGGGACGCAAGGTCCCCAGCCTTTATATTTTTGCATTTTGGCTGAAGTCCGAATAGTCACTTTGTGGTGTTTGTAAAGTAGTTAAGACAGGAACTTGTTAGCAACTGCAACGCCACCACAGACAACAGTGTCGACTGCCTATTGGGGGATTTCAAAATGATGTAGGGTGCTTAGAACGAATTATATTTTTGGTCCTTCACCGTCCCTACTGTTTGAAGTAATTTTTGAGAGAATGAGATCCTTTACTGTTCGTAATTACAAAACACTGAACATAGAGATTGGCAAGTCTAGACCAAAAAACTTGTCAAACTAGAGTCTTTCAAGCCGTAAGCTCATTCAGCTAGATAAAGCCGTTGTTTTGGTAGTAGAAGTTTTGAAGTTCGAAGTTCAGTTCTAGTGTCATCTCCTACACAGTCCATTTGCTACCAAGTATTGCCAACCAAACTTGCATATTTCCTTTAATAGTAAACCAAAATTTAACAGAACTGATCATGAGAAAGAAAACATTAGCCAACCAACTGCAACTATTACCAGTTAACCATGAAAAAGTCTGTAGTATGTCAGTAGAATTATAGTAATTCGTTGGTCCCATCCTCTTTCTAAAAAAATACTGCTTTCAAGCCTCTACAACTTCCTTAAGTTGAGCCTTCAACCTTCTTCTACTCTAGACAAGGCACCTCCTGCATGATGTGAGACGGTGACAAAGGAAAGGGCAAAAAACCATTTAGTGTTATTAAAAATCCAAACATGTATCTAAATAATAACACAAGATGCCTGCAACTGGATATTGCAACGAATAGCAAAACTAACAGACTACACACTTAAAATGGTCTCACTTAATGAACTCGCTTTTGAGTATAGAATATTCAACCACTCCATATAAAAATCCCCTCGCCGAATCCTTAATTTCATCTAACAGATCAATCCTCAATGTCTAGATATAGAGGAAATCTGAAAATTCTTGCTTTTTTGCAGAATAGTTGAATATTGATACAAAGCGAGTAAACATTTGCATCTAGTTACTTTTTTTTGCAGAGTAAGACTTGTACACGACCACCATATCCTCCTAACCTTAAACCCACACACAACTCACCCATCAAATCTTCTCAGTGGCATTTCATCAAATAGTTGGCTCCCCTTTTCAATCTCCAAAAATCTTCTCACCTAATCCTCAATTTCATCCAACAAATCAATCCACAATGTAGAGGAAATTTGATGCAGGACTTGGGCGAGTTGGTGGGTGGGTGGGTAGGGCAGGGTGGGGGTGGGATGGGGAGAGGAGGGGGTGGGGGAAGGTCTCAGGCATTGGGGGAGGGGGTGACCAAACCATGAAGGTTAAACATGATAGGGGGAGGGTAATTTGAGAATAGCAAAACAATTGATTTAAAAAAACCATTTTTTTAACTTATTCCCCTGTTCAGAAATTTTAGAAAGAAGCCCCTCCTTTTCACAATTTACAAATGAAACCCACCTTCTACAAACTTTTTACCCCAAAAACTCTCAAAACCTAATTCTTCCAAATCCAAACTCAAACTCCAAATCAGGAATTACATGTCCACGAGTTTATACCTACAACTAACTAGCGAAACAAATGGGAGAATATGAAACGGTAAGCTTCCTGAGCATCTTTATGTAGCTATCTCGGACTTATAAAACGAGATCCTAGAGTTTTGTGTTTTGAAAATAGATACTGGCAAAGCGTATGATAGGATGAAATAGGACTTTCCAACATGCAGTTCTCTAAAAGTTTGATTTTTTAGCCCATGTATCTAACCTTCTTATGCAGTGGCAGTCAATATTCTTTTTGCAATCCTTGTGGAGATCCTTTGTCTCCTTATTTGTTCATTTTATGTGTGTGTGGGGTGTGGGTGTCGGGGGGGGGGGGGGGAGGGGTAAGCATGTAGAAGATGTTAGGGTTAGATTTTTTTAATCAACTGACAAATCTGCCCTCGGAAAACATATTTTTATGAAGAGTTAATTACGCCATTGACCATTGAACTATTAGGCAAATTTCATTTTGACCACTAGACATCAATTTGTGTCAAAGTGACCACTGGACTCTTTAATTGCGCTCAATTAAGTCACTCTGTTAGATTTCGTCAAATCTAAGTCTGTTAAGTCATTTAATTTAGGGGCAAATCCGTCACTCAATAAATTTCTCTCTCTCTCTCCCCTCTCTCTCTCTCTCTGCAAATTTCGATGGTCTCTTTTCTACCGCCTCCTTCATCGTCGCCTGTTCCTATGTATAGCCCAACTTCATCCACAGGCTTTGTGCCACCATTGAACTCACTAAAGATCTGGCATAGTGGCTTCCTAACAACATTACCCAAAACATTCAATCTTCCTCTGTGAGATATTCCAATGGCAATGGTCTCAACACCAAGATCTGCTGACAGATCAAACATCTCTTTCATGCCAGGAATCAAGGTCTCACAACCTTTAAGGCCAAACCTCTTGGCTGCAGTCCACTTTGTGGCCAAAAAGTTCTCAAACTGAGTACTCCACATAAGCCTGTCAAGAATAACCTCGCGACGCTGCCGATTGTATTGCACCTGCGTCGGAGTCTCAATCTTCTCTCTCAACCAATTACACTTCTCACGATTAGCAATGCGCATGTATTCATAACCAATGGTTCCGCAATAAGCCGGCTCAAGCCGGGTCAATATCGCTCTAAGGGTCTGCACATGACGATTCTCAAATAAAAACCCAGACATTCTCCACACACCCAGGAAGAATTCACGATCAAGATCAGCTTCAGTGAACCCATAAAGAGTAGGGTCTAAATCATCAGGAATCTCTCTTTCGTCCAAACCCAAAGGGTCCAACTTGGCTTTCATGTGACCATAAAACCTTTAACCTGGTAAGCTCTGACGTCGTTCTTCAAGCTCTCGCCAACCACCGCCTCCGCCACCTCTCCGCCAGGCGCCGTCGCGACAAAGGAGGAATCTCCATCGATCTGCTCAACCTTTCGATCTCCGATGACATCTCTCTCACCCCTCTTTGCAAGCAAGATTTCACACTTGGAAAGGGAGATCACTGGTCTATTCGATTTCTTGGTGCCCTCTCTGCTTAGTGACAAAGCCACCTTCTTTGGGGTCGGTGAGGAGGACAGGACCATCTCCCACTCCGGCGGTTTCTTTCTTTCTTTCTTTACAACCGGATTATACCCGACAATGGTCATATTTCAAAGACATTGAACGTGGTGGTGGGTAAGTGAGCAATGGAGGAAGAAAAATTGGAGAAGAAAAAGAAGAATACAAAAGAAGTAAATTGTTGCCCAATTAACGTGTTTGCCCCTCACTACAGGGAATTAACGGGACGCCGGTAGGCTTGATTCAACGGAATAACATTATTTGGACAAAATTAAAAGATCAGTAGTCACTTTGACACAATTTGATGTCCAGTGGTCAAAATGAAATTTGCCTATAAGTTCAATGGTCAATGGCGTAATTAACTCTTATGAACCTTGAAAGGACATTATGGTAAATGGATAGCTATAGTATATTGAGACGAGATAAAGATTGAACCATATTACACTTCAAGGATATAACAACGTCTACAGAAAATGATACAAGTTAGGAAAATGTTACACCGGATCAATTCCACCATGTGCCTCCAGAATTCAACAAATGTCCTCGTGGCCTGAGCTGCGAGCATCTGATAGTGGCTGGAATAACCAAATTTACAAATGACGTTAATTATGGGATATCTTGCAAGATGAAGTTTTATATATGAGAAGGAGGGAAGGTAGCCCTGCCAGGAATACTAAAGAACCGCTGACAAACTAAAGAGTCTAGTTAATCAAGTCAGTTATTTGCGTGAACGTATTCATCAGACAATGCTTAGTTCCTTTTCTAACTGTAAAGGCATATCTAATATGAATGGCGATAAAATTGCTAGATTCAGGCTGGGAAATATGATACATGCAAGATCCAACAATAACAGTACCTTCAGTAAGAGATCACGTGAAACAAAATTGGTATCAGTACTCAGCACAGCCTTGTTTTCAGTTGTCTGCAAGAACTGGCTTCAGATGCTTTCTGTAGAGTCTAGTCTCTCAGATTAGTTGAAAAGGTTTATCAAGAAGACCATCATAAGTAATTACTAGAAGCAGATGCAAAATAGTTTTGTAAGACGAACTACATTTTGAATTTTGAACGGAGTTAAACTTGAATTGTTAGCTGGGCATGGGGGTGTGGGGAGGATGCCAGCATTTATATGGAAAATAAAGCCTTTTCACTCTTGAGTCTCGATTCTTCTGCATCGTTTTTCCAGATCTCTTTCCTTCTGCAAGTTTCCAATCAAATGCTAGTAGTTTGACACTTCGTGGTGAGTACTGATTCCCAACTACATCCAGAATCAAGGGGAGATTTAATGGAGTGAAAGGCCAAGCCAATTGTGTAGCGCAGCCCATCTGGCCACAGCAGTGGACCCAAAAGTAACAGAAAAATGGATAATGGATTTCACTAAGGAATGTTAAAGACATTACTAAAAGAATGCCAAAAAAAAGAAATTGATTAGATCATACTAATGCATGGGGAACCCCCCTAACATTCATGAATTTCTACACAAATTGCTAGCTCTTCACTCAAATGCCAATGATATATCTTTTATGATCTGAATGTAAGAATGAGCTTACAATGCGACCCCAGCGATCAGTAGAATTAACATCAGCTCCTTTCTCGAGAAGTAGGAGAACAACTTCTTTGCAATTTTAACACGATGCTAAAAGAAGCGCTGTTCTCTTATCATAGTCCCCAAGATTGGGTTCTACTCCTTTCTCTAGCTCCTTTATATATTACACCCCCTTTGTCGCCTTTACATGAGAAGTAGAGGAGGCGATATGGGCCGTCTATGGCAGACTAAATTTCCACATGAAAAGTACAGTAGCACCTCAGCAATCAGATTCTCATTCCTACAGCAACTACATCTACTTACAGATATACCTATAAGGGTAGCCAAATCGACATTGGATCGTCTCCCTCTTAATTGGTCTAAAAGCAGGAGAAACATACTTATAAGTCCTGACATGAGACAGAACTGCTAAAGAAACACCTCGAATCACAAGTTCTCAAGGCAATAATGTAGGGAAACACCTGAATCACAACTTTAGGGCCTCATAAGGAGCCATGCACATTATAGGAAATAATGAACCCTTTCCTGGCATACAGCTTAATCTGAAGAGCAACCAATTAAATTGCAAATGGTTTCTAATTGCAATTTTGTGGTTCGACGTATGCAATAACGTGCTTTGTATCATTACGAAGGATGTGAAAGCTAAAGTGTTAGAATGAAGTTAAACATAGGATATGGCTTGAGTTCTTCAGGCCATACCTAGGCCACTTGAGAAGGAGTCCAAATCTGCAACCCTTACGAAATTGTATTCGATGTCACTGAATCCAAGAAGTACTCAACCTATGCCGAGTAAACTACAGAGTAATCCCTCATAAATTGGAGAAAATGAACAAGGCAACTACCCAGTATCAATCCTTGCTAACCGAGGAGGCCGGGAAAATATGAAAAACAACCTTGAATGGCATTGTTTCATACAGTGGCCACGCCAAAACTGAAGCCACAATGCGTTACGAGGAGTAAACAAAAGCTTCGCATAGAGACCGGTGTTTTTCGGCCACACCAGCGAGCGTACTACCTGGAAATGAGATATAGATTGAACCATGTTGCAGTTCATAATCACGTCTGCAGAAAACTGACACAAGTTGGGCAAGTGTTATACCGGATCAATTCCATGATGTGCCTCCAGAATTCTGCAAATGTCCACGTCGCCTCAGCTGCGAGCATCCGACAGTGGCTGGAATAATCAAGTTTTTTTTTATATAAAAAAAGACGCTTATATTGTTATGCTTGATTCAGCAACTAATTTTTAAATTGTGCAAAATAATCACTTCTATGTTATGCTTGATTTTCTAACTAATTTTAATTTATTAACTTTATCTTTGCACAAACATTGTTGTGTCGTTGTAACTAGCATTACTTTTATAAAGGGAAAAACCAAGTTGGTGTAACACCATTTTTGGTGTTACACTTAAACTCATCTAGTGTAGCGAATCTAATTAATGATGCCACTTGATAACTACGTGTTCAAAATTTCAAAAAACATGAAAAATAAATAACTTTTCTCTAGTATCGTTAACTTCTACTTCTTAATAGCTTTCGCTTGTCTCAAATTATGTACATACATAGCATGTGCCGCAAATGTTGGTTACACATAATTGAAAGGTCAGCACAGGGAGTACATAAATTTCAGAATATTTTGTTTGCTTTTGATAACCGGCTATTTTATTTTTAGAGAAGTATTAAGGATAAAAAAATACTATTATTTTTTGATACAGGGTAATCAAGGGCCCGGAGTACATAAAATACTTTTCAAAATTCGATCCAACGGCTGGGAGCCCATCTTGAGAAGCTTCTCGAAGCAAGTTCCCCTTTTAAACGTCACCACCTCCCCCTCCTCTCCCCGTCACTTAGAAGTGTCAAAAGGGCCGGGCTTGGGCCGGCCTGGCCCAAGCCCATCGGGCCTCCAGCAAAACGGGCCTAGGCTGGGCCAGAGGGGCTCCCAAACGGGCAGGGCCGGGCCAGAATAGGGGGATATCTGGGCCCAGTCCAAGACCAGGCCCTAGGCCCAACATTTAGGGCCGGGCTTGGGCCAGGCCCGAGCCCAATTTTTTTACTTGTTATTCAAAATAATATTATTATTTTACTATCTTTTTTGTTATGATTATTTAATAATATAAATACGAACTTTTTATATGTATTTTAACAGTTATTTTTTTACGCACGGTGCCAATACTAATTTATATGTAAGAGGGTGGAATTAATCAGTTTGGTATTTATTGACAAATAAATTTGGCCCATCCAAGACCGCCAAGGCCTCTTCAAGGAGGCTCATGATTTCTCACGGTTCGATTGTAATCTTTGTAATCCAATTCTTATTTTACGTCAAACATATCTTTGATTATTGCACCAAGGAAGAACGATCAGCATAATTCATGTTCAGATTCATTGCTCATTTGATTATCGTTGGACACGCACACTTATATATAATAATGTATGTATACAATAATACTTGGCCAAAAGAGGGCCTAGGGCAAAAAAGGGGTCAGAAATAGGGTCAACCTTGGGGCCAAAAAGGGGCCATTTTTTGGGCCAAAAGAGGGCTAGGCCGGGCCAAACCGGGCCATTTTAGGGCCGGGCAAAAAATGGGCCACTTGAGGGCCGGGCCAGGCCTGTTTCTCCAAAAATTCGGCCTGGCCCAAGCCCTAAGGGTTAGGGTCGGGCCGGGCCAAAAATGGGCCTGGCCAGGCCGCCCGGCCCTTTTGACAACTCTATCGTCACTCACATTATTACTCCTCTCGTTTCACTTTGTTTCTTCCTCACTTTTCTCTCTCCGTTTGCTTCTCGGGAAAATGTGAACCTTTAGCCGTCGATGTTGACCTAGGGACGAACAACTCTTGCGTCGCCCTGTGCAAAAGCGACAGCACCGTTGAGGCCATAGCGAATGAGCTGGGGAACAACACGACGCCATCTAACGTGGCTTTCACTGGCACTGGCTGTTTGACCAGAGAAGCCGCCTGAGATCAGGCCGCGTCAAATCCGGCCAACACGGTCTCCGGTCAGTCATTATCCTCTTTGTTTCGCTTGAACATGAAAGTTGAATCCCTAACTTGTAGTAGCTTGTCCTAGTGTTTTTCCTCTTGTATTCGCGACTGGACTTGTTTATTTGAGAACGTTATTGATGCAAACCGTTGGAGACTGAAAGCATTAGTATATAATTGCGTAACATAATAGCAGCTACGGGCTCATTTGTGATGTGACTGTGTGTTCTATTGAGCAAAAAATGGCAGTGCGGAGAATAATTGAGTGAAATATGCCTGAGTCGAATGCGTTGCACTCTTTCCTTAAGACAGTATTTGCTCCCTTATAATCTGCGTAGGGTAGTAGCAAATCTGCCTCCCAAGATAAAACAGGCGAAACTCTGTTGATCACAGTAGATTGCAATCAACAGACAGAAATTTGAGAGAGAGAGCAGGAGAGAATTCGGAGTGAACAAATGATCCGACCATCAGCACTATTTATAGACACCAAAGGGTGCCTAGAACAGGTGCAAATAGTTGTGACAGTTAAGTGATTCCGCAGATGTCACTTAACAGTCACAATCTGTAGACACGCTGAACAGGTGCAATATTTGAACTAAAAGGCACCTTAGACAGGTGCCATTTCGAATTTAAACAGATTTGAAATCTGTTTAATTTCGTGAACAGTTACACTGTTTCAGTCCAAATTACAACTCACAGGCTGAACTTGTCGCAAAAAGTTAAGCTGGGCGAGGGCTCCTAGCGACGATGCGCACGTGCAAAGTGCAAAGTGCGCCTAAAAGTGCCAATAGCGCCTTTACGCCGCGGCCACCGGCACGCGCGCGCGCGTGTGCGGTGCGGTGCACCGCACATGTGCGAGTGCATGGCCATGCATACCATGTGTTTCTAGAATAATATGATATGTCACATAGCCATTTAAATACCCTTAACTTTTCGATTTTCCAAGCCATGTGGGAACCTACTTCATGATTAGTTTCAACCTTATTAAATTCCAATGTTTGAGAGTTAATATCTCTCAAACCAATCAATCAATTTGATTGATTCTTTTTGCAACTTATTCCTTGTAGTACAAACATTAATAAGGTAAGAATCAATAATGAAAAATTCGCAACAATTTCCCCCAATTTTCCAAAATTGGATTTTATCACATTCCTAATTTAGAAATGTACCTCTCTCTATCCTTTGGTAGGTCCTACTAAGATAAATGTGTCTTTCAACTTGAACCTTTACCATATAGCAATAAAGTCAATCAGAATTCAAAGTAGCCTTAGCCTTGAACTAAGAATCCTTGGTGATTGATCATCACAACTATGTGTAGAACTTTCCAACCAAATTTCCAAATACCTGCACATTTACGGCCATGTGCCACATCTTAGGATTTTCATTAGTGCTATAGAGACTGGCTCAAATCTCGTAGAAGCGGCCCCACTTCCCGCACTTACATAGGTAAATCTACTAAGGTGCACTTGTATGACTTGCACCTTCCTTTAAGGACATAGATTTATTAAGGGAATAACTCCCACCCTCCTTTTGTTCTCCATACATACATGCACTACCTTGAGATGGCATGAAGATCAAAATCTTCATCTTTTAGTGCATATTTGGTTATAAATACAACGTGTTTTTCCATTGAACTAGTAGACTAGAGGTTACTCTAGTATCTAGTTGGTTTTCATGTGTATGTTACCTCTCTAATTTCATGAGCTTCAAACCCATCTCCCTGGAAGTCTGCCATATTATATCCCTGCCTAGGCATTTCGTAAAGGGATCTGCCAATTTACCTTTGGACTTCACATAACTAACAGTAACAACTCCTTTGCTTAATTGTTCTCTCACATAGCTATGTCTAAGACTTATATGTCTAGACTTCCCATTGTAAACCTTACTATATGCCCGCGTTAAATCTCTATCAACAGGTCTCTTAGCCATTCTGCCTCCTTGACCACCATTGCCAAAGCAATAAACTCGGACTCCATGGTCGAATGTGAAATCAAAGTTTGCTTTTTGGAACCCCAAAAAATAGCACCTCCACCTATGGTAAATATCCAACCACTTGTGGACTTTATTTCATCTGAGTCCGTAATCCAGTTTGCATCTGTGTACCCTTCCAAAACGGCAGGAAATTCCTTGTAAGTTAGTGCATAGTCCATTGTTCCCTTAAGATACTTAAGTACTCTAAACACCGCGTTCCAATGGACTTGCCCGGGGTTATGAGTAAACCTACTCAAAACACCAACCGCAAAGGCTATATCTGGTCGGGTACATTGCATGATATACATCAAGCTGCCGATAATACTAGAATACTCTAGCTGAGAAACACATTTCCCTTCATTTGCCCTCAACTTGATCGAAGGGTCATATGGGGTAGTAACCGGGGCACAATTCTCGTGATTAAATTTCTTTAAAATTTTCTCAATATAATGAGACTGTGACAAAGAAATAGAATCCGAGGATCTAATTATTTTCATTCCCAATATAACATTGGCTTCCCCCATATCCTTCATATCAAACGATGAAGATAGAAATATTTTAGTTTTCAACACCGTATCTAAATCAGTTCCAAAGATTAACATATCATCCACATACAAACATATTATCACACCACGTCCTTTATCAAACATAGAATAAACGCATTTGTCACATTCGTTTATTCTAAATCCACGAGAGATAACGACTTGGTCAAATCGTTCATGCCACTGCTTAGGAGCTTGTTTTAAGCCATACAAAGATTTGATGAGCTTACATACCTTTGTTTCTTGGCCCTTTAGTACAAAACCTTCCGGTTGTTCCATGTACACCTCCTCATCTAAAATACCATTTAGAAAAGCAGTCTTGACGTCCATTTGTTGTATAACTAGTTTGTTAATGGACGATAAAGCAAACAATAATCTTATAGTGCTAAGTCTAGCTACCGGAGCATAAGTGTCGAAATAGTCAATTCCTTCCTTTTGTTTAAAACCCTTGGCTACAAGTCTAGCTTTATACTTATCTACAGATCCGTCTGGCTTAAGCTTTCACTTAAAGACCCATTTGCAGCCTATTGGTTTAAACCCTGGTGGTAAATCCGTCAATACCCAAGTTTGGTTTGACATTATCGATTCCATTTCATCATTTATGGCTTCTTGCCACAAGTCAGAATCTCGAGAAGCTATGGCTTCTCGATACGTAAGAGGGTCATGTTCTACGTTATACGTATGAGAGTAATCACCTTCATTTCTACTTCCCTCAACTAAGAATTGGTAGAAATTTGGACCATAGGTTTTTTCAATCCTTGCTCTCTTACTTCTCCTTAGTTCACCTCCTTCCCCCATTTCCGGAGTAGGGTGAACTTGATCCTCATCGACTGTGTCTTCACTTTTTCGATTGCTAGAGAAAGAATGTTCAAAAAATTCTGCATCTCTAGATTCCAAAATAATATTTTGGCTAACGGATTCCGTTGATTCCATGGTTAAGAATCTATACGCTTTGCTATGTTGAGCATAGCCTATGAAGACACATTCGATTGCCTTTTGCCCCAATTTGGGTCTTTTCGGATCGGTTAGCCTTACTAAAGCCCTACACCCTCATACTTTAAGGTGTCCAAAAGAAGGATTTCTCTTCTTCCATAACTCGTAGGGTGTGACATTAGATTCCTTGTGGGGTATACGATTAAGTATATATGTAGAAGTCATGAGTGCTTCTCCCCACAAATTCTTAGGCAAATCAGAAGTAAGTAATAAGGTATTAACCATTTCTTGCAAGGTCCTATTTTTCCTCTCGGCTACACCATTTTGTTGTGGACTATAAGGAGCTGTAACTTGGTGTATGATACCCCAAGTTTCAAATAGATCATCAAAGGAAAGATATTCACCTCCCCTATCCGACCGTAAAATTTTAATCTTACGATCTAATTGATTCTCTACTTCTGCTTTGTAAATTTTAAATTTATCCAAAGCTTCATCCTTAGTCCTTAGCAAGTACGTGTATGTATAACGTGAACAATCATCTATAAATGTAATGAAATATCTTTTACCACTCCTTGTTAGATGACCTTCCATTTCACACAAGTCCGAATGTACTTATTCTAATAGTTGTGTTTTCCTCTCAACCCCTTTAAAGGGTTTTCTGGCTATTTTAGCCTTTATGCAAACTGAACATTTCTCTAAACTAGGTGAAGTATTTTGAGGTATTAAACCCAATTTTACCATACTTCTCATGCGTTTATAATTAACATGACCTAGTCTAGAATGCCATAAATTAAATGGAACAGCAATATAAGCAAACTTAGTATCTTTATTAGCAATAGTAAGCTTGTACAATCCATTGGTTACATATCCCTTGCCAACATAGTTCCCTCCCTTGGTCAGAATAACACTATCTGACTCAAACAAAATCTTAAATCCAAACTGATTAAGCATACTAATAGATATAAGAATTTTCCTAACATCGGGAACAAAAAGCACATCCTTTAAGGTCAGCTTCTTTCCGGAGGAGAGATAGAGCACAACAGTTCCTTTGCCCATGACCTTAGCCGTAGATGAATTTCCCATGCAGAGATGATATCCCTCCGCAACTGGCTCGAGGTCCTTGAACAGATTTCTGTTTTTAGCAATGTGCTTGGTTGCACCGGAGTCCACCCACCACTCTTCATCTTCCCCCATCATGTTGGCTTCGGAAACCACTGCAACGAAGTCCTCGTTGTCAACCACATTGGCATGGTCCTTTTTCTGCCTCTTAGCCACTCGGCAATTCTTCTTGAAGTGGCCAATTTTCCCACACTTCCAACAGGCCTTTTTAGGCTTGTCTTGCCGGTTGGTAGAAGCAGAAGCTTGACCATCAAGCTTACGCTTAGTGCCACTAGAGGAGCCATGATCTATTACAAGAGCCTTGGAGGATTTGTTTTCTTCCAACTCAAGCCTATCCAAGTTTCAAAAATTCTCTTCAACTTGGATATACTTGACCAACTCTTGCATGGTCATGGCATCCTTCTTTTGTTTTAACTCCTTATGACATTCTTTCCAAGCTAAAGGCAATTTAGAAATTATAGTAGACACTTAGAAAGACTCATCAAGAGAGTGGCCCTCCAAAATAATTAAATTCATAATCATTTGCAGTTCATGAATCTGAGTAATAACAGACTTGCTATTTTCCATGCGGAAGTCAAACAACTTACTGATTAGGAATTTTTTATTCCCGGCGTCCTCCGTCTTGTACTTGCTGTCGAGATCATCCCATATTTCCTTTGCGGTGCTGTTTGCGTACTTGATCTCGTACACGTCGTATAAAGTGTCGGACAGCCCTCCCAAAATGTAGCCCTTACAGTAGGTGTCGTCATCCTCCCACCTTTGCTTTTTCTTCATGGCAGTTTGCTTTATTGCTTCGTCTGCAGCTTCATCCACGGTAGGCTTAGGAATAGTGAGCACATAGGCAATTTTCAATGTAGCAAGAAAGAAGTACATCTTGCTCTTCCATAGCCTAAAGAAAGAGCCATTGAACTTAGCCAGCTGTGAGATGTCGTTGATCACAGGCATCCTTGAAGTATTCTCCATCGTAGCCAAATACTGTCTTAAGATTGTTGATCAAAAAATGGCAGTGCGGAGAATAATTGAGTGAAATATGCCTGAGTCGAATGCGTTGCACTCTTTCCTTAAGATAGTATTTGCTCCCTTATAATCTGCGTAATGCCTCCCAAGATAAAACAGGCGAAACTCTGTTGATCAAAGCAGATTGCAATCAACAGACATAAATTTGAGAGAGAGAGCAAGAGAGAATTCGGAGTGAATAAATGATCCGACCATCAGCCCTATTTATAGACACCAAAGGGTGCCTAGAACAGGTGCAAACAGTTGTGACAGTTAAGTGATTCTGCAGATGTCACTTAATAGTCACAATCTGTAGACACGCTGAACAGCTGCAATATTTGAACTAAAAGGCACCTTAGACACGTGTCATTTCGAATTTAAACAGATCTGAAATCTGTTTAATTTCGTAAACAGTTAGACTGTTTCAGTCCAAATTACAACTCACAGGCTGAATTTGTCGCAAAAAGTTAAGCTGGGCGAGGGCTCCTAGCGACGATGCGGTGCAAAGTGCAAAGTGCAAAGTGCGCCTAATAGCGCCTTTACGCCGCCGCCGCCGGCGCGCGCGCGTTCGGTGCACCGCACATGTGCGAGTGCATGGCCATGCATACCATATGTTTCTAGAACAATATGATATGTCACATAGCCATTTACCGCACATGTGCGAGTGCATGGCCATGCATACCATATGTTTCTAGAACAATATGATATGTCACATAGCCATTTAAATATCCTTAACTTTTTCATTTTTCAAGTCATGTGGGAACCCACTTCATGATTAGTTTCAACCTTATTAAATGCCAATGTTTGAAAGTTAATATCTCTCAAACCAATCAATCAATTTGATTGATTCTTTTTTGCAAATTATTCCTTGTAGTACAAACATTAATAAGGTAAGAATCAATAATGGAAAATTCCCAACATGTTCTTGTCGTGGTCAAGTGCAGATCTCGGTGGGGTACATTAGATGGTGCTGCTGTTCAGGCTGCAACGTTGACCGGCGAGGATTGGGCACGGCTTCCACCAGAACTCCTCTCTCTCATCCTGGTCAAGTTAGACCTCCTCCTCGACAGCTAGCGTCCGCTTTGGTGTCGTGTGTACGCACTGGCGTCCAATTACAGCCGAGGATGCAGCCCTAACTTCTATCACAAAAGCCCGCATGAATCAGCTTCCCCTCATACTCAATCTCTACACCACCAACCCTACCGAGACGTGGAATGTTTACAATGTCACTGAGGGTAGGGTGTTGAGATTTCGGGTGCCTACGCCTCCCGGCATGGCACCACCTCAACAAGAATATGCTGATGCCGGATGGTTGCTCATCGTGGATGACTCTTTTATGATCCCTATTTTTCAGGATCCCCTCCCACCACCTGTACCCAACAATCTCGCTTTGCTGATGCCAGGAATGGCCGAATTGATGAGGAAGACAAATTTTAGTGAGTCTATTGGACGCCCAAAATATACCGTGAAGGGCATTGATTTCGATTGACAGCTTGCATTTTTTGTACTCTGACCACTAAACAATCATCCACACATAGCCACCTCATCCTGGAAAATACAAGTACATCAGATGCAGGTTTCTCTATTAAAGATCGTTTAGCATATTTCTCTATACAAGATAGTGTTTCAATCAGGCTTGTAGACAAGAAACATCGTTGAAATGGTTGTTACCCCATACACGAGGTTTGGGACATCACGTTGAAAGTGTAAAACACAAAAAGGGTATGGGTCCTAAATGTAGATATCAAAGTTTACATGCGAACAATACTAAATGGGATATCTTAAAATTAAACTACCTGCATATAACTCAAAAAATTTACATTTACCCAGAAACCATTCCTCACTAGACGTGAAATCACATGCAACGAATTCAACTCTTATCTTACGTAATAAAAGAATCCGAACTTTTAAATGTACTTTCAGTGGCAGAGCTAGACTTTGGTATCCAAGATTACTTCGTTTCAAATGTCAAATAGCAGAAAACATATGCACAAAGGTACCAGCCTAAGCATTGCACTTTGGCTTGAAGCACCATCCCTAGGAGTACTATGAAACCAGAAACTGGGTCTGAGTCGATTCTTCGAAAATTTTTCCTCCAATGACCACTCTTTCTTTTTACTTAAACTGCTCACTCACCAACTTAAACTAGATAACTTACAGCACCATCTAACAACTACCCCACACACGTAACTAGTTATTCCACGGCTGACTACAAATTTTAATCTGCCAAAATTTATTTGTCAGCATGACTGAAGAAAGCTGGAATACATACACCATTTAAACCCATTCTATACCAAGAATAGATACACTTCAATCCTCACAGAAAAAAGCTAACTTAACATCAAAAAAGGCGTACCAGAGGAACTCACTTCTCCATCAAAATTCTTTTGAGTGTAGCACTT
The DNA here is from genome assembly GCA_033070095.1 of Escallonia herrerae. Lineage (NCBI taxonomy): Eukaryota > Viridiplantae > Streptophyta > Magnoliopsida > Escalloniales > Escalloniaceae > Escallonia > Escallonia herrerae. The sequence continues at coordinate 177,554 of JAVXUP010001632.1, read as the reverse complement.
AATAAATGGTAACCTGAAATACTTTTTCAGTCTCTGTCAACTACCCAAACCAAGATACTGATAACCAATTAAAACACAAAAAAGACATCGCAAATTAAGTAAACCATACTAAGTTAGAACGAACAGGCACTTTTAAGATACCGTCCAACGTTCAAAAAGTGCGGCCTGTGCATGTTAATTTGTCAATGCCAAAATCCTAGATAGAGGTACTTAGGGTATGATAGAGACAAAGGTAGAAATTAGACAGGTTTGGAGAGATAGATAGAAAAAGAAATAGGGTTACGAAGGGGCATCTAGGGTTCATATATAAGGGCCGATCCCTATCTACCGATGAAGAAACAAGAATTTTTCCCTATTTCACTAGCTGATTTGTGACCGTCCACGTCTCACAATGAACGATTCAAATCACTTTTTTTTAAAAAAAAGTCTAAGACGTTCGCCACTCTTTCTAGCAGTTAGGATTTATTCTCATAAGAACAAACTTTGGCTGTTACCTCGGTTGTAGAAATCTTCCTTCAACCTCATATATAGTGACAATTAATAGTCGCTATATGTCTTTAATGACTTTTCTGTTAATATTTTCAACGACAACTCTTAACAGTATTTTTTTAGTGTCACTAAATAAAAGTCATTAAAAATATTTAGCAACCGTCAATTATCGCTACATGGAGTTAGGAGAAAGATTCCTTCTACCCGGGTAGCAGCTAAAATTTTTCCTTCCCATGATACCCTTGGTCTAACCGCTACACTTTGCAGGGGTCCTACTGCCATAGACACGTTCTTCCTTCCAAATATGTTCCCGTTTCATTTCTCTGAGACTTCCACAAACTCAGACCCCAATTAACGGCGAACAAACTATTTGATGGCCCATGTTCGATCAACACAAAATTAAAAAAAATTCCAGTAAATTTGCTTGGAAAACAGCAGTGACATCGATTTGTATGTCCATAATACGTGAAGGACCATCCCTTTAAGCACCACTGCATCCATCGTCCATCTATACTCCATCCCATAGGTAGTAGACCAACCATCACCCTAAGCATCACTGAACTCGTCGTCTCCTTGAGTCGCTCCTGGGTGGTCCATTTTTTATGCAACGCAACTCCGTCACAACTCCCACGTTAATCACCCAGATCTCCTTAGATGTGGAGTATTAATGGTTAAAGAAGACCCTTTCGGAGATGCCGATGGTGGTGGTGGGTCCGAGACAAGCGCGGTGGGTGGGTGTGGCAGTGGCGATGGAGTGGTGCCGAGGTGGCTGATGGTGGTGGGTCTGCGCGGTGGGAGTTTGTCGTTGCCCCATCTCTCGCCCATGCCGAAGCTGCTCCTCACCGACGTTGCGCCTCACCGACCTTCGTCTTTTGTGCATCTGTCCTATCGCCGTTTGCCCCTCACTGATCTTCCCTTCACTATTATTTTCTGATCCATTTTGTTTAAAGTTTCCCCATAACCAATTATCCTATTGAGAGCTGAAACAACATTATTAATTTATGACCAAGCTTTGAGCAGTATGTTTGTAGATGAGACAATTGGTGTTGTGTGTAAGATGAAACCAACTACATGTGTTTGGTGATGTCTGCAAATGGTGGATTTTGATGTGAGAGAGAGGGGAGAGAAACCGGAAGGAGACATAACTGTGTATGCGAGGATAAGAGGCATTTTGTGTCAAATTGCTAAAAAGGACATCTTAATCGTCCAATTTGCCACATGGACAGCTAGATGGGCGATGGAGAAATAGACGTGGAGCGGCTCCATATATATATATATATATATATATATATATATATAATGTCTCTCCTAATCACGACAAGTGGGACTTTCAAATCTCTTATCTTTGCGACACGTAAGATTTTTGGAGCTCTTATACTTACGACACATTGAATTTTAAGAGCATTCTCATTTTGTCATGTAAGCTTTAACTTTATCTTGAGAGAGTCTCCAACTCACTTGGAAAAAATAAAAGGAGATAGGCTAGGGAAAATAAATGTTAGTTATCATGCTAGGCTTTTTTTTTTTGTTAAGAGGAGAAATATATTATCAGTAAAAGGTTATACAAGCCGTCCCGGCCAGAGCAACTATATTACAGACATAAAGACATCATGAAACGCTATAAAAAACAATAAACAAACAGCTAATCTATATGCCCGAAACAAATTATAATTAGACTGAAACATAGCATATTTCACACTTCAGCATAATTTATCGTAACATGCCGAGACATACGGTTATAAATAATACCAACTAAAGCAAAAAACCTAAAAATTACAACACAAATAAACTAGAAGACCAAAAGAAAACAATTAAACAAAATTAAACAAATACACTATGCACTGCCATCCGCCCATGAGCAGACCTGACAGTGGTCCTATGGGTGCAGCTCACCTCGAACCCCGTGCCCCCTTGCCGGTGCCGGATTCCCCACCTTCTCCTCCCATCATTCCCTGCCAAGCCCCGATAAATCCCAAAGCTGCCTCACTAACCTGCTTTATCGGAATCTCTATCAAAAGGTTGTCTAATCTTCAGCTGAGTCCAGACCACCTATCGCACCTGCCGAGTTCCGACCACCTACTGCAACCTCCTCCGTCACAACACGGCCAAGACACCTAATTCAACCATCTACAAGCGCAAACCAATCTAGGGCAAGGGGGAAAAGGGATCAACTAGGGGGAAAGGGGAAAATAAGCCCTAGAAGAGAAACCCTAGCCTAGACTCACTAATCAATCACAACCCAAAGAAGCTCGAACCCTACAATCTCAATGAAGGAAGATCTGAAGAACCCTCAACCAAACCCCAACCCCAACCCCTTGACTCCGAAATCAGGACAACGCATCCAGTATAAACCGCACCCACCCATTAGCCACCACAACCCACAACAAGGAGCCACCGAAGCCCCGGACAGCAACACCGAACTTCACACAAATCGATCACCATCGCCTATGAAAAGAGAGGACCACGTCTGATCGATGGCAAATCGTCGCACCACAACGGCCGTCCAACTCACCAAAGCTTCCTAGATCCCAATTGAATACCTTAGCTAAATATTACCTAACCTACCAAGACGGAAGAAGGGAACCTCCGCCCCACTTGCACCATCGCATAGTGGGGTGACCGCGGTGGCTTTCTGTGAAAGGTGGTTTAGAGAGAAGGGAGAGGGATTTTTTTAGAGAGAGAAGGTGGCATCTAGAGCTTTAACGTTTCAATAGTTGAAAGCTGCAATTGCCAGGTTTTATATAGTCCTTATAAAACTTAACCTCTTAACATGCTGTAAAACTTATCCTCCGAGGTTATAGTCCTAATAAAATAAACCTTTAAGACTCTTACTATCTCTTAATTCCTTTCAATCGCACAACATGCACCTTTCGCCTAGCCTCCGTCCAAGAGAATTCAAAAACAGAGAAGAGATGCTTAATGTGTTGCATCTGCCACAGGCGATCAAACATGGTCAGGCAATAAAAAAGTCTCTTACAGTAAACTAGACTGTAATGAGGGAAAATTGGTATGCTGTTATCAAAATGAGACATGCTCCAGTTCTGCTTTCCATGGCGAATGGTTGATACGAAGACTCATTCCTTAGAGGTAAGCATGCCATCCAGTATTTAATCCCACCGGTGATCAAACTTGAGAGACCAGCCTAATAATTTAAAGTGGTGGAGCATTTGATGTTCTCAGATTTCTCAAGGTGACTTTAGAGAAATATATTACTATAATAACCAGTTTTTTTGTGAAAATAAATTACAAGAGGGTATTGGAAACTTAATGCAACCAAACTTTTTGACTTTACCGTGATCTTTCCAATTAAAATAATAACAGAAAAGAAAGAAAGAAAGATTCTCAAGCTTATGAAATATATCTTTCTGATGCCGATTGGTTATAATGAAAATTACTAAGGTCACGAGTATGTTATTATGCTGTCTTTGTGTAAGGTCAGACATTTAGTGACAAATTTTCTGCTTATGGAGGATTCTGAGAATGGAGGACTATTATTAGGTTCTTAAATTACATGATTAATCCTATTTTTTTTTTGTTTTATATAAGTGCATAATTCTGGTTGATATTGAGAACCATAGTGTTTTCTATTATTATGTATACGCTTTTGATTCCATTTCTTTGTAAAACCAAACTTTGAACTGCTTATGGAGGATCTTTAGAATGGAGGACTATTCTTAGGTTCTTAAATTACATGATTAATCATACTTTTTGCTTCATATCACTGCATAATTGTGGTTGACATTGAGCACTTTAGTGATTTCTATTATTATGTATGCTCTTTTCCATTTCTTTGTAGAACCAAAATATGGAAGTGGTTATATATATATATATATATATATATATATATATATATATATATATATATATATATAGGGAGTTGATCCATTGATAGCGCTAGCACACTGAGTTAAGTTGCTAGCGCGATCTGGCCGTCCACGTGCGATCTGTGGACGGTCCAGATCTTTTTTTTGCGTTTTTTTAAGTCCGTCCGCTACATTATGTAGCGGACTATTTTTGAACAAAAATACCCTCCAGCTCCGTCCGCTACATTATGTAGCGGACAGAGGCAGTACTTTTTTTCTGACTCTTTCTCTCTCCTTTGTCTGATTAGTTTTCTGACATGTTTTATGTCCGCTACATTATGTAGCGGAAAATTTTTGACATCTCTCCTTTGTCTGATTAGTTTTCTGACATGTTTTATGTCCGCTACATTATGTAGCGGAAAATTTTTGACATAAATCCATCCGCTACATTATGTAGCGGACAGAGGCAGACTCTTTCTCTCCTGACATGTCTGACTCTCGTGTCCCCTTCTTTCTTCTTCTTCTTCTTCTTCTCTCTCTCTCCTCCTTGTACCCATTGTCTATGTCATATTATGAAGATCAGAAGATGGCAGATCTGCAAAGGAGGCCGTCATGGCAGGAGGTAGCTGGGGGAGGGGAGGGTAGACGGCGGGCCCACGGTGGACGTCCCACGACTGCGTCTTGCGCAATCGCGTCTTAAGGTGGTGCGCCGTCGCCTTCTTCTGCGGCTGTTTAGAGAGATATGGGATCAACCTTTTGAATGCACAAACCATTCGACCTCATCGTCAGCAATACTTCTATTCTCAAAACGATTTCTGGATTCAATTCAAAACGAGTTCAAGCGCTTCCTCCTCGAACCGGGCAACCTCAAGTCACTCCAGAAGCTCCTGCTCTTCCACATCATCCCCGGTCGAGTCGGATCAAACCATTGGCCTAAAGACTCATCCGAAACTTCTCTGCACAATACCCTCTGCAAGGACACCCACGAGCAGCTAACTTTGCATCACGCGAAATCCGGCGTAAAATTCGTCGGTCTGGCAAATGTAGTCCGACCAGACGACGTCGTGTGAGCGGACGGCCTAATCCACGGGATAGATAGGCTTTTGGTACCCAAATTTGTTCAGGAAGATTTCAACAGCAGGAGGAGCTTACGATCCTTTTCTGCTGTTTTACCCAAAGGAGCACCGGAAGTTGACCCGAGAACCCACAGGCTAAAGAAACCGGCTAGCCTCGTTCTGGTCAGGTCTGCACCGGTTCTGCCCATATTTGACGCTTTGGCTCCTGGCCCGTCTCTAGCTCCGGCACCGGCTCCAGGACCGTCTCTGGCTCCGGCACCTGCTCCAGGACCCGGCGGGCCTCACCACCACTTCGTCACCTGCTGCCGCATCTAGTTCCACTAAGCATATTTGTAAAATCACAAGGGAGAAGAGAATAAAAGCAAGAAAGAAGAAAGCAATAGAAAGAGGAGAAGAGAGGAGATGACAAACAGAGAGGGAGGGAGAGAGAGAGAGAGAGAGAGAGAGAGAGAAAAGAATGGGGGCTGCTATTATTCCAATAGTCTCTGACAAAAATAAGAAGAAGATAGGTTTTGGTCGTCCGCCACATTATGTGGCGGACAGACTTATTCCAATAGTCTCTGACAAAAATAAGAAGAAGATGGGTTTTGGTCGTCCGCCACATTATGTGGCGGACAGACTTAGGGGTAATATGGTAAAAATATCTGTCCGCTATATAATGTAGCGGACAGATTTGAAAAAAATGCAAAAAAAAAGATCTGGACCGTCCACAGATCGCACGTGGACGGCCAGATCGCGCTAGCAACTTAACCCAGTGTGCTAGCGCTATCAATGGATCAGCTCCCATATATATATATATATATATATATATATATATATATATATATATATATATATATATATATATATATATATATATATATATATATAGCCTAGAAAATGTCGTACAAAATTCTTGGTTTTTTGTCATGAGATCAGACCAAAAGAACTAAAGACTGATCCAGTGATAATGATACTCTCACCTTGCCTATATGCATTTCTTTGGATGGCTTTTCCTCTTCGAGCTTTTCTTATTTGGGGTCAAATTTTCTCTTGCGCTTTGTTAGAACCAGACTGAAGGTGCAAAGAAAAGAGGACAACTAAATCGATCTTCCACCATTTAGGTAAGTTTTATGTCCTAATCGATTTTTGTATTGGTTATATGATGTGAGTACTACGTTAAACAATTTGCAAGGCTGGGCAGGACATTTTATTGCTGGTTAGTTATAACAATAATTCCTTAAATGGTAGTCAGACTTGGATTGAGCTTCATTTATCCATGCACGAGTACGGGTAAGATTTTTTTTTTAACGTTTGCACACTATTTTGAAAGTTATTTATGGCTAAATTTGTAATTGTTGCAAATAACACACTAGAAGGTGATGGCATCTTAAGCTTTTATGTACTTAAACTTTATTCATGTATCTTAAGCTTTAATGTGCTAAGTGAGAAGTGACACTTTATTCATGTATTATATTGCATGTGAAATCTCTCGAAGCTCGGTAATGGGCAAAAATAAAGATAACTTTTTGGGTCGAACATTCTTTTAGCGTTTGCAAATGTTTAAAAACAACAAGTTAATACTAAAGTTGAAATTCTCACTATACATACTTTAGCGGCAAACCGCTAGGATGGTGTATGTATATTCACCTTTTTTTTCAATCCAAAAGTCATAATTGTAATTATGTAATAGTTTAGTATTCTTTGACTATGACGCTTTATGGTCTCGTTAGAAGTGGAAGAGTTCGTAAATGCACCATCATTTATTAAATTTCATGAGGCTCGAGAACAATCGATACCCTTTTCGGTAAGAAATTCTTTTTCCCTATTTATGCACCCTCTAAGAGTTATTTTTTATAATTTGAATATCCCGATATACTATTTTTGCTACATATAAGCATAAACCCTCGCCATATTGCACGAGTTATTATGATGCGTTAACTTCAGAGGATAAGAAAGCAATGCCTTTCGATTCATGATAAAGTTTCCTAATGTAACATGCAATTAAATGGTTGTTTGTCTGGTGCAATCGATCAATTGTCGAGTTTAATTGATAACAACTACTCTTTCAAAATAACAAATATGTAACAAAATCGTCAAATTCATGAAGATATATCAAATTTAGGTGGTTTCACTTGCCTCACTATAACGGCCCCAGAAATCCGAAGCTCGCCGCCTCGAACTCCCGGGTCGTTAACCTACCGGATCACATCACACCTGTCAGACCTGTTCACTAATGCATATTTCAAATCATCTAATTCAACATCAACTCAATTTCTTCAAATTACTAGATCACCAACTGCTTAGCTTAAACCATTACAGCTTAGGTTCTTCGCAATTCAAATTTCCTAAGAACGAATTTACAGTACTGACCCGCACAAGGGTCTTACTATACAGTGGTGATGGGCTCACAGGAACCTCACGCAGACTCTAATCCATTCCCGAACTTGCTACAGCTTATCATTACATGTAGAAGGGAGCCAAATGGAGGGTGAGCTTTTGAGAGCTCAGTAAGGTCGTACAAGGACTACCAACAGGATTACAAAATGATTTCAAAGAATCCAACCGACGAGAATTTCCAGAATGCTTCAGATGGTCAAAAACTTAATGACTTCCAAAAGGATCAAAACTCATCATAAATAGATACCAAAATAAACCAGAACAAACATGACCGATTCCAAAAGAAACAATCGATAATCGATCATTTCTAGAGTCATCATTTCCAAAATACAATGAAGGTTTTCAAAGGATTTCAACAGAAGCATAGATCATTTCAGATAATACTTTTCAGACATTTTTCGTAATAGTCACGGCAGTATACAGAGCAGATAAAATAAAAAAATCAACGTTGATATTGGGTGATTGCAATGCCATTCTGGCACGCTAACAGAATGTACACATGTATGATGTACCAGAATAATTACTAGTCCATTTAGGTACTAGCCTGCATTCCATGCAGGATTCAGACCAGCCTTATAACGCTCGCCTCAGAACAAAACAGATAACCCAGGTCAACACAGAAAAAATAACAATATCAATGAGCATTAACATAAGCTCAATCACGGAGATCAATTCAGATTCCAATAACAATAATCATACGGACACAAGTCAGCATTCGAAATTTTCAGAAGAAATTGGATTTTCAAAAGAAATCGGAATTTTCAGAAGAAAAATCACAGATAAACAACAAAACGATTATGAATAATTATCGAGTTTTAAGCACAACAATCGGAAAGAACGGATACAGACAATTGTCAAATCTGCTCAGCACACAATAATAGACGAGCATCACAAGATTTCCAAATAATCAATCCAGGTTCAATATTAGGATTTTCTGGACAAGAACATGCTGATATCATACCAAATTCAGAGTTCGACATTAGCCATAAGTAAATCAAATGAGTACTTGCGAGTACGAGTTATCAAAATAAGGGTTTGGATGATAGTCCTTCCCCAGGGTTCAGATAGAATCCCTTACCTGGATCCGCAGCTAAATTATCCTAACCGGAAGTCTTTAGCTTTAACCCTTGGAAGTATTTCTCAATCCCTTTTTCCTCTTTCCTTTCTTCCCTTGCCCGAATTTCTCTCTTCTCTTCTTTCTCTATTTCTTTCTTCCCCCCCCCCCCCCCGAAGCTCTCTCTTCTCTCTGTTTTCCATGGTTGTTTTCTTCTTTTCTCGGTTACTGTTCACTTACCCGAAATGGAAAGTTTTCCCCAATTTTGTTTTTTTTTCTCTTTAGACTTATCCTTCCATTGGTTTATAATATACTTGCATTAGTCATCCACAAAAGCAAGAGGTGGCATCTACGGGGCCAATTCCCCTAAAACTTGACACCTAATGCGTATTTTTAAAATTTACAAATTAACCCCCAAGATTTTTATAATTACAAACTAACCCCCGAACTTTTGTATAATTACATTGAAGCCCCAAATTTGGTCTAATCTCTACTAATTAAATCAAATGCCACTGAAGCATATACTATCACCCATTTGATTATTATTTTTTTCACTAGACACATTAATTTACAATTAGCCCCAAAGTTTTCCAAAATTACGAAGATGCCCCCAAAGTTTCAAAAATTATATTTTTGCCCCAAAATTCTTTTAAGCTTCCACAAGCTTCTAATACCCCAGTATTACTCAAAATTAGTGCCCGTTTATTTTTTGGGTCATGGATGACTATCTTAAACAGCTCCCGAAGTTCGGGATATTACACTCGCCCTTGGTTAATAGGTGTATTTTATTTTAAATATATATTTGGTTTTTTACTCTTTTAGGTAATCATTCTACATACCTAATTCGTTGTCTAATCTTAATATCTATGTCAGACATATGATCCAATACTCTAAAACTTATGTAGGATTTAAAACTTAGCAACATTTCCTCTTTGAGATCGATTAAGTTTTAAAGAAAATCTTATTCTCCATAAGCTTTATTCTAACTTTATTCTTTTGCACCAATCTTCTTAAAAATGTAACATGTTACGCACAATATGAACAAAATATTCAAAACCAATTAAACTGAATTTCTAAGAAAAATATAATCGACTGAAGAATAATTTGTGACAAGCTGAGAATAAGTTTATAAGAATAAAAAAGACAAAAAGGTAAATTAGTTATTAGAATCCTTTACCCTTCATAAACTACTACAAAAGGGGAAGCCTGCCCCAGGGTGATAATGGTAGTATTGAAACGTCGGTGCTAGATGTGAAAGTGTGAAGGTGGTACCATATGCAATTATGTGAGTCAATGACCATGCTAATTACGATACAGATTGATGTGATAGAACTGGAGTGCTGGTAGCAAGATTTGTAATAGTTGTGACAACAGGTGGTTGTGATGGTGTTGGTGTGTAGTATGTTGATGCTTGTAGTGGTGATAGTTGTAACAAAAGGGTGATAGTGCAAGAGGTGATGGTTATTGTTCGAGCTGTTGTAATGATTGCACTAAGGTGTTTCGAGGTAACATTAATGCATTATAGTACTGATTGATAAATTATGATCTAAATATTGATTGAACAAGTGATGAACTTAAAAAAGTTGATGGTAAAAACATGAAAGTGCACTAATGGGCAAAAGTTATGGCTATGATGACTGTTACTGCATTTGTAATGCCAATGATAGCGCTAATGTATTTGGAGGTAGCGTTAGTGTCATACGTATTGGTGGCTAGGTAACGCCGAGAATCTTAAGTAGACAACCGATGAACTTAAAGAACATATATGTCTATGAAAAGGCATCCTGAGTCTATAAGAATTTTTTTTCAATTATAACGTTTACGTCTCATTTGTGAGTAAAAGGTGATCATACTAAATCATGCATTCGACCTTTGTTACTAAAATACGCTATTGTAATGCTACTTTTCCAAAAGCTCTACTCAAAGGCAATCTTCTACATAATATATTTCTTGCTGACAATTCAAACAATAACAGTGATAAACAATCCCCTTCTTTGAAGATACCTGTTAATAGTGATAAACAATCCCTTTGAAAAATTAGAGAATGCCCCGTCACGACTAGCTTCGAGAACTTGTATTTTGTTTCTAAGTGTGAACATGAAACTTGATTGGATCATGCATGCCTTGTACCACAACAAAATCACACCTGTTTGTTTTGCTAGAATTTTTGGCATTTTTCTCAAGATCAAAAGCATACCTCGAAGAGCACCCAAACTTGTCCCTTAGATCTATGCATTTCTGTATGATTTTTCGTATTTCCAGGACGTGGGAACAAGATTAGAACTTTAACACGACGAGTAAAGGCTTCAGACAGTGGATTGGTAGCGGGAAAATTATTTCTTTCTGGTATCATCATTGGCCTCCCATGGGTGTGCTAGAAGCCTTTTCATTGGTCCCCTTCCAAATCATACCGATAATCTCAAGCTTATGGATGTCATCCCAAATAAAGATTGGGATATTCAAAAATTCCAAAATATCCCTCCTCCTACCCTCGAAAGTGACCTTGCTCATCCTATTCCCTGGTGCCATGATCAGCCGGATACCTTAGTATGGCTTTTCGATAAGGGCGATTGCACGATAAAATCTGCATGTATTCTTCTTTTGAAAAACAATGTCAACTCTCAAGGGGATTAGATGTGGCTTTGGAAAGTATCGTGTCTGCTTAGGATCGAATGCCTTCTTTGGAAATACAGTCACTATGCCCTTCTGGTCCGTGCTAAACTCCACTAGTTTCAAAATTCAAATTGTCCCCATGGTTGCAAACATTTGAAGACAATTGATCACTCTTTTCGGATTTGCCCGAGAGTTAAAGCTATCGGGGATATCGTCAACCCTCATAGACTTCTGACGAGGGATTCAAATCTCGTGTTCCAGTCTTTATGCAAAAAAGGAAAAAAAAAACTTACTAAGCCAGCGCACTGGGCCAAAAGATTTGCCCTAGAATACACTTTGTGCGTTCTTAACGGCTACTATCTGGAAGGATTGCAATAAACTTACGCTTCTTAACATTTAGTTCCCTAACTTTCTAGACATTCTAAAAGAGATTGATTCTGTAACGCGTGACTATTTATTTTTTGTCAATTGGACGAATGGAATCACGATCCTTAAAACCATCATTTCACTAGGGTGGACACCACCCCTTCCCCCGCCTACAAATGGGTTAAGCTCAATGCTAATGATAGGGTGAAGAAAAGGACATCAAGAAGGGGTTGCAGCTCTCCTTCATGATCACAGAGGTCGATGGCAAGTGCGATGCTCTTGTAAAATCTACACCACTAATAGCAAGGCCTTCGAGTGGTGGGATGTCAGTGATGGCCTCCTACTGGATGCTTGGAAACCACAATCATCGCAACAATTAATTGACAGTAACAGATGCTTAAACCCGTGTGTTTTGATTCTCTGCATAATGGTATAGTGACCTTGGGAGTCTAATGGCCTCTTGAAGATGCCACGCCGGTGCCCTCCCCTACAGATGTGACGTTGTGCGGCGATGGTGCGAGGGAGTCGTACGATTCGTAGGAGACATATATGGTGGAGATGGTGATCACGTCAAAGCTACTTTGCTGTTCGGGGATGCAGTTTATAATCGGTGGTAGGAGGCTATGACAGACGTTTGTGCGGACTTAAGTAGCGCATGTGGCACGGCACATTTGTTAGGAAGTACGCCAACGTGTAAAGTGGAATTCCCTACTTTCCCCTAACGGTATAGTCCACTACTATCTATTAAATGACTTACCCCCTCCCCTAAGAGTCGGTTGTGGATTGCAGGGAGCTACTTAAGTATATGTAGCACGTCAAAGTCTCTCATGCATATAAGGGAATCAACGTTTGTGCGGACTTAATAGCCAGGCAGGCAGGCAATTAGCAATAGGAATACCAACTATGGAATCATGAGCGATTTTTTGGTCCACCTTCCACCACGTTGTGTGACTCAACAATTTGTTGAATAACTGAAATTTTCTCCTTTAGGACTCTTTTCTCACTGATCCTTAACGTATTAGAGCCATATTAGGACCTATCCTTTTAATAGTTGAGTCCTAAACGGGTGCTATCACCTCTCTCAGACTCTGTCCCGATACAGATTCCTTAATCCGCTTAAAGTCATACATGCCACGTGTCATCATTTGGTTAGGTGAATATTTTAGCTATATCAGTATCCGAGCAAAGAATTACTTGGTTTCAACATTTCTAAAAATGAATTCTTTTGTATTTTAAAATGCATGGCATGGAAATTAAGGTAAGTGTCCAAGACTATAAATTGTCCGTAAAAATATTTGTTTTGTCATTACCGCAGCTTTATGCGGCAATCAGCAAACCGCACCGTGACTCGCAGGGCGCGGCACAAACCTCAGCAGTCAGCACCCACATTCAGTCATATATTTTATCCATATATAAACTAGAATTATGTGAAAAAAAACCTCATTCACATATTAACCGCTTCCCTAACTACCAATCCACAGTCTCACTTGAAACCTCGCCGCACTCTTCACTATCATGTCCACTGCCTTCCCTCCTCCCATCTCCCCCGTCCTCCTCCTCCTCCTCCTCCTCCTCCTCCTCCAAACCCTAATCTCCACCGATGAGGAAACCCACCACCACCACCACCACCATCCAACCCTCCACCACCTTGTCCCCCTCTTCCCATTTTGCCCCCAGAACGCCCCTCAAACTACATCCCCCACCCTCAAAACCCCACAAACACTCCCTTAAAATCCTCTGCTCACAAGCCCCAAATCCTCCTTCCAGTCAGACCCTCACCCTCGTCTCCATTTTTCGCGCGATACCCGATTGGGCGGACCGCATAAAAGAGAGGGGTATGCAGAAAAACAGGAAGTTATACAGCCATCATGACTGGCTGCAGCACAGGAGCTCATTAAGGCATATCAGGCATTTGCTGACTAGTCTCAGCTCGCGGGTGATTTTGTCTCTGGTGCCCCCGGTTATCGCCTTTACGTCGGTGGCTACTGCGATTGCAAGCTACAACACAGCTGTTTCATTGCATTGGTTACCGGGGTTTCTTCCGGTGCTGAGGGCGTCTCCATTGCCTTATCAGTTGACTGCGCCGGCTCTGGCGCTTTTGTTGGTGTTTAGGACGGAGGCGTCGTATTCAAGGTTCGAAGAGGGAAGGAAGGCCTGGACTAAGGTGGTCGCGGGGACTAATGATTTCGCGAGGCAAGCGATTGCAAGTGTGGAGAGTTCGAGCGATGCGCTGCTTAAAGAGGCTCTTTTGCAGTATATCATCGCATTTCCAGTTGCGCTCAAGGTTAGTGGAGTTCAGTTGGTACTATGAATTGGACAATTTGTGGGAATCTCTTAATATATAGTATTTCTTTGTGATCTTATGTTACGAAAATAAGTAATATTTTGACTCAAACGTTCCCAGGGTTATACATTTAGAATCAGAACAATTGCACCAATACGAGACAGATAGAGGACCTTATATGTGATATGCTGAGATTTGATGAGACAAAAATGGTAAGGTCTCCAAACTTCATTTGGATGGAGGGAAACGTGGGAAATTTTCATTGGATTTATTACCTCTGTGCCAATTTGAGTGCCAGGGACATATTAGCTATTGGCAATGATTATGTGTTCCAATTACAACCTAGGAAGTTGCTAAGATAGAACCATGCATTCCCATGGTTAGCTTGGAATCAGAACTAGATCACCCCATGAGATAAAGCAGAGACTAAGGACTTTACGTTTGAAACATTTCATTTCAAGTCGTAAAACTAGTTTGATCACCCAAACCTCATCATATGGAGGGAAAGAAAGATAACAAAAGCTTTTTACAAGTTCATTGAAACTATGACAGAATCTCAGGATCATTGCATGAGAAGTGATGGTAGTTCAGTTGTACTTTGTTCACGACTCATCTAGAAGGGATAAAATCCTGTACGTTGACGTGGTTATCACAGTAAAAGGATGGCCTTTGTAAATGCCCTCATCCATGTACCTTGAAGGCAGATATGGCCTTGTACCGGATTTGTCAATTTCAATGTTTCCTTGTGGGTGTATGCCTTGCTTTAGTTGGGATGTCATGAGGAGGCCTCAGTTGTTATTCATTTGGCGAGGTTGAACCGGAGTATGATTTGTACTCGAAGCTTATTGTCATTTACGCTGCCATATCAGAGTTGGCACCGAATCTGCAATATTTGAACGTCTCAAGTTGTTTCTCTGATGACCGATTGAAGGGGTCATTTTTATGTTTGACATGCAATTTAAGGCGAGTATTCTGTTTTGAAACGGTGTCGATAATAAAGACTAGGGCCATTTGCTAGAACCTGTAATAACAGGACTAGTTTTATTCTTCATCTGCATTGGTAGTGAGAATTACCAGCGAGGCAAAACTAAATATACAACCATCTGGATGCAGTGCCATGTAATTTATGGTTCGGACATTGGTCGAGATCTCAAAAATCTGCTTGAGGTGGATGATCTTGCAGTGGTTCTCAGTTCAAAGCATCGTCCCCGCTGCATCATCGGGTTCATCTCGCAAAGCATCCAGTTGCTAAACTTGGAGGAGGAAAAACGGCATGTCTTGGTAATTTCCTTCTTTAGTATGTGCTAACATTCTGTTGCTCTGAGAGAATGAATACTCTAAATCAATCAAAGCAAAATCAGTACAATGTAGTTCCAATGATTGAATTACATGGTCCCAATGTACATGTGATATCACTGCAAATTGTTGTTATATTAGCTGACAAGGACCTACAACTTGTAGTTCTACAATAGAAACTTTGATAGTTAGAGAGACTGAATTATGAATAACCTTTACGTGATTTCTGCGTCATAGTGCAGGAATCAAAGATCTCTTGCTTCCATGAAGGTATTGGTGTTTGTGAACAGCTTATGGGAGTGCCTATTCCGCTGTCCTACACTCGCTTGACCTCAAGGTTTTTGGTTCTCTGGCATCTTACCCTTCCGATTATACTTTGGGATGATTGCAACTGGATCGTGGTTCCTGCTACTTTTATCAGTGCTGCTTCTCTGTTCTGCATTGAAGAGGTCTCTCTCTCTCTCTCTCTCTCTCTCTCTCTCTCTCTCTCTCCCCGTTTGTGTATGTGTGTGTCGCCTGTGCGCGTTTGCGCATTGCACGCTCACAAACACAACGAGTTCTTATTAGCTCTCATCGTCGTTCTTCACATTTGTTTCTGACTTAAAAGGAAAAGCCCGCATATCATAATTTAGGACTTGTGTGAATTGGAGTATTGTTGCCGTAGACTTTGCTCTGTCATCTCCTTTTCTCTTTTGTGTGGCAGCTTCTTGCTGATATTTCTGTGACACTGCTACGTTAAGTGTTCGAATTAACTTCCTTGGCCTTGTATATTCTGGTTCCTAATACTCAACCGATTGACAATAAGAATACCCGGACATATCACTCTGTAGTCTCTTCCTCCTCTTTCTTTCCTACTGTTAAAACCCGGATTGGTAATCCCTTTCACCCTAAAGGATCTTGGGTATCCCTGCTTTGGGATTTATATGGTTGAGCAAGAAGATAAATGGACCTAATACGCCTCTGGTTAGCTGGAGGCCTGAAGCTATACTTGATTCAAGACCAAACATTTGATAACGTATTTTGCAGGTGGGTGTTCTTATTGAGGAGCCCTTTCCAATGCTAGCTCTTGATGATCTGTGCAAACTGGTTCAGAACAATATCCAGGAGGCAATGGCGAACGAAAAGATGATTAGAGAACGACTCGTTTCAAAAAGAAAGAAAGTTCCAAGGGAGCATTCACCAAATGGCCTGCCAGCATCTTAATTGGACAGACAAAACTTGGCATAGGCAATTTCATGAGCACAATACAGAGCATGGCCAAATATGTCCAGAGCTAGAACCTTCTTGTATGTTTTTCCTTTTTCTTCTCGGAAGAGGGGAGAGAGTTTATAATGTATATGCCATCCGTAAGTGTGAGCTTAGCCTATACAAAATTGTAAAGGGGGACTGTTTACCACCGGAGGGTTTCGTTTTTGGGCCCGTCTGTATATAATGTTAGAATCACTCAGGCACCGTTATATGCTATGTTACTTTCGAGGCTGTTAGCTTGGAGCTTCAAATTTCAGTAAGATTCTGTTCTAGAGGTGCTTGACCATTCACGTTAAAGCAGTAGGCAAACTTGTACCAAACCAAAAACGCTTAAGCAGGTCGATCAGTTTGATTTCAGCTCTCTCTCCCTCTCCCTCCCTCCTTCCCTCTCAAACACAGGCCATATTCTGGTTCCAAGCAGGCCATGTTGTCTTAAACAAAGCTCCTAGTCGTACTCTTGCAATCTTAGTTCTTGGAGCAATTCATGAAGTGCAGATCAGATTATGGAGGAAGTAGGCTAAGAGCGATACTATATTACTATCAAAAACCATTTTCCCAAACCAAAACACACACACACACACACTAGGAAAGTACTTTGTAAAGCTCTCTAAAACTACAGTTAAACCATTACAAAAAGACTGCATGAAACCAAATGCCCATCGTTGCGGTTACGACTGCAAGCTTTTTCCAATGGGCCTGCAGCCTGCTGCTCTACGTTCTCTACGATAACCAAGAAAATAATTAGGGAAACTGTGGAAACCGGTTTTGCAGACTTGCAGCGGCTACTGCTGCACCTCCTCTGTAGTCTGTGGTGGAAAGTCAGTTTCAACTGTAATAACCAATACATAGCAAAGTTTGATACACTATTATTTGGTTTGATGTTCAAAAGGTGAAAGCGAAATAATTGGTACCAAACTAAACAACCTATTCAGCATGGTTACAGGCTAAAAGCTCACGTACACTTGTCTGCGATTACCTGTTTACTGCTTGCAATTGAACCAATGTGGCATAGGCTTGGAAAGCAGGTCTCAACTTCGACCAAATGAGCTGTCTCAATGCATTCAAATTTAACTTTTATCCCCACACGCAGTTGAGTTCTTAAGCAAAAGGCGATTCAGAAAAATATCTGCCAATTATGACCAACATGATGCAACTGCAGGTGCTGGAATGACCTTTGTCATACTTGAAAAAGAAAGCAAAGACATATTCAGCTTGTACAAGCTGTTTGCCTCATGTAGCAGTATTATCACAATTGTCTCCCAGCACGGACCATAATCTACCCCTGGACACCATCGGTTTCAAAAGTATCCCTCCAGCAAGACACTCTTGCCTGAGATTCTTGGGGTTAAAGTCTTCAACCTCAGCCCAAATCCCAGATCCATTAATGCCACTGGTAAAGTCTCTTCTTTGCTTCCCGCCCAAATCGGCAACATTTCCACTATGACCTTTTGTAATAAATTTAGCTCAAAACCCTGCATCAGAATCTCTTCAAAATC
Organism: Escallonia herrerae; assembly: GCA_033070095.1. Taxonomy (NCBI): domain Eukaryota; kingdom Viridiplantae; phylum Streptophyta; class Magnoliopsida; order Escalloniales; family Escalloniaceae; genus Escallonia; species Escallonia herrerae. Next base: position 159,450 of record JAVXUP010001632.1, on the reverse strand, counting down.
ACCAATATTTCCTCTTAAATCCAGTAATACACTGCACAGTCCTCGACCCTTGCAATATTCCAGGATTGCACTCAAATTTATCCTATCTAAAACCACTGTTTCGATTCCTTGTTGAGCTGTTTCTGCTCTCACCGCCGTTTCTTTGTCTGCAAAAATTATAACTTTGGAAGTCGCTTCAGTAGTGACAATAGGGATCTGAATTGGGGAATCAGGACATCTTGCTATTACAACTTGAAGAGGTTGATTGGCCCCAGGTTCCTTAGATTCTGGAAATGAAGACTTCTGCATAAAAAATGTGGAAGAGAGTATAAGCGCATCATATTCTTGCAACAACTGCGAATAGTATCCACCTAAATCCATGACTTTTTCCCCAAGGCGATCTGAAAGATGGCCATTGACCGAGAGGGTGTATCTGCAGTCGACGAGTTATGAACATTAGTTTTCTTACATAGATGAACGTCCATACAATTTAATGGTAACGAGAGTAAAATCCTATTACTATGGTTCTCGCAAACCCGACAAGTAAAAGGACATATGAGCCAAACTCCACACACAGATTAACATGAAAACAACCAATGAAGAAACGTGAAGGCAAAGAAAAGTACAAAAAGTGAAGGCAAAAATGTTTAAGCCTTTAAAAACAACAAGTGTACCTCAAAGTAACAAAGGGCTTCCCTGTCAGCATTTTATGGATGTAAGCTTCATTAAGCATTTTGCATAATTCCTCCTCGACCCCAACAGTCACTTCAATTCCTGCATCTCGCAGTCTGTCAACCCCCTTTGATGCAACAATTGGGTTAGGATCCACCATCCCAACTACCACCTTTTTCACTTTGGCTTTAACTAGTGCTTCGGTGCATGGTGGAGTTCTTCCATAATGATTGCACGGTTCCAAGGTCACATATGCAGTCCCATTCTCTGCCAAGTCCCCTGCGTCCCTCAGAGCAAAAACCTGCAGTGAAAATCTACTGACTCAGATGGTTCAGAAGAGAATTGATGAATAATTGATATACAGACAATATGTGGAACAAATTTTCTTTCTTGAGTCATATTCTGAAATTGTAGAATCACACACAAATTTATCAATCTATAGCAATATTTTCTCATGCTGCAACTACCATCAAAGAAGAGGACTTCTTAGCCAAGCTGAAAAGGTTGTCTAAGGCAGCTACTATATGTATTACTTGGCCGGAAAGAAATGGAAGAATCTTTGAAGGAAGAACTCAAAGCATGGAATTTCTGTTGAAGATTATCAAGCAGCTGCTTACCACTCAATTCTTGACTTCTGAAACCCCTCATAACAACAGAATCGATAAGCAATACACTTATGGAGCCAAAGCGATCATAATGGCTTTTTTGTATCTTTACTCAGTGGCCTCACGCTTTCTCTTTCACAAATTGTTGTATAAAATTGCCATTATTGTAATCAAACAAGTAAAAACCATTGTGAGATCACGAAGCATTTACAATTGGAAGGACAGTAAAGCTAAGAGTCTGTTCATCAGGCTTCTAAATGGCATCACAAGTTTGAGTTTTGCTCTCAAAACAAGCAACTCCCAATTACTACAATAGTTTATCTTTGGTTGAGTATAAAATGATTCAAGTTGAGCAACCATCACTAAGATAAAGCAGAAAATGACAGCAAGTAAAAAAGAGTTACCTCGGCATGAGGCCGCCCAGCCTTTGGATGAAAACCTTCACCAACAATTTTCCCATCCTTCACAATAACGCAGCCAACCAAGGGATTAGGGCTGGTACATCCAACTGCCTTCCTAGCAAGCTCCACGCTCCTCCTCATATAAAACCCATCATCACCATAATCACATTTCCCCTGTAGCCCTTCACATCTAACACCAACTAGCCCACCATGGTTTCTTAAACCAGTTGGTGATATAGATACCCATTTGGTTAGATTGCAAAACCCATATTTTAAACTTGAATTGTACCCAAGTGTAATACTACGTTGGGGTGGGGATGGTGGTGGGCAAGCAGAAGATGAGAAATTTGTAGGGTTCAGGCTACACTTTGGAAGTGCGATTGTTTGAGCATACATTATTTTTGTTGACATAAGGGTGGAACTGTAGGGTTTTAAAAAACAGCCGATACGTATCAGGCTGATTCGTAACGGTATTTCAGGGGTCCAAAACAGTTCTACACTGCCGTAACGGTACGCAAGATTTGAAATCTGATATTTTTGTCTCCTTCCAAGAATTATTGGAGAATCTCCTGACTCCGCATCTCCTCTGATCTCTTTCAACTCTTCAAGCACATTATTTGAACTATAATCAATTATTGTGCAAAACTAGAAATTGAATTACTGTAGGCATGTGAAAGGAATCTGCTTTCTCAGATTATCTAACTTTACTCACTTTTCCTCTCTATAAATTCCTCTCCACTACAAAGAAAACAAACATACAATCATACAAATCAGAAACAATCAAACAAAGAAAGACGAAGATAGCAACTAGCAACAGGAGTGTAGAAGAACGAAGGAGGGAACTGGGAAGGACGAAGGCCGACTGGCCGACCGCAGCTACATCGGCGTTTGGCTGCTGTCGTCTCCCGCCGGTCGTTGACTGACTTGGCTGCTGTGGTCTCCTGCCGGTCGTGGGACCGTGGGAGCGGGGTAGTCGTGTGTGGGTTGAGTCACTCAGAGACTGCAGCTGTGAAGGTGAGTTTTCACAGAGAGAGGCAGTGCTTTTCAAATCCTTCGATTAAAGCATGTCAAAATGTCAAACACCCTTTTATTTATTTATGACTTATCAAACGGCTCATTATTTGTATTAAATATTTAAATTTTGATATTTTTATCTATTTTTTTTCTTACTTGCTTTTGGAATTATGTATATAGTTCTAACTTGAGGTTTTAAATTTAAAAACTTATTTTAATTGATAATACTTAAAAAAAAATTACCATCAATTGTATATTAAACTTTAACGATTTATAGTTTATGTTTTATTTTTGTGCGAATTTAATTCCAAATACAATGTATTTTATGTTTTAGTATCTCATTACAGTTTTAAAATTACAAGGTATCAAAATTTTATTTATTGAAGACTCAAAATGCCACGACAAAATGCGAGAGAGAATGAGCCTCCTAGTTATGATATTGGCTGGAAGTTTGCCGATCCGGTGCCAAATAATAGGCATAAGTTGGCTTGCAAGTTTTGTGAAAAGTTGATAAGTTGCGATATTACTCGATTGAAGCAGCATCTTGCTCATCTAAAAAGACAAGTTTCAAGTTGTCCTGCTATTAGCACTGAAGTTAAAGTAGAAATGATGAACCTTCTTCAAGGTTATAAGAAGACGTAAATAAATAAGGAGAAAAGGAAAGAAGAAGTGGTGCAATATATTAGAGAAAGTCAACGTGATAACGATAGTGATGAAGATGACTTTTCAAGTTGTTTCTAGTGATGACTCAGATCAAGAGATGACAATGGCACAGATGGAGTCCATGAGAGAACAAAGAGAGGCAAAGAAATGACAAAGGTTTAGATCAAGTGCAGGGAAGCGATATGATGTAGGAGGGAGTAGTGGGTCTTGGCCTCGTGTACCTAAACGATCTTCTAGTGTGCGTGAGTCTGTTAGTGAGCATAGGTGGGTTGATCTAACTACACCAAAGTCAAGATGCAAAATGTGGATGTTGTTCTTCACCGATATAAAGTCTCTAAGCAAGCTAAGATCAACACATCAGTTATGAAAGGTCTGAGAAAGAAGTTGGGCATAGCAGTTAGCCAATTTGTTGTATTTGACTGACATTCAATTAACTCTATAATAAGTCCTTGGTTTGAGCCGATGTTGGATGTTGCAAGAGAGGTAAGAAAAGGTGTGAAGCTTCCTATTCCTCATGAGGTCAGTGAAGTTTATTTGCCCAGGGAATTTGAAGGTTTAAAGAAGTGGATTGAATCTCATCGGCCTATTTGGCAAGAGAGGGGTGTAACACTCATGTGTGATGGATGGTCAAGTGGTACCAAAAGACATTTAGTTAATTTCCTAATTTATAGCACTTGAGGTACAATCTTTCACAAGTCTATTGATGTTACGAATGTTCTGAGCAGGACTGGAGAATATTACTTTGGAATCATGGACAAGGTCGTAGATGAGATTAGGGACCAGTATATTGTTCAAGTTGTAATGAAAAATGAAGCTGCTATAAAAGCTGGCGGCAAAAAAACTTATGGAGAGGCGGCCAAATTTATATTGGACTGCATGTGCTTCTCATTGCCTTGACCTCATTCTGGAAGATATTGGCAAGAAGAAAACTGTTGGAGAGGTGCTAGGAAAAGCAATGGAGATCACCAAGTTCATTTATAACTTTAACTAGGTGATTGATTACATGAAAACCTATACCAATGGCAAAGGGCTTCTACGTCCTACAATCACACGTTTTGCTATAAATTTCGTTACTTTGAAAAGCATTTGCCGATTTAGGGGGCCTTTAGAAGATATGTTTAGGTCTAATGAGTGGAATGTATATATATTCAAAATTAAGCAAGGGCAAGTTGGTAAAGAAGATCATTCTTGAGCAGAGCTTTTGGACTAAAGCTGATGATATCTTGAAGGTGCAAGAGCCACTTGTAAAGGTTTTGCGGTTAGTATATGGAGATGAAAAACCTACCGTGGGTTTTCTTTACGAAGCAATGGAGAGGGCCAAGCTCGCGGTTCAGAAGAATAGTCGGCATTTAGTAGACTACATCAGAATGATTGAGAAGATATTGAATTTTCAATTATACCAAGATTTGAACATGGCCTGTAAGTTACTAAACCAATATGTAACTATAATTCATTGCTTAAATCAAATATAAGTATTCGGTAATTAGTTATTTTTTTCACGTGTTAGAGTACTACTTGAATCTGCAATTTCAATATGGTGAATCTCTATTGGGTAATAGAAATTTGTTGGAAGCAGTTAAAAAGGTGATCCGGAGGCTAGAGCTTCTTGTTGACAATCAAATCAGAGCTATCAACCAAGTGAGTGTAATAAAATATGTATTTACATATTATAATTCGTATTGTACTTTAAGCTTGGTTTACGACATGCTTAAAATTTTACACATTGTGCAGATTTGTTATTTCGTGACAGACATGACTTTTTTGGAATAGTACACCCAAAAAGCAGTTAAACAAACAAATCAGGGTAATTAGACAAACTATAACATTTATATTCTGCAATAACAAAATTGTTATTGGTTGAAATTTTAAATCTTAATTCCGTACGATTGCTATTGTTATGCAGATAAACGGTGGATACATTATGGCAGCTCTGCGCTTGAACTTCAACGAATAGCTATAAGACTGTTGAGCCAAACAACATCATCTTCTACTAGCGAGCAAAACTGGAGTACCTTCAGCCTCATACACACAAAGATAAGAAACAGGTTGAAGTCCCAAAAGTTATATCAACTTGTCTATGCTTATTACAATATGAGGCTAAAGATCCGACATGCTACAAGGAAAAGCCATAAAGAAATAAAAGATACTTTTAACCCTATATGCTTGGATTACATATTTAATAAAGATGATCCATTAAGTGAATGGTTGGATGAGAGAGAAGACCTTTTATTGGATGGCCAAGACAATTTTGAGAGGTTAGATGACTTGGATCTTAATGATGACAACTATGTAAATGCACATATGGAATCTAATACCGACTCTAGTAATCATAGTGGTGCTTCGTTAAGTCCACCCAGTGGTAGTGGTGGTGATCACACCGAAGAACAAAATGATGACTTCGTTGAGCCTACTTCTGGGTCACCTTATGGTGGAGAGGTTGGATGGAATGAAGCTCGTGATAATGAAGTGATCGGTGATCGTGAATAGTTGCGACAACCAGAAAATTGGGGAGCATCACGGAGACGTGGACAAGTAATAGGTCAACGTCCACATGCTCCTAATAATGCTTCAGCTGATGTTTCAAGAAACGTGGAGGATAGTTTTGGCAATCTTGGACTTGGAAGATACCCACAAGGGCCACAATCCACATATCCTTCTTATTCTCAGCCATATCTGCCACCACCATTGTACTATTATTTACCGGTTGCTCATTGCCACCACCACAGTCTTATGCTTACCAGCCATCTCTAGAGAGTTATCCACATGGTTATCTTATTTTGCCAGTGCCTCAAGACCATAATTATTTTGGACAACAAGAATTTAGTGGATCCCAAAGTTATTTTGCACAACAACAATGATAATCAGAGTTCTGAGACTATTTTGCGCAGCAAACAACAACAAGAAGCATGGTCCAGTGCTAGTAATAGTAATAACTATGGGGTGGGGTTACCGTTGCTAACTTATTTGGAAAGGGGTCTAGTGAACATATAAATGACATAGAGATCGAAGAACCTGCATGACATTCATTTTGGTGGTAGAAGACTTGTCAAATGCAGCAACTACGATGTCAGTGATATTAACATGCGGAATTTTATAAGTTATAAATAATGAGAGTTAGGCTCTTTTTAAAATTTAGTTAATAATTTTATGGTCAAATTGTGTACAACTTTTCTATTTTGTCAAAATATTAAATTATTCTCACTTTGACTGAATTCAAAAAGATTTTGGCCCAACAATGTGTTTTAAACAAACTTTAAACCATTAAAAGCATTAAAATGAAAGATCTTAAGCTCACAACCTTCATATCATTGACTTTTAAGCATTTGCTAATGCTTGAAAAAAATTTCACAGTAATCGATTCCCGTTACGTAACGTCTTATACGCCCGATACCGTTACATCGCAACAACGACCGTTACGTATTCCAATTCCGCGATTTAAAATTATTATAGGTCTAGTGAAGCAAAATCAACCCAATGACTAGGAGCAATCAAAATCGAAAGGAGTTATTGGTCCTTAATAAGATTCGGAACTTTCCCATGGCCAGTGGGTCAAATACTACCCCATCAAGTCCAAATAGATTCAAAAGGACAAATAAATATCCTGAAAACGAATAAGACGACTCGACATTAATGACATCTCAGCATAAGCTGACATTCAATTAAGTCGTCCTTGAATTCAACAGACAAAAGAACGAGAAGCCGACAAGATGGAATTCCAAATTTCCTATCGTATTCCCAAATCAATTCTCAGTTTTAACAATAATCACTTCCCAAGAACTTCATTCTTATGCATCATCTGAATCACTAAATTAACCATTATTCATACCTTACTTCTAAACACTACTAGATTTCCCCTAACAATTTACATATACGTGATTAGAATGTAATCAATACATGTCTCGCATGATATCAACCTCGAACAACAATTAAGATGAGATCAAGATCTTTATCCGCAACATAGACAGTATTGCCACCGAAAATCGTGAAAACAGTCAAAGATTCTCCCGACGGAATGCATATCCCAAGATCAGTTCCTAAAGACAAACCTCCACCCTCAATTACTGTACCAAAGTAACAGATGCAAAAAGTATGACGCTCCAGAATTAAGCAATATATGAACATCTAATGGGTTAACATGTGTTGTACCTGGCACCACGTCATCAGATGTGATAACATCCTAAGCTGACATTAAACAAACTCTAACTGATATTTCGGGCCTTAGCCCCTACTGACCTTGTCCTCTTCTTGCCGAGGAACACTGCTCGCTATTACACTAGCTATAGGTACAGGATGGGTTATTTTTCTCAAGCCAATAGTTCAAACTTAATGCCCCATACTATCATGCCTAACACATCATCCGGCCAACTGATAGCGTAACTCACCACTCTGACTTCTCTCATTCCTGAGACATGGGGTGGCCAAAAAAACTGACCCACCACCCTGACCAATACTCTAGGTAGGTTAAACTTCAAAACCCTGAGCTAGTCGAGCGCCTTCACCCTGCGCTCTCCTATATCCCATATCTTGCCTCGATCGAATTTCAGAAATCTATTCAGATCTCAATACCACCGAACAGAAGTGGGCCTGAATCCGTGATTCTGCCCCAACATTTAACCTTGAGCACCGTGCTGTGCTGGTTATAAAAACATTTTTCTGACGACTGTCAGCTCATGCAAATCTATTCTGGGAAAATTCTCACTTATCTCTCTTCTATCCGCCCTGTGTTTCCCTTTGAGCTGCGGATCATTCAGATCCGACCTTGGGAACCCGTTCCACCTCCTTTGGTTTCAATGTTGATAGCGGCTAGGGCTGTAAATGAACCAAAATTTTCATGAACTACTCGTGGTTCATTCCCCAAAGAACTCACTCATGTTCGTTTTGTATAATATACGAACCGAACATGAACAAAATATTAGAGCTTATTTATTAAACGAGTGGAGCATGAACATTTCAAAGTGTTCACGAATGTGTTCGTGAACAACTCGTCTGGATAATAACTTAATTATAATATGTTCAAAACTCGAAAGTCATATAACTTAATTATAGTCTAAAATAGTTTAAACTTAAAAGCCTTCAAAATCACTTAGACAATTGGATCAAGTAAGGTGTAGTTCTGGTTTGAAGTAATTGTTTTGAACAAGAACTCGAGTTTTCAAGTTCGAGTTCGATTCGTACAAATAAACGAACAAACTCGAGCCGAACACGAGCTTTGTTAAACGAAGTGCGAAAGAGTTCAAACAAAATTTTGAAGATTAAACGAACACGAACATGGCCTAAAACTAAACAAACGAGTTTGAACATAACTCTGTTCGGCTCGAACTAGGTTCGTATACAGCTCTAACCGCCGACAGTAATGTAAACTGCCACTTTATGCTGCCCATGAATTTGATGCCTAGCGGTATCTCCTCCACCCTGTTACCACTTGATCTGGATTTTCAAAATCTAGCAGTAGTAATATTTATCATTTATGCTTTCCTCCAAGGCCTTGTTGGCCAGTTCAAGCTCTAGGGTCAACCATTTGTTGTTGCTTGTGCTCTTTTTCTAGTATTTTTTGTACTCTGTTGTACTTCAATGTTTTAATTAATGAAATGTCCGTTTGACCAAAAAAAACCGTTGTAGAAGCTTTCTTGCAAATTAGGACCGCTAAGTCTGAAGGTCTCAAAGAAGATGATTATTAGAGCTTGGTATATAGAGGAAGAGTCGATTGTTCCCTATAAACTTTTGATGTTACCGAAGGGTTCAAACTCATGAGGTTGTATAAGCATTCTTTGTGCCATTGACAAATGTAGTCACCATTGTTGGCCGTATTGTTCCCAATGCCATTATTGGCCCCATTGTCATTTGGGTCATTGTTAGCACCATAGGTTACTTATAGTACTTGGCATTTTCACTTCTGTATTAAAATCGTCTTACCGAGCATGTCATGTTTTGCAGTTGAAAGCAAACTCTCAATCAATTTGCAGGCAAAATGCTACAATTGATTCAATGTGTGGATTCTTTTTTGTCTATTTGAAGACTTTTCTAAAAATAGAAACTATATCTTTAACATAAACAAATTCAATGTGCCTACAAAAACAAAGAATCTCGATTTGATCAATGATTATAAGTGTTGATGGATGATAATAAGTGTTTACAAAGTACAAGGTATCGGGCTTAAAACCTGAATTTGTAATTACAATAGATTGAAACAAAGTCAATAGTTAGAAGAAAGAGACTAAAATCATCAATAAGTAATAAGAAAAAGACTGAAATCTAAGTCATGTTTTGTTTAGGGCGTTGAATTGTGCTTCTTTCTTTCAATTCTTACTTTTTATCCTCTTATTAAAGATAACTAACTTGTAACTGCTGAAAAATACATGTTGACATTACTTGTAACTATTGTCGATTGTTTCACGTCTAGCGTAGCTCTATCTCTTACATGTTTTGACTACTGTTAATCGCCACATACACTTAATAGCCACATGTCATAATTAATGGTCATCATGTAACTCAAATCAATTAAGTCTTAAATATAATAATATGTGACTTAAATCTCAAATTCTTTAATGCACACACGTGTCTGCATTGGTGGAGCCGGTGAGTGGCACCGATGAGCCGGTGCCTACCTATTCTCCAAATTTTTTCCTCTTATATATTATTATTTAACATATAATAATAAAAGTGCTCACCTAAAAATTTTAAAAATATTAAAAGGTGAGACTTTTTAGTTATTTTACATGTTAAAGTACCTAAAAATTTTACGGATAGTTAAAAAATATATCTTTTTAGTCATTTTAAATGCTAAACTTAGATTAATAAACACAAAAAAAATGAAGTTCAAACCCCAAATAACAAAAGGTACAAAGTCAACATATTTTTACACTTTACAAGGCAACATAGGACACCGTCTCTAGGCTCTAGCTGTTACACCGCATTCACCGCCTCTGGGCTCTTGCTGCTACACCGCACTCACCGCCACTCCCCTTACATATTTTCTCCTTCAGCCAGTCCACGTCTAGCGTAAGATTCAATAGGTCAAGCCAACAGTCCAGTGGCTTGGGGGTAAAAATTGCTTCCATCGATTGGTATTGTAACAAAGGAGATTTTGCTTTGCTTTTTTTTTTTTGAGATGTCCTGAGTTGAGCTTAAGTACTCCTTGTTGGCTTGTGGCAACATGGTGGACTCCTTGTTTGTTTTTTAACAACCAAAGATCACGACAATAATTTTCACGATAAGATTCTTACATCGTTGAATTCTTTGTTTCAAGTTAGAACTATGGGATTAATGACTTGTCATTCCAGATTTAGGGGATTGGAAATTTGGGGATTTTTAATTTCATATTGATAATTTGGCAATTGGGAATCTGAAACTTATAATTGCATGTTCAACAATAATAGCAATTGGCTTTTTAATACTCCACATTTTCTGTTGAGTTTCAGATTGAGTTAAATAGAAAGAACCAATAATATTTAATATTGAATTCCAATATTCCACTAGTTTAGATAGTGGACTTGATTCCATCAGATTTAACTTTTATCATTGAAAAAGCGTGGACAAACACTTTGGGGCATGAGTTTAAGAATATCATTGTTGCCAAATCATAAATAATAAAAAAACATTCAACTACCCACCCGGTCAATATTTTTGGCTCGGCTACTGCATGTCTGAACCTTTGGTCATGCTAGAAATTGTATTTTACATACCAACAATGGTGCAAGGTGTCTGAGGACGCAAAGAACCCGATGACATCTTGTTTTTCTCCAGTTTGATTCTTAAGTACTACTTAATTCAGGAAGGAGCTTTGAGGTAATTTGCTAGCTTTCTCCGGGTTATGCCCCGAGTATGTTGACGGGGCCTTGGGTCTGAATTTGTTCTCTTAATGAATTATCGTTTACCCACAAAAAAAAAGTGGAATTCGGTTCGTGATTGCAAAAAATTTGTGTAGTCCGACCAGGATTCTGGAAGCTTTTCAATCAAGGAGTCAGTTACAAAGGGGTCGGGCAAAGGCATCCCTCTTTGGTGAGTTCGACTACAACTAGGTGAAATTCATGAATTTGGGAGGACACGTCTTTCTCTTCTGACATTTGGAATTGCAAAAAGTTGTCTATCGCATACTTTTTGGTACCAGCATTCTCAATCACATACTTCTAATTCAACGCATTCCAAATATCAGAGGCATGAGCATAACTATAATAAATGTCATACAACTCATTGGAGAGGGAATTCAAAATCATGCCCTTGCATATTTTGTCTGAAGTTTCCCAAATGGAAAATTCCTTTTCGAAATCTTTGGGAACGGTATCTTCATTTAGCGTAGGTTTAGATACGGTAAGGACAAAGTCCACTTTGGCAATGTCTAAAATTAAGAGAAGTTTGCTTTGCCAGCATTTAAAGTTTAAGTCATAAAATGGCTCAACTTTCTTAAGGTCGGGAATGGCTCTAGTAGCGGTTAACATAGCAGCATCCATATATACTCTTATTATTGTATGATAAAACAGGAAACTATTATGTTAAAAACCTAAAAATTAGCGTAGCGAACTTATCGATAATTAGAATAGACTAAGGCGTGTGTTGCACTATCATTAAGAGTAGTTTCGCCCCCTCGAAGATTATATCTCGGTGCTCAAGGTCTCAGATGGCTACCCTCCAGGATTCAACAGTCTCTTCTTCGCTAACGAGCACTCGAATAGCAAAGGCTAACAAGAACAGCTCTTTGCTTGCTTTTATCACCAAAACTACAAGAGAACAGAAACAAGTATAAAGGGAAAAGGAGAGAGCTTTGATTGCTTCTAGTGTGTCTAAATTGAGAGAATAGCTTGTCCCTTTATAGTGAGAAAACAGACAGCGTAAAAAAAAGGTAAACAAAAAAATTCAACTATGTAAATAAGGCAAATATGGTAATTAGCAAAAGTCAACTGCTTAAATAAGGTAAATGACTTTGTAACGGCTAATTAATTTGGACTAATGAGGAGTTAATTCTGGGAATTGTCTCAAGACATAAAACGGTTACTTGATTTAGACAGACAAAGAATCGATTTGGGATTTGTTTGCTAATAAAATCACTTCAATTTTGGTCAATGAATCCCAGAGAAGATTTAAATAAAATTCTTGGCTTTGAAATACTTTATAATTTGTTTACCAAATTCGACAGTCTTGACAACTGAATATCTGTACAAATTGACAAGTATTTTCGCATAACCGTACTTGTAATTTTGCATAACATGACTTGTATCAATTCTTGCATAAAACGAATTGGGGGAGGGTTATTTGAGAAGACCAAATTAAATGGTTTCAAAAAATTCTTTATTTTTTAAGTCAACCCCTTGTTCAGAAATTTATAAAACTCACCTCATTTTTTCTTAACTTTTCAAATATAACCTACATTTCACAAATATTTATTCCTAAAACCCCTCATTCTTAATTTTCCCGAGAAGTTTCTGTAAAAGTTAGCTTTCTTGCAAATTAGGACAACTGAGTCTGAAGGTCTCGACGAAGATGATTATTAGAGCTTGGTACATAGAGGAAGCGTCGATTGTTCCCTAGAAACTTTTGACGTTACCGAAGGGTTCAAACTCGTGAGGTTGTAGGAGCATTCCTTGTGCCATTGACAAAACTGTAGTCGTTGGCCATATTGTTCCCTGTGCCATTATTGGCCCCATTGTCATTGGGTCATTGTTAGCACCATAGGTTACTTATAGTCCTTGGCATTTTCACTTCTGTATTAAATTGGTCTTACTAAGCTTGTCATGTTTTGCGGTTGAAAGCAAACTCTCAATCAATTTGCTGGCAAAATGCTACAATTGATTCAAATCATTCAATGTGCGGATTCTTTTTTGTCTATCTAAAGACTTCTCTAAAACTAGAAACTATATCTTTAACAAAAACAAATTCAATGTGCCTACGAAGACAAAAAAAAATCTTGATTTAATCGATGATGATAAGTGTTGATGTATGATAATAAGTGTTTACAAAGTACAAGGTATCGGGCTTAAAACCTGGATTCATAATTACAATAGATTGACAGCAAAGTCAATACTTAGAAGAAAGAGACTAAAATCGTCAATACGTAATAAGAAAAAGGCTGAAATATAAGTCATGTTTTGTTTAGGGTGTTTAATTGTGCTTCTTTCTTCCAATTTGTACTTTTTATCCTCTTATTAAGGATAACTGACTTATAATTGCTGAAACTGCATGTTGACATTACTTATAACCGTTGTCGAATATTTCACTTTTAGCATAGCTGTATCTCTTACATGCTTTGACTGCTATTAATCGCCACATACACTTAATAGCCACATGTCATAATTAACTGTCATCATGTAACTCAAATCAATTAAGTCTTAAATATAATAATATGACTTAAATCTCAAATTTTTTAATTTACACACGTGCCTACATTGGTGGAGCCAGTGAGTAGCACTGATGGGCCCGTGCCCACCTGCTCCTCCAAAGTTTTTTTTTCTTATATATTGTTATTTAGCCTATAATGATAAAAGTGTTCACCTAAAAATTTTAAAAATATTTAAAGGAGATACTTTTTAATTATTCTACATGTTAAAGTATCAAAAAATTTTACGAATAGTTAAAAAAAAAAGGTCTTTCTAGTCATTTTAAATGCTAAACTTAGACTAATAAACACACACACACACACACACAAAAGTGAATTTCAAACCCCAAATAACAAAAGGTATAAAGTCAACATATTTAACTACACAGTTTATACTTTACAAGGCAACATAGCACATCGTCTCTGGGCTTTGGTTGTTACGTCGCATTCACCGCCTCTCAGCTCTAGCTGCTACCCCGCACTCACTGCCACTGCCCTTACCTATTTTCTCATCTCCCTTCTTTGGCTAGTCCACATATGGCATAAGATTTGATAAGTCAAGGCAACAATCTAGTGGCGTTGGGGTAAAATGCTTCTGTCGATCAGTATTGCAACAAAGGAGGTTTTGCTTTCCTTTTTTTTTTTTTTTCTTTCTTTTGAGATGTCTTGAGTCGAGCTGAAGTGCTCCATGTTGGCTGACGGGCAGCGGAGATTTCATGGTGGACTCCTTGCTTGTTTTTTAACACCCGAAGGTCACGACAATAATTTTCACGATAAGACATGTTTCATTCTTACATAGTTGAATTCGTTCAATTCTTTGTTTCAAGTTAAAATTATGGGATTAGTGACTTGTCATTCCAGATTTCAGAAATTGGAAATTTGGGGATTTTCAATTTCATGTTGAGAATTTGGCAATTGAAAATTTGAAACTTATAATTTGCATGTTTAACAATAATAGCAATTAGGCTTACAATATTCCAAATTTTCTGTTGAGTTTCAGCTTGAGCCAACTGGACAGAATCAATGGAATTCAATTGAATTCCATTGTTCCACTAGTTTAGATAGTGGACACGGCTCCGTGAGATTTAACTTTTGCCGTCAAAAAAGCGTGGACAAACATATTAGGGCATAAGTTTACGAATATCATTGTCGCCGCATCATAAATAAAATTCAAATACCCACCCAACTCAATATTTTTGGCTCTGGCGCTGCTGCGTGTCTGAACCTTTGGTCACACTAGAAATTATATTTTACATACAACAATGGCGCAAGGTACCTGAGGACGCAAAGGACCCGATGATATCCTGCTTTTCTCTGGTTTGATTCTTAAATACTGCTCAAGTGAGGAAGGAGCCTTGAGATAATTTGCTAGCTTTCTCCGGGCTATGCCCCGAGCATTGTTGATGGAGCCTTGGGTCTGAATTTCTTCTCTCAGTAGACAGTAATCAACCAAAATTTTGCAATTCTCTTAATGAATTGCAAAATTTTGGTTGATTACTGTCTACTGAGAGCACGTAGCAGAATTTCTAAACCAAGGAAATGAAAAATGCATCTTCACAAATTTGTTGAAAAAAAAGAAGTATAAAACGATTCGATGACACCAGGTGGACTTAGTACAATGAATGCAAGCTAGCCGCGGATATTATTACCTTACTACAAGATCAGAAAAAATAAAGAAACTTGTTTAATTACCTGTCATTGATTCATAGGTCCACTCCGCTCTTGATAGCAAGAGCTCAAGGATTTGACAAAGTTGACAACCTCACCTGACACCCTCTAAGAAGCCTTTGTTGCTTTCTTGAGTTTGCTTCCAACCCATGCTCAGAACCTCACCTGTCACCCTCCTCTAAGAAGCCTTTGTTACTTTCTTAAGTTTGCATCCAACCCATGCTCAGAATACAATGTTTATTCACAAATTTTAGCCTTTTTACTCTAAATGGAAGATATCAGAGCGAAATAGAAGGCAAGGAAAGGACGTTTAGTCATGCAAACCACAGGGTTAATTGGCATACACAGAATATAGGAGCATGCGCTGCTTTCGTGGTTTCTGGTGCTGATCTAGTTGAACAGTGATCGCTTTGGGACGATCAAAATGCAATTAGACCCTCTGACTCGTCACCAAATACTTTCTAAAATGGCCAGCTCTACACTCACTCTCATTACCAAAGCGTATCAACTCTGCTAGCTCTCAACTCCCACTCTCTCTCTTGCTACCAGAATATTACTTGAACCAGCTCCAATGAGGACATGAGTCTGAAATGTATACAGAAAGCTAACTGTTTATAAGTATATATGCATCCACAGCCCTCAAAATGTTGGGGTGTATGTTTGTCTGGTTAGAATGGGTAGGCTACCCATAGCAACAAGCCAAAAGGAAGAACCAAAGGAAAAACACTTACATGGGGGAAAGCCAAACATGGATTACAAAGAACAAAGTGCACAAATCATCATGAGCAATCTCCTATAAACTCATCTCATTGAATAATACAGCTACAGCACGCTGCGATGCCCGTCTTATGTTGCAGACTCTCTAGGATATTCTCCAGCTGTGAGATAATTTCTTCGAATGTGGGACGGCAATCTTGATTCTTGTGCCAGCATGCTTGAAGAAGCCTATAACCAAGGTCATCACTTCAATATCATATTTTCTGTAAGCCTCTTAAACGTTTATGAAATTATTAAGATTTTCTGTTTTTCCTATTTGACAATTTTTACAAAACTGTACTTTCTTAGTTTTAGGAGATTGACAAGAAATGTAACAAGGAAGTTGCCACATTGGTAACCAAAGACCTGCAAGCATGAGTTCTGATAACAATAGGGCGCCCTTCATACCAAATTCGAGGCTCTGGGTAGCATTCAGGGTTGGATATGGGATAATGCATGTCTCTTTGGAAAAAATATGTTCTCTGTGACTAACAGCTAGCAGGTTAAAAGTGCATGTGCGGAATTTGTTAACAAATTTTTAATGAATACTTAATGGCAAAGATTTAAACAGTGATAAGCCAGAAAATTCCGTTTACGTACTTTTTGATTGGTTCAGGATATACAAATGAAGGAAGGTATGGCCGGGAATCTTCATATGCTCTCTTGTCTGCAACTTGCTCTGGAGCGTCTTCCCTATTTGATGGTCCCCCTTGGAACATCTGTAGCACAACCGTAGTGAGATACTGAAATAATCCAATGTGTTCCGTAGAAGAAGAGAGAGAATGTGGTATCGTGACGAGCAGATTTAGTAAACACCAACTATGGGTTTCAGACAACCTTTCCTTTTTCTCTAAGCAGATATGTTCACAATAGTGACTAGAAAAATTCAACTTACCTCATGTACTAGTAGAGCAAAAGAAAAGACATCAACACTCTTTCCATATGATTCCCGGCGATAAACCTCAGGAGCCATGTAGCGATCTGAAATATGACACAAGCATCTGAGCAAATGCTTTACTTCGACTAAATTTATCATCTTCAAATTAATGTAGCAGATCATACATGATCCTGTTCCGCCGGTCATTTTATAGCCATAAGCATCTTTTTCCTGTGCAAATTTGCTCAAGCCAAAGTCTGTTACCTTAAGGTGCCCTGCTTCGTCTTGCAATACATTTCTGGTAGAAGTTGCACAAGATAAATCACAATGTCACAAGTCTCTCACACTTTAATCTTGGGGCATAGGAAGCATTCATAGAAGATGGATTTTTTCTGATGGTCATATGACCCCAAGTTTTTATTTACGGTTTATTTTATTGTCAATTGGAGACCACATGGGACTGAGCTACACAAGGGGGGCAAGCCATCCCCCCTTTCAATCCCGGAACCAAGATCTAGGCCAGAACTGATCCCAGGTCTCTTGTATCCGGAGACTGAATCAGCCGAAGTAGCCGACACCCACATAGACATCACCATTAATTTGAAGCATTTGACATGGGTGTAAGTTCAAAATTTCAAATTTGAAATTACCTTGGGGTCAAATCTCGGTGTATAATAGCATGCGGTTTATGCTGATGTAGATAATTCATACCTCTGTGATTGAAAATAACGAGCTCAGGTTATGAATAACAAGAAACAAGTTTCTATAGGACTAGGAAATACTACAGATAAGTATCAATGGAAGATATACCTCGCGATATCTAAAGCATAAGCAACAGCTGTAACTGGATCAAGTCTTCCCTTCTTTTTCAAAATATCATATAAACTCCCCTGTAATTCCCACTTAAACTGAACATCAATCTTACAAATTGTATTTTACAAGAAAACCAAACATCAATCTTACAAGAAAACCAAACATCAATCTTACAAATTCCAAAGACAAATATGCATAGATTAACACTCACATTGCGCAGATACTCAGTGAGGAAGATCAAGCGGTCAGAGTCCTTCAGAACGCCAAGGAACTGCACTATGTTGGGGTGACGCAACTTCTGCCACAAAGCTAGTTCCTTCAGAAAAGTTTTCCTGCAAAGCAGGCACAGATGTACAAATGAAAATGGTAAAATATACCTAAAAGTTGCTAGTAGCAGAATTGTTGCAGTAGTTCAGAGTTGTGAAAGCTCAGATATTAGAGCACTAGCAAGTAACAACAATAGCCTTGTTATGCTCTAAAAAGCCAAGTAACTTGACGTATAAATTTCCAGTTGAAGATTAACTTCCTTATTGTGGAACACTCAATTTAGTTTTATGAAACGCGCTATTCTTTAATTTTCTAGTTGGTCAGAAGACATGCAAAAATAGTGCAAGATGGTGCAAACCTCACTCAAAAAGCTGCCAAAATGTCCATTTATTGTGTGTAGGTATTTTGTGTTGACTACTTAACATTTGCTGTCAATAGATCAATTGAATCCATTTATTCTGTTATCACTTGTTATTTCATGTTATCTTTGTAAAAGTTTGACTCGACCAAATGTCCAGGTAATGGGACCGAAAGATGACTGCAATTAAGAAGTATACATAAATGAAAAGATTAAAAGTAAGAAAGCCATTTCAGTGAACTCACTTCACCATTTGATTGGATGCGATTGAAGAACGGATTGTTTTTGCAGCAACTTCTGTACCGCGCCATTTCACTAAATAAACTTCACCATATGCTCCCTGTTGGCATGTTTAATATTGTTACGCCAAAGGTAAACCAGGATTTCATGGGGGAAAAAAAAAGTAGTTCAAGAGATCCCAAAAATTTTTCCTAGAGGGACACTGACATGGTAGGCTTGAAACCAAATGTTCCCCTAAGTAAGAAAAATTACTTCTCCGATAAGAATTGATTCATTCATATCCACTTCAGTGTGATCAATCTCATAACAAGGAGTCTGGGAGTCAAGTCCCACCTGTCCCAAGCAAGATAGTAGAGATAATGAATTTTCTTTAAGAACGGAAAGGCTTTGACATGTTAAAGAAAACATACACAATGCTGGCAAACTAAATTGCCACATGCAAAGTACAACCACCTCAGCAATCAGTTAATGGAAACTAACTACATATAGTTATACCTATATGGGCAGGCAAATCGATATTGGATCTTCTCCCTCTTAATTAGTCTAAAAGCATGAGAAACATACTTATGAATCCTGACATGGAACAGAACTGCTAGAGAAACGCCTCGAATCACAAGTTCTCAAGGCAATATTGTAGGGAAACACGTGAATCTCGACTTTAGGGTCTCATAATGAGCCATGCACGTAATACAAAAATAATGAACCTTTCCTGCTATATAGCTTAATCTGAA
The DNA here is from genome assembly GCA_033070095.1 of Escallonia herrerae. NCBI lineage: Eukaryota > Viridiplantae > Streptophyta > Magnoliopsida > Escalloniales > Escalloniaceae > Escallonia > Escallonia herrerae. The sequence continues at coordinate 140,100 of JAVXUP010001632.1, read as the reverse complement.
GAGCAAAAAATTACAATATTGTGCCTTGTATCATCATGACAGATGTTAAAGCTAAACAGTTAGAATGAAGTTAAATATCGGATATGGCTTGAGTTCTTCAGGCCATATGTACTCCACTTGAAGGGGACATGATCTCGGCAAATTTGGACTGTCAAAATCTGCAACCCTTATGAAAGCGTATTCAATGTCACTGAATCCAAGAAATACTTGACATATGTCAAGTAACTAAAGAATAGTCCATAAATTAGAGAATATGAAGAAGGCAATTACCCAGTATGAATCCTTGCTAATCGAGGAGGCTGAGAAATAAAAAATAACTTTTATTGGCTTTATTTCATACAGTGGCCACCCCGAAACTGAAGCCTGAACTGTACATTTGATCACAATACTTCCATCTGTCTCCTAATTGATTTCAAAAGGTTTTGATCTTATCTAGCCACACAAGCATAGTATTTGAAAATGAGATAAAGATTGAACCATATTATAGTTCAAGAACAAAATGACATCTGCAGAAAAAAGACACAAGTTAGGAAAGTGTTATACCGGATCAATTCCACCATGTGCCTCCAGAATTCCACAAATGTCCTCGTGGCCTGAGCTGCGAGCATCTGACAGTGGCTGGAATAACCAAATTTACACATGACCTTAACCATAGAATTTCTTCCAAGATGAAGTTTTATATACCAGGAGGAGGAAAGGTAGCCCTGCCAGGAATGCTAAGGAACGACTAACAAACTAAAGAGTCTAGTTAATCATGTCAGTTATTTGTGTGTGGACGTATTCATTAGACAACGCTCAGTTCCTTTTCTAACTATAAAGGCATTTCTTATATAATGGGCAATAAAATTGCTAGATCAGGCTGAGAAAATTTACTCCATGCAAGATCCAACAATAACAGTATACCTTCAATTGGAGAACACGTAAAAAGAATTGGTATCAGTACTGAGCACAGCCTAGTTTTTAGTTGAATACAAGAACTTGTTTCAGATGTTTTCTATAGAGTCTAATTTCTCACGATAGTTGAAAAGATTTATCAAGAGGACAATCATAAGTAATTATTAGAAGCAAATGCAAAATAATTTTGTAAGACGAACTACATTTTAAATTGAAGGAGGTTAAACTTGTTGCTGGACGTGGAGGTGTTGGGAGGACGCCATCCTTTATGGAAAATAAAGCCTTTTTCACTAATGCAAAATAATTTTGTAAGACGAACTACATTTTAAAATGAAGGAGGTTAAACTTGTTGCTGGACATGGAGGTGTTGGGAGGATGCCATCCTTTATGGAAAAAGCCTTTTTCACTTGAATTCTTCTGTGTTGGTTTCCCAGATCTCTTTCCTTCTGCAAGTTTTGAATCAAATGGTAGTAGTTTGACATTTTATGGTGAATATTTCCAGACTACATCCGGGATTAAGGGGAGATTTAATGGAGGGAAAGGCCAAGCTGATTCTGTAGCGCAGGCCCAACTGGCCTCAATGGACCCAAAAGTAACAAAAAAAGGGATAAAAAAATTCATTATTGAAGGTTATAGACATAATAATAAGAATGCCAAAAATGAAATTGGTTACACATACCTAATGCATTTGTAATCCCCTTTAACATTCATGAACATCTACACAAATTGCTAGCTCTTCATTAAAATACCAATTATCCTTTTTATGATCTAAGTGTAAGAATGAGCTTACAGTGCGACCCCAGCGATCAGTAGAATTAACATCAGCTCCTTTCTCGAGCAGGAGGAGAACAACTTCTGTGCAATTTTCACACGACGCTAAATGAAGCGCTGTTCTCTTATCATAGTCACCTAGATTCGGTTCTACTCCTTTCTCTAGCTCCTGTATTACGCCCGCTTTGTCGCCTTTACCTGAGCAGTAGAGGAGGCGATATGGGCCGTCTGAGTCAATCCTTTGTGAGGGTATACGCTGCTAAAAGAACATGATAACTAGAATTTCTTAGGATGTAATTTTGAGAAGATGAAGCGAACAGTACTATTGAAATTATATGTGTGGGTACTTCTCCAAACGTGAAATTAAATGCATGAGACAATTGCATCATCAATTATGGATCAGCGGAAAAAAAAAAGCTTGAAAGGTTTCCAAACTCCAAAAAGAATTGAAGCCATCCATGGGAAGGGGATACTGAGAAAAACTGAATTGCTATATAGTTGTAGAAAAATGACTAATGCATTTGGCCTGTTCCACTTTCAAGTGATTGGAATCATATCTGGCACATTTGCTGCTATATGAGCATTAGGGCCAAGAAGTACACATTAATAAGTACACAGCCACTAAGCCTTTCATTTAAGGAAAGAAAAAAGTTATTGAATACTACAGAGAAACTTGAGACTTGGAGATTTAGTGGATATGGAATGCCTTCAGATAATTGCAAATTCTTGATCGTAAAAACAATCAAGTTAATGACTACAGGAGCAGCCACTAAGTTTCGAGTAAGAATGCACTCTAGTTTGCTTCAAAATGTCTATTAGATGGCTCCCAACACTTCGTATGCCCCATGAACATTGAATTTGGCACGCACTTAACGCTAAGGGGGCTAAATGATGAATGCCAAATCACCCTGTAAGAAGCTGGAGGAGTTCTTTTATTATTTCCTTGAAACTCCACACACATGGAGGCATCTACGATCTCCTAGAGATTAAACAGAAAGGGAAGAAACAAGTGCTCCTAACAAATAAACTCTACTTTTATCACTCTAATCCAATTCCCTAGAATTAAATGCATATAAGATGTCAAGAGCCCAATATCACATCTGCTTAGTAACAACTCATGGGGTATATAACATGGTCAATTAGCATCAGGTACCACTCAAATGCTTAATATGATGGGGGAAAAATGAAATCAATCCCCGTAAGTTTTCTTTCCTGTAAATAGACGAATTGAAGGATGCACACAAACCAAAAAAAGGCAACCCAGATTGTTGTTTCACTCAATTCACAGGCACACATAGTAATAAGCTATGAGCAAAAGGGTAACCTGAGAAGGTGGTGATAGAGACTTGCAGTCTTCCATGAATGATACAAAGAACTGGAACTAACACAACCAGAGCTCCAGCAGGACAAAATAACAACCCATTTTTGTGATGTTGAGCTGAACGAAAGCGTGTGACAAGTACATTGGATCGTAATGTCATTGGTGACATGAAGAAATTGAAGAATTGACTGTGCATGTACCACCAAAAGTGTCATCATCTGTCGGGTTTCCCAAAGTTGGAAGAAGGCTGTTTCTTCAGCTGTGATATATCCAAACGTTGGGTTGTACGCCACGTTTGATTGATCGGGCACAATGGGGCTGCACCAAAAGGATGACTTTCTATGCGGGGGTGGCAAGGCTGCTTTAGTGATGGTGATCAGAGGAGTTTGCATGTATCCCATTGGTGAGAAGCCACAATGAGCAGGCAATCTTGTTCGTTTTCACTTTCAGAATACTACTGCCATTTTGAATAAAATCCTGTTTAGTGAGTGGAGAAAACTGATTACGGTCACAATAATTTCGATGACACTAATGGCCACATATCACATACGGTGAGTCGAGTCCTATTTTCTACTAATGGCACCTAAGTTTGGTCCTAACTTTTTTCAAGAGTGAACTTAGTCAACTACTGTGACCTAAAATGCTCAAAAAGTATATTAAGGAATTGGCAGGACAGTAGGCGTAAAAAGCATTCTAAAGCTGATTAACTGAGATTCGGCTTTATTCGTTTTTTGATTTTGTTAAAATCCCTCACTCCCCATATTATTTTGGTCTAACCATCACCGAACACTAGTAATCTTCGAGTGAATCTTCAAGTTCTTAACTACTATAGTAGCTACTTAAGAATGTTACAACCCTCCCCCCCCCCCCCCTCTTTCTCTCTCTTAATCCTCCTTGTGGGGAGGGAGATAGCTACATTATTAAATCGTAACATACAAGGGTGTAAGAAGGGACTTCCCTTGTCTCTTTCTTACACGCAATTAGATTAGAGGGCAGTGTCCGTACATAAATTATATTTGAGGTTCACATATTTAGCGTCACTGATGTCTACGACTCTTTTTTTTTTTCTTCTTCTTCTTTCCTTGTCCGTGTGGAGGGCCCAGGAAATGTCAATAATCTTGCAGGTCTAGGGGTTGTCACACCTGCAGCATCATCCTTTAAGCTACTCAGCAGAAAACCAGGGGGAATTTCTTTCTGAATGTACCCATTGCAAAACCCTAGCTAGCCCTCTTGTGAGGAGCCTTGAAGGTAACAAGTAATGAATGTTAAAGTTAAGCATTTTTTATGTTTCTTATCGGAGGTACACACATCTTGAAAAAAATAGATTGAAAGCCAATAGGAGCTCGATGATGTTGTCTATCCTCAAAGATTGGCAAGTGATGGTATCAAGACTAGAACGGATCTTTTCATAGTTAATGATCTTTGTAACAAGTCCTGAATTTACTCACAGTTTTTATGATTGATCTCAGCATCTTTCCCCGGGCACAAAGAACTCAAATCTAAAGTTTAGGGTTCGTTTGACAAATTTTTTTTTTTTGTTTTCAGTTTTTAAAGAGTAGCTTAATTTTATTTTTTTTACAAAAACAAGTGGGGCCACTGCCGTTGGCCGGAGGCCACTCTGCCACCACCGCCGGCAGCAACCTCCGGCAACCACCTCCGGCAGCCACCGCCCATCGCAGCTAGACAGCAACCACCGACAGCCACCTCCGGCCGCCGGCAACCACCACCGGGCGGCCACCTCCGGCCACCACCGCCGCCGGCAACCACCTCCGGCCACCACCGCCGGCGGCGACTGCCGCGACAACCGCTGGCCACCACCACCGTCGACCACCGCTACGCCCCACCACTGCCACCGCAAACCACCACAAAAAAAAAGTCAAAATAAAAAAGGTTACCAAACACCAAAAAAAAAAAACTAAAAAAAAAAGAGTTATCAAACACCCACTTCTTTTTGTAAAAAAAAAAAATTTAAGCTGCTCTTTAAAAACTGACCACTGAAAAAAAAGTTGTGTCAAACAGACCCTTAGTCTCCTCCTTAGTTATTATAGGCTAAGTTTAGCTCTACCAATCTCTTTTCTATGTTCTAGTTATCGATGCAAAGCATCGTGCCAAGAAAAACAATCAATACGTATTTCATTCGAGTTCGTAAAAGAGTCAGAGTTCAAATATGATAGATACTATATCCTGCTTTTGTCTCACCGCGCACACATAATTTTACCTCACATACCCTCCTCTGGTAGGTTAGTTAGCAACAAAAGAAAAAAAGATAACACCAAAAAACCTATCTTATAGACCCAAATTGCAAGTTAATTGATTGCTGAGCCCGAGTCTAAATCACAAGCGCATAAGGTACTTTTGTTAGGTAAATTTGAAATAACTGAAACATTTTTTTTATTTACAAAGACGCAGGAAAGTCTACTTTTATACTCTCTTATAATCTTTTTTGTTAATAAAAAATGCATTAAAAATAAAGATTAGTCTCCCAATTGAAATGAAAAATTCTCTCACTCCAAATAAAAAATAACCCAGCATAATTTTCTTTTTGTTTGTTACCGTTAGTTTCGTTGTGGTTGGTCCCACATGCCCACACCTGCAGCCTAAATCCTCACAAAATTACAGACGAGACCTCTCATTCAATTCAAATTTTCGAAATCTCGCAAACCCTAGCCCTCCTTCCCTCTCTTTCACATTTCACACGCACACACTCCCCGCTCTCTCTCTGGCTTCTCCCTCTGTGTTTTGAATCACCTGATCTACACACAGACACACACGAAACGAATGGCCGATTCAACCCGAGACGAAGATGCCCGAACCCGGAGCTCCGACCCGCATGATGACGGCGACGAAGAGAGCGAGCTCGACGAGTTGGAGGCACAAGTGAAGGAAATGGCCCAGAGGATACAGAGATACAGGTCCACACTCCCGGATCAGCTCAAGACCACCTTCGCTTCGGTTCTCGCCGCCCGGAGACCCGAAATCGTGGCCCATCTTGACCGCGGGTCGGATCGCGGACCATCCGGCCAGCCCAGCCCAGGTACATTGTTCTCTTGTTTTTACTAGTTCCTTATCTTTGAATTTTGGTGGGTTCTGCTCAAGAAACGCTACGGTTTTGAAATTAGTTTATTTTTGCAGTAGTAAGATGTTGAATTAAGAGTAAAGCTGACAATTTCGAGGTCTGGTGTTTCTCCTAAGTTAATTTGTCTAGTATTAGTTCTTTCTAGCTGTAATGTATGTATTGTTCGGCAAATGACACATATATTGGAAACGCAAGAGATTATAGACCTTTGCTGCTTTCTAAAAAATAAGTAGTCAAATTTAGGAACCCTCAATGTATGTGTTTGTCTGCTTTGCTTTTGAGCATTTATGTATATACGTAGTACTAGAGTTGTCAAACGGGCCGGGCGGCCCGTGGGCTGGCCCGGTTCTGGCCCGGCCCATCCATGAACAGTAGCGGCCCAGCACAAGCGGGCTTGGGGCCTGGACCAGGCCTTCAGTTTCTGCGAAAAAGCCCGGCCCGGTTTGGCCCGGCCCGAAGTTGGCCCGGGTCTGGCCCGGTTTTGGCCCCACCACTTGTTTGAATTTTTTGCTTTTCCCCCCCTTTCTTCCACCCCTTTTCCAAAATTCCACTTTTACCCCCCCCCCCAACAGCACTGTTATGTGTTAAGATTTTATTAATAAAGCTCACCAAGAAGAGTATGAAAATGTTTAACATATAATAAAAAATATAATGGCTAACAAATAAATATGTATATACATACATACATATATATGTATATTACTTATAATGAAATAAAAGGATAAAGATTAGGTTCGTTAAATTGTGAATATTGCCTAGAGATGAAATTTAAAATTGAATAACAAGAAGAAAAAAAAAAAAAGGGCCCGGGCCCGGCCCAAGCCCGGCCCTAGATATTGGGCCTAGGGCCAGGGCCTGGACTAGGCCTAGGTTTGCCTTCAGCAGGCCCGGCCTGGTTGGCAGCCCCACTGGCCCGGCCCCGGCCCGGCCCCACAGCAGGCCCGATGGGCTTGGGCTGGGCCGGCCCAAGCCCGGCCCTTTGACATCTCTACGTAGTACTCCCTCCTTCCGTTGGATTTTTCCCTTTGACTTTTTGCGAAATCCTAGAACTAGCACCATGTAAACATTCAACCAAACTCAAATAGCAATCATAGATTAAATAAGTATTGTTTGGCTAGTTAAGCTAGGGCAAAAGCAATGAGAAAATTTGAGGTTTACAATTACTAAATCTATCCAAGGAGTTCCCAAAAGGTCAATGGAGGAAAATCCAGTGGAAAAGAGGGACCGTCGTTTGTGCGCTGACTGTGCTGAAATTGTGGTAATCATGGAACTCGTATTTGTTGCGTCTCCTTTGGTGCATGGGGTGCAATCTCATTACGGTCCATAAACATAGAATCTGCTGAACCAACGGGCAAGGGCTATTTACACAAACTAATCGAAACTCAAAACATGAATTTGGTCCGGCTGCCCTTCATAAAATTTGGTTGCACTTCGTTGTAATAATCCTGAACAAACCAAGTTACCATGCCAAATGAACAATCGTTATACAATATTTGTTCAGACTTTTAGTCAATGATTTGAAGCTAACTTGCTAAGCAGACACTGAGAAGGGAACGAGTGTACTGCATATTCTTTTATGCTACAACTGTTGCACCCCATTTGAGAGACATACCTGCAACGTCACTCTGTTGGGCAGTTATGTTTCAACCTGCCCTAGAATTTTAGTCTTTCATCTATAGTATGTATTAAGAATATATGTTGTTTATTCCTTTTCAAATTGCCGTACAAGGTCAAATGGTAGGTTTTGGATCACTATGTAGATATGATACTTGCACAAAATGAGGATGACATTTTAAGCAGCTGTGATGGTTAATTCTTCTGCCTGTGGACTTAATGTCAATAGCATCACCCCAAGACAAGTGACTGGTGAAGACAGCAGTGCATGTTGCAATCAGTGTCTCCAATGAAATAAGAGGAAAGTATAAACTGAAAGTCGTATCTGTTAACAATATATAAGCCCTTGGTGTTCATGAATGTAGAAACTGCAAAACATCAATTTCCACTGCTATCGGAGCTGAAGAAGAACCCTCCAAAGTTTTATAAACAGATTTCAGGGGTCTAGAGCAAACCACAAGTGTGAACTAAGTTGGTCTCTTGATTGAAGATTCTCAAACGGCTACAAAAATCTGTATGTTTTGATATCTCCCCCCTGCCTCTTCCACTGGGATTCAGAGAAAAAATTCTTTGTTGGCCTATACCGACCAAGGTAGATCCACAAACTGAATTGGATCTTCCCTTCTTATTCCTACTGAGCATCTGAAGTACAAGTTCTGGTTCAACTGCCAGGACTTGGCCAAAATCAGGTGAAACTTGTGTAGCTCCAAGAGCAGTTGCGTCGAGAATGCATCATATCTGTTCCAGCCTTGTCATTTGTGTGTGAATTGCCATTTGCCCATCGGAGCTTTAATGTTGTTATTGCGAACCCATTGCCAAGTCAACCCGACCAATGACCTGTTGTTGATCTAGCTACATCGAAACTCACCATTATATTGTTGTGGTCAAGTGGTTGTCTAATGAGGATGATGCTGGTACTTGGTTGTAGAATGTCATTTAGATTTTCTTATGTGTGAGATGTCTGGGATAAAGAGAGAGTGGCGTTGGGTGGAGGTATGTGGCCAGAGTAACTGGTAAAGACTACAGGGAGGCAAGAACAATATATTCTGCTTTAAGTTCTCATTTTGATTCAGGGTTATTTGGTCATCATATTTCGGAAAGAGGAATGTAAGGTTTGCATAATGTATCAAAGCACAGGGAGGTTTAGCTCTACTGTGAGAAATTCAAGGTGGTAAAGTGCAATGGGGGCAGTAGAGGGGTATGGATGACAATTATCCCAAGAATGCAAAAAGAATGAAACTGTGCCTTGTGATTTTTTTTCAATCATGACTTTATTTGCTTTTAAAATATTTGCTGGTTCCACTCTGGGAAATTTTGAATCGTCTCTTTTACATGTGCAGCACAACCGTCTGATTTAGCTAACAGAACCTTATTTGCGGAAGAAGATTACAAGAATGCTGAAAAAGTAAGGTTGCTTAAAGACAAGATTTCTAGTAATGTCACTGCCATGCCTGTTATTTTAAAGAGAATGAAGGAATGTATGTCTAAAATGGACAAACTAGAGTCGTGCAACGGAATCATCCACCCTGCCTTCAAAAGGAAACGGACTACTTAGGAAGTTAGCATCCATTGTTGTACATCTGCAATGTCAATCAGAGTACCTTTTTGGTTTGTTTGCTTCCGTCCAGTCCTTGTAGTATTTCTTCGACTTCTAAAGGAAACAGACAACCTAGGAGGTAAATTTCTACTTGTTGCACTTCAGCGATGTCTGCCGGAGTACCATTTTCATAAAATTGCTCCCATCAGGTCCTTCGGAGAGTATTTCTGTGACTTCAAAAGCCTATCGAGTACCAGGAAGTTAGCGTCTACGGTTGCACATCAGCTATGTCAATCAAGAGTACATATACCGTCACAACCTGTTGACTTCAGCTGATCAAGTTCATCTCTCATTTTCTTGTTTCTTGGGATAAATTTATTTGAACATGGAGGAGTTGATTAGTAGCTTGACAACTTCCGTGTACACTTAATCCATGTGCGAACTGTTAGTATAGAAAGAGGATTTGCATGACCCTTACTCTGTTGTAACTACTTGAAAGAGCTGATTCATATGTATTTTACGGAATTGTTTATATTATTCTAGGAGAAACCTGTGAAATGTTATGCAAAAGTGTTTGCCCTGCCGTATGGTATTATTATTATTGGTGCAGTCTTTTCTTCCATCTTTTGCTTCTTACTACCACTGAAGCGTGTTGCTATATATTAGCATGGCTTAGAGACCAGCTGCAAGGTTTTGAATTTGCTTTTCCTGAGGCGAGTCGATTATACAGGCTAAGTGATGCTTGCTTGCCAAGCCCATTTGATCAACTCATGGTAATTGTAAGATATGTGCATTATTCCATTGGGTGCAAGCCATAACAATAAGTTAGAAATAACCTTGTAAGAAATGAGAGAGCTTAATTGCTCGTAAAATGTCAAATGACCACCCCCAGGAGAGTCCATAAGTTGGGCTTCCTTAACTGATAATAGTTAAAGTGGGACTGTGGCCGAGGCAACAGAATCGTGAAGATAGAAGCAAATATGGAAATGATGCCATTGAAATTGATTAGGCAAACCAGGGAGGGCAAAGATGCAGCGACACAAGTAGGAAATTTTTCTTTGCTATCTAAGCAAAGAATTTTCAGAAAACAAAAGATGATAATCACACAAGTAAATGAGAGAATAAAATGAACAAACTTCTTTCGTCATTTTCTCATCGATAATCCAAGGTGAAATTGTTCCATTGCGATGAATGCTGAAAGGATCTCCATTAAATTAAGAACTTCGTGCCCCGAAAGACAAATTTCACAAACAAACTACAACCATCCTTCGCCCTCTTAGCTCCATTGGGAAGACAACCGCAACGATTTCTATCCAATTCAAAGTCAAGAAGGTTCATCGCCAAAAAAGAGAAAATTACACTGCTTGTGCCTTGTAGTAGCTAATGCTGTGTCAGGTCTCAGGAGCACAAACTAGAAAAGGTAAGAAAACGAAATTTCTAGTGCATGAAGATGAAAGTAAAAGACTGAAGTTCCCGGTACTTTACAGCAAATACAGTCGAAGTAACGCACATGGAACAAATATAACTTGCAACTTGCAAGAGACATGGGTCAAAAGGTAGTGTTATTTAGTTTGAAGCCTATAAAAGGCTAGATAAGTTCAGATGGTTACAGATCTACAGCTAATTACATCATCATCAGTAGCCAATTTTGGTATAGAAGAACTCACCAATACCCCATCCATATTCCTTGCATTCCCAACGTGAAAAACCACCGTGCTAAGGCCCTTCCCAATAACAAAAATGCAATCACCAAGTGCGATGAGCCGACAAGGTGGCCTTGTGAGTAACGGCGACAGTCTCCCAACTGCCACCCACTCCCTAATATCCTTTTGCCACATCATCAATCTGGTTCCTGAACTTTGATCCAAAACGTAGAGGGTCCCATCTACAACAACTGCTGGACCCCGCCAGCCCGAGACCATGTCAGCATCTGCATGCTGCCATGTACCATTTGATGGCTCATAAACAACCGCATACACATGAGAAGACACAGCAGAAGCACCACAACGGATGTAAATTTTCCCATCCAAGACTATAGAATCTTCAGTGTCAGGAATAATGTTGAGGTCTGCATGAGATGTCCAGCAGTTTGTGTGGGAGTCGTAAGTGTCCCAGGAATGTGGATCACTTGAATTCGATCCTAGCCCTCCTATTGCATAGATTTTATCATCCAAAGCTTCACAGGCAAAATAGCACCTGAATGCATTTAACAGTGTTTAGCGTGAAGTTCCCATTGCTAAAATGCTATGAAGTTTCTACGGTTAAGCCCACACACATACAAAAATACCGAACTTACAGTACAGCTAGTTCAAGTGACTTCTCACTCCACACTTACAGTTAAAATACAAAAAACTACTCTTTGACAAATAATAGGAGGCTACTGTGATACTTAGCAGTTCAACAAGACACAGCAGTTTATCAACTTGCTAGGCACAATGAGGTTTAGTCAGGTAACTTGGGTCTCTATGGCTTCTAGATTCTTTCACCCACTCTGCATGGGGTCTTCAAGACCAAGAGGTGGAATTCGCCTCTGCTTTGTTTAAAACTTTATGCTATGAAATGAAATTGAGGGGTACAGGTAGACCAAGGAGAGAAGGAAAGGGCTTTTCTTTTAGAGTGAAGTCCTACTATTTCATTTTTATGCTGGTGTTTCAGGGAACTTTGAAGGCAAGACCTCCAACAATTGCTGTGGAAGGGTAGAGAGACCATCTTACCGGTGATAACTTACGAAGAATGTGAATCTATATCAAGCTGGTGCGTTTTTTGCAAAACGGTTAAAGAGAGAGATGAAAAGACAGATTCCCTATGTCTCTTATCCCTAGGAAGTCCTCCTCCACCAGCAGGTTTTTCAGAAAACTCTATTTATTTTGGTGTGGATGGCAGGAAGGCCTGTATTTTCTGGGTTTTAATAGAACTCCTTACAAGCATTGTTTCTATCTACTATTATCTAAATACAATCAAGTTATTAATGACTGGACTAAACCAAGAAATAACCCCTCACGTGCAAAATTATAGAAGATTTCCTTTAAGATCAAACAACTCCACTTCAATATCCTGTTGACGACCCTGACAGTTTTGTAGTATCATGCCCGGGATATCTTTAGACTTCTAAGTTAATTATTGTACAGGACACATGGTAGACAATAAGTTATATCATGCATTTAGTGTGAAATAAAACTAGGGGACCTTAAAAAAACAAAAAAGCCGTCTATAGCAAAATCCAGAGTTTCAGCTATTGATGCTTTGTATCATTGGGTAAACTGAATCCTATTCATGAACTCCTAAGTGGATATGTTAAGAATGAAGTTACATAGCCACTTCATGCTGCTCATGTACCCTCTTTTGGCTCTTCTAATACACTACAAGCAGGATGCTCAAAAAAGAAAACACATACGTGGACATTTCAGTGAGCTATGCAAGTATCTGGGCACAAAAGTGCAAATGAAGAATGACTGGATGATACCTTGCAGTTGACATAGGAGCAGCTTCTGTCCAAGTATTCAAGGTAGCATCATAGCAGTAAACTTCATCAGTAGCATCTTCGATCCAACCACAGCCACCCAAAAGGAAGATCTTTCTCCCCACCACTTCAAAACCCATGCCTTTTCTCTTCAAGCTGAGGGGTGGAAGGCCTTTCATGCGCTGCCAACCCCTTTTTGGCATTCTGGGGTCTAACACATAACAGCAAAGCTGCTCAAACTTGTCTTTACACAATGCATAAATCCAAGTCTCGGTCATATTATGCTTAAGACGGTAAGCATGCCACTCCTCGCTACAAATCAACTCTCTCCATCTCTTTGAAACACATTTGAGGCGAGCATGATACTCACGTGGAATCCTTGCCAAGCAGGAAAGAGCAATGTCATCGGGGAGGCCACTTATCAATGGTGCATGAGCTTTATCTACCAGACTAGGACCCTGCAACCCACTTTCAGTAAGCTCCATAGGGTTTCTGTCAACTGAGGCCCTTAAAAAAGATAAGAAATATTAGAATGTTTCCAGAATGCATGCACAACCACGGAGACATAAGTATCACGTACTCGTTTTGACTACAAGGACACCTTTTAAATCAATTTATTATCCTTCGAAAATACTTTCTAGCAGAAATTCTTGCACACAATTCAAAAGCGTAACAACATCAAAGACAAAAAAAATGTTCTCGGGCCAAAACTCTCTTAAATTTGACTGTCTAAAGTTTTTAGGCTACAAAGTTAAATTACCAAAAACTGCAGAATCAGCCTCAATCGGTAAATAGGGTAAGTGGTTATAAATTCATTATCATAGAATGTTAGGGGTTTCCCAAGTATCCAATCTAAAAGTTGTCTGTACCCGCCAGTGCACATAAGCCTTTTCGACAGAACAGTTAAGTAACAGAGCCAGCATTTCAAAAGGAAAGATGCCGTGTAATCTACCAAATAAAACGCAGAATAAAAAACCCTTTGTTCAAAAAAACAATTATGGATACTCCTATTATACTCATCTCACAGAGAAATCAACTGATTTTAAATCCTAAAAAAACTCACTTAAACCTGAAAAGAAAAACTCACTTTCTATAAGTCACGAGAAACATTGCCCTTTGCATTTCTTCTTCAATCGTTCCATGGTCATAAAATCCCAGTTACTGTACTCCCTCCGTTTACATTCTTGGATACATGTAAGCATTAGATTGATTGAATCAATCTAATGCTTACATGTACCAAGAACGTAGCCAAGCAAAAAAGAAAGAGTATTTGGGTAGTAAAACGGGACAATATACACACAAAATCCAATCCTTGTTCCATTTAAAAGAAATTGAACCCACCACTTTCCAAAACCCATCAAGCAAATTCAGAAAAAGAGTACTCACTGATGGTAGATCTACGCAGGACCAGAAAAACCATAGAAAAACAATATGCGTAAAACCCAGTGTACCAAACAAATAAAATGATCAAGTATAGTCCATACAAAAAAAATAATCAGATTAGGTGCTGGTATACGTACATATATTGTTGAGCAATTTCGACAAAATCGGTGTCAAATGGCGTTCCTCGGGCAAAATTATATGCAACCCAGATTTCGCTTTTTCAATCACAGAAGATGTCTGATTGTAGGTTTATTGATGGTATTTGGGTACATGTCTCAATCTTTTGATTAGAAATTGGGCAATGAAAAGAGCCTAGAGATTGAAAGATCCTTTACTTGTTGTTTCGTTGGGAATATGCCTATTTTTACTTCTTTGTCTTCCCCTTCATCTGTCATTAAAAGATTAATATATTATACCTAGTAATAAGTAAAAATATCAAGTTTTAATTTTTTTAATTAAAGATTTAACTTTAATTTAAAGAAATTAAAACTTAATTTAGAAAACTATTTTTAAAAAATTATACATAGTAATAAGTAAATCAACTGTGAACGGCTAGTCAAAAACTAAAACAAAGAAAATTCATTGCATAAAACATTGTCTTCCTTTCAAATACGAATTGCTAATGTCAATTACTACCAATATTTGTCACTATTTATCATATTTATTTTTTCAGTCATATAGTTTGTTACTAAAGAGAATTCTGACTATTTTATATTATATCTCGTTACCCAAAGTATACTCACATTATAATCAGTTTCAAACATCTTACATTAATTGTGAGCAAATACTACAAGTTTGGCGTTATAGTAATAAGAGTGAATAAAATGTTCTACGGACATTTGACGCACATAAAAGTAATGTAGCTTATTTATTGGAATTGTATAATTTCTTATATGTAAAATCAAGAATCAAATGAACTCAAGGAACGTAGTAGGGCACATTAAAAACTCCATTGCTAAGGCATAGATCTAGTAGCTGTACTTTTTAAGGATTTTTCTGAATTCTCTATCGTTCACCTCTTAGGTTTTAGCCATTTTTCAGCAAGCATCTCCACTAAAGTTCGAAAACATCATCATTTATAGCTTGTTTGTGAGTTTTTTTTAGGAGAGAAAAAGAAAAGAATGTGGTTCACTTCTCTCTTTTCTTTAGTTTGTGAGTTTTTTTTTAATAGGAGAGAAATGAAGATAAAAGAAAGGAAAGTTTTGGTTTCTTTCTGTTCATATCTTTTCTCTCAAAATGAAAAAGAAACGGAGAGAAAGTAGACTCTTGTAAATAGTACTTTCATAATGTCATCATTGAAATAATGATGACTAAATGTTTAGTGACTTTTAGGACTTACGTAGGGTTTCTTACAAAAGCTTACCAATTTCACTTACAAACAAGTGATTGTTTTAGACGTTAGACTTAGCCCATGACTGATTATTTTGCTTGACATTGATTAAATTTGGATGTCCGGAAGTTTGTAGTCGACTCATGGCTTGTTTGGGCCTTTTTTTTTAAAGCATTAACCGATGATACAAAACTTATTATACTAGTATAGTACGGACTTTGTTTGATATCCTTGATAAGTAATTTATTTTTTCATCAGAATCATGTTCCTTTCTAGGATCATACTTTTATAGTTTATGTTATAATTATCACAATGCAGTATAAGAGTATACATGTAAAATGGTATATTTTATTTTCTTTTCTGCTGGACTCACAAACAAGATAAAAGAATTATACTTTCTTTTATCTCTTTAACTCACAAACAAGATAAAGGAAAAATGTCTTCTCTTCCTTCTCTTCCATTCTCTTCCCTTCTCTTTCATTCTCTTCTTTTCACTCCTCTTAATGCTTACAAACAAGCTATTAGAATTTTCAGTATCATTTAGTATCCATCTCATTTCTTTATGTAGAGTAATGGTCATTCTTGTTGCGAAAATTTTGGCGGTCATGTCCGAGTGCCACATGAACCATACATGAGATTTGTGATTGATTTTTCGTCTTCTCTTTCTCTTTCTCATGCTTTTGGGTTTGATAACCGGCTTCAATATGGTATTAGAGCTAGGTGCATGCCATCCATTCAGGTGACTTTCTCGCCGTTTCTCTCGACTCGATGGGATCACCTCTTATTTCAAACTTTGTGTAAGGCGGGTGTCAAGTCTCACATCGACCATACATGGAGTTTTCGATTGGCTCTTACACCTAATAGGCTTCTCTTACTCTTGAGCACACTTTTAAGTGCATTTTATTTTCTTTTGGTAATGATCCAGTCATATTAAAATTTAAATGTATCTCTTATTTGAAAACAATTTTAGCTTAAATTCTAAATTTCAACAACGTTCTAAAGCTACGCTTAATTTAAGTGTTACTTTCTTTGTCCAGTTTTTTTAGTTAAACAATATATGTATTTTAAAGTCCTATTTGAAACCAAAAAGATAATCCTAGAGGGGGGTGGATAGGGTTTTAAGACTACTTTAAAAAAATAACAAGTAATTACTACAAACTTAGAGAAGCTATGAATAACACTTGAAAAGCTACAAACCTCAAACACAATATCTCAAGTAAGCAAACTAACCAATGTCAACACAAGTATAAAACAATAATGTAAAGAAAGAAGGGTTTAGAGATACTTGACAAGGAGATTTAAATGGTTCGGCTTGAAATACCATCAAGCCTACGTCCACCCCTTCAAGGAAGTCCCTTGAAAGACCCTAGAATTCACTAGTATGATCTTTCTTACAGGTCAAGATCTAACCGCTTACAATCCCTTGATGTTATGCCCACATCAAGAACAAGCTTTGACAATCTCAAAACTCCAAAGCTTGACAACCCTAAGCTTTGATACAAGAAACTTTAGATGAAGAATTGTGTACAAAGATTCACTCTTAAGAAATAGATGTGTACAAGTTTAAGCTCTAGGAACAAGAGAGATGAGTGTATGATGACTTTATGAAAGTGTATATCTCTCAAATGTAAGCTCACAATAAATACTCTCTTGAAATGGATGAGAAAACAATGAAAACTAAGAGAGATTGAACAATTGCTTTTGATCTTTGAGAATATGAAAGATAAGAGAGCTTTGAATGCAATTGATGAATGAAAACTATGCCCGAGAAGAGTATTTATAGGGTTGGGAATTAATATGACCGTTTGGAGTTAGGTGGAGCATTAAATGCGTCAAACGGTAAATACAGTCTACTGTAATATGCCATTGCAGTCGACTGTAATCCCAAAGTAACTATTGAAAATTCAAAATTTCCAACTTGTAGTCAACTGCATTCCAATACAGTCGACTGATTCCTCACTGCCCAACATGCAGTCGACTGCATTCCTGAAAATGCAGTTTCCTTATTTTCAAAACATGAAAATGTTTTATGCATGCAAGGGAAACCTATGGGCAAGTTCTAGGTTACAGTCATCGATGCGATCATCTCTCTATATCTAGTTACAAAAATTGGAATAAATGTAATAATAAACTTCTATCGAAGTATTCCATCTTGATGTATTTCATTGAGTGTGTTTGAATGATTTGCTCGTCTATTTGTCCGTTTCCATGAGTATGAGATTGTACATATTGCTTCATCAACTCAATGCATGTTAGACAACATAATCATTAATGTTAGTTATCATCAAAATCAAATATAATCATAGGTTAAATAACCTTAGGGTTAACACTACTGATATTGCATTTTAAAACTCTCTTTAATTTTTACCGAACATGATCTTGTTAGTCTCTGTGGTACAAATTAAGCTATTTGTTTCATTGTGCATGTCTTTAGCATATATTTGCCACACGCCTATTATATTCAGTAAATATTTATATGATAATACTACACCTACTCACATGTATGTTTGTGTATGTGACCCTTTGAATGTATGCAACAAAATGAATATCGTTGTGAAGTACATATAAGATAATGATAATAAACGAAGTAATTTCAATAATGTTCACAAGCTTAACATTTTCATCCTATATACATACCACAAGGAAATCTGAGATACGATCTCTCAAACCAGAAAATATAGCCAGAAGGGCTATTTCAATAGCAGCATATTTATTTATATAAAAATAAACCCCATAAAATTTCATTAAGAATAATTTCTAACCCAAATTATGTGTAGGATAATAAGACTCGTATCATCAAATTTTTTTAAAAAAATTACCTATGCAATAAGGTTTTTGGAGTCAAGAAAATTTTACCAATCCACAATTTTACCAAACGCATAACAACTCTTAAATTCATCATAGAATTTGAAAAAAGAAGGCCTAGTCGAACTAGCACATAATCTAACTTGATCCTATGTCGATAAATTTAAGTTTACAGTCATATGCAGAAGTTTGTAAATGTAATAGTCAGTCTAATTAAAAAAATGTAAAAAAGGAACATGATAATACGTGGACGGTTATCTCAGAAGTAACAAAAATTAAGATTTTCTTTTTATTGATTTTGACGTTTACAAGTTTTAAGGTCAGGTTTTGATAGGGTTTCGTTTAAAGGTGAGTAGACTTTGTATCATATTCATACAATTACGCAAGAACACACTTGTTTTAGTAACACTTATACTCATTTGTTACAAAAAGATGCATTAGTGAACTTTTAACATTGATGATGCGGAAAATGGTTCGATGCTACGTGGAGGTGCCACAAAGGATGCGGTCTGAGTCAGCTTCCAGATAGGCAACGCGGGAGACAGCAAGGACGGCGTAAGGGCCGAGGGCAAGGCTCCCCAGACAGGTCGTGAGGGCTGGCAGCGCTGCGCAGGCAGGGTGACGATGAACAGGACCGACAGTCTACAGTCCGTGACAAGGGTGCAGCGTCGAGGGTCCGTGGACGGGAGCCAAGTGTGTTTCTCTCACTAGAATTCCAGAGAGAATGTCTTTTTAGAGAGAGAAAGTGAAAAGCTCAAAATGAGAGAAAGATCCTTGAAAAAGCTCCAAAGTCCACTATTTATAGGCAAAAACGTGCATGTGTCATAAGTTGACATGTGTCACCCCCTGGGAACGACACGTCGCCAGGGGGCCAAAGCACTGATCCTCCGTTGGGACTGCCGGTCCCTAAGTTCGTGCTGCCCTGCCCTTGCAACATCCTCTGCCTGTCTGAGGAGACTGATCATGCCGCGGTAGCATGGTCAGAGTAGCCCGTTGCCCCAGCCTCCAGTCCAAGCCCTTACTGAATCCCACGGTCCTGGCAGCGGTGGGGAAGACCCGACGCCCAGCTGCCAGGTGGACTAGGCAAGATGCCCTTCCGAAGACCTGCTCCCATCTCGGAGTGACCCGGGGGTCATAGTCCTTAGGGGTGCCGACGCGAGCCCCCAGTGCCAGAGCACGTAGGCCAGTCACGCAGGCACCCGGCGGAGATAGTGTCCTGGCGGAGTAGCCTATCCCGTGAGCATATAACATGATTGCAGCGCATGGGGCGCGGTTGAGTGCGGGCGACGAGGGTCGCAGAGTGATCTCCGAGCGACAAGGGTCGTTGCGTGGATGGCGCGTGACTGTGAGCGACGGTCGTCATGGCGACAGAGCGGCCACAAGTGACGGTCGTCGTGACTACGAGCGACGGTCATCGCGACGACGGAGCACGGCCGAGAGCGACGGTCGTCGCGACTATGGCGGAGCGCGGCTGCGAGCGACGGTCGTCGTGACAATGGAGCACGGTCAAAGGTGACGGCGTCGGTATTCAAGGCAGGTGGCCGACCCCCAAGGGTCGCCGACCCCTTGGGGAGGCCGACCCCCAAGGGAGGTCGACCCTTGGGGTGGCCTAACCCAGAGAGGCCGACCCATTGGGGTGGCTGACCCCCAAGGGTGGCCGACCCCTTTGGGTGGCCGACCCCTTGGGGTGGCCAACCCCCAAGGGTGGAAGGCACTTGGGGTGGCCGAACCCAGAGGGAGGCCGACCCCTTGGGGTGGCCAACCCCCAAGGGTGGAAGGCACGCCGAAGTCGCTTCACGAATGGTTCACGTGACTTGAGCATGCGTTGCTTTGACCGGCCTTCGAGTGTTGAAAAGTTGACCGCTGACTGGGTGATGTGTCGTGCAAAGTGGGTCCCTTAGCGGGTCCTGGGATGCGACCAGAATAGGGTATGAACAAACATTTTTAGTAACAAAATATTAAAATTTATCCAAAACAATTTTAATTTAGCCTCACACTTTTGAAATAAAAAATACCCTTAGTTTTTGTAAACCTTATAGATTTAAAAAGCGTATTTTAAAGGAAAAGATGTTTAGCCATTTAATCCCTTAGGATCATTTTTATACAATAGGGTTAAATCCACATCCGTTTAGGTTAAAATCATACTCTTTTTGCTACTAAAAAATGAATTAGTGAATTTTTTACCTCTTAACCCATAAAATATTTAAATTTAGCAAAAAAATGTTGTAATTCAGCCTCACCCTTAATTTAGTAAAAGTGCACTTAATTTTTGTAAACACTTTATTTCTAGAAAGGATATTTTTAATGAATAAATCTTTAGCCATTTAATCCTTTGATATCATTATACTGGGGAGCTAGATCCTCACCCATCTAGTCATACTTATACTCTTTTATCACTAAAAGATGTATAACCTAAATTTTTTTACAGTCAAACGTATTTTTTCCTTCAATTTATAAAACTGAAAAAAAAATTAAAAATCAAATAGTTTTAAATAGACATTTAATTTTCATTTTAATGGATTGGATATGGATGATGTTTAGCGTAGCCACAACATATATAGAAGGGTTAATTACTCACGGCACCCCTGAAATTTACCTTAAATTATACACGGACCCCCTATCTTTTGAAAATTACACTCCGCTCCCCAGGTTTGTACCCGCATTTCACGGAGCCCCACAAAATTGACGGGGACCCTAACTCAGTCTAAAGATTCTCTGACACGTTACTTTTTAAAATTTTCATCCCCAAACTGCCCTCCCTTTCTTGAATAAATACCCCATTTGCCCTTTAAGATTTTTCTTCGTCTTCTTCATTATCTTTCCCCTTTGCAAACCCATTTGTGATTTTTGTGGTACGGGGTTGGTTGATGTGTTTAGGTGGCATTTGTTGGACAGTGATGGTCCATGAGATGGCGGCAAGGATGAGATTAGGATCGACCGGCATTTGTGCGGTGTTGGTTGTGGCGTTTGGGTGGCTATTTTCCTGTCGGTATTGGTGGACGGCGTGTGGGGTTGGTTGCGACTGCAATGGGGGAAATCGAGATCGGTAAAGGAAAAGGAAATGATCTCCTAGACGGCAGAGAAGAGGGAGGGGTGAAGGCGAAGATGGTCTGCGGCGTTCGCTCCATCCCTGCTACAGAGAAGAAGGTGTGGCAGTTGGTGATAGAACTTGACAGTGTGGATGGTGGCTGCCTTGACATTGCGGGAATTTCATTGGTTGAGCATCCCGTAGCTGAAATTTCTGCCGGCGGCCGTCAAGGGTTCTTCCTGTCGTTTGCTTGCTGGTGGCATCGGCCGGAATCGGCCATCGAAGACCGGATACAATGTCGGCAGTAGCGATTGCATGCGGCTTGGAGGTGGCGATGGGCGGTGCTCTGGTCACGGCACGATGGTAAAATTACGGTTCACAGAATTCTTGGAAGAAAGAGGCTCAAATTCAAGAAAACCAAGCTACTTGAAATTAAAATAGAATTAGACTGTGAAATTAAAATAGAATCAGATTGCCAAGAAAATGCTTATCCCCAAATTCAAGAAATTAAGACTATCCACTGTTGAGCGATGTCACCGGCAGAGCAGAGGCTTGCAAACGTGAAACGCCGGCAGGGTCCTCCTCGTCGCCGCCTCACCGAGTCTTGACCACAGGCTGCACAAGCGCATAGGTCGACAAATTTTCTAGATCTGAACGAATAGGCCGATCACCATCCGTCCAGCCATCGCCCGTTGTCGTCGTTGTATCGGTGAGGTGGGTTTATTCCAGATCATTCCAGATCTGATCTGCTCGGCCAGGGGCCGTCACCGACACCGTAGCCGTCTGGTGGTGGGTGAGTCATATATATATATATATAGAGAGAGAGAGAGAGAGAGAGAGAGAGAGAGAGAGAGTCGGGCAGAGTCGAAGATTCCAGAGAGATGATAATCAAATTTCTTGATTTTCCTCCAAAACCCAAGAGACACTGTGTACTTATATACGAAGGCAGAAACGTCTTTTTATGACCAGCCGTTAACCCCGTCAAGGAAATCTAGATTTTTAGAGCGGAGTGTAATTTTCAAAGATACTGGAGGCTGTGTGTAATTTAGGATAAACCTCAAGAGTGCCGTGAGTAATTAACCCTATATAGAATTGGGAATTGGGGCAGGACATGACTTGACCCCTGAGCTTGTCCGGCCTACTACAATTAAACCCCCAAGGCTCAATGACAAAAGCTGACTTTTCCTATTAGGTGGCGGCAACCTAATATTAGGTTGAGGCAACCTAATATTAGGTTTAGGCCTACAAAATGGGCTAAATTCACAACCATTTTGCTGAAAAGCAAACGTTAGATTTATTATGTCGACCGCCTTAATACAATGGCCTTTACCTTACTCATACCAATCCGTTCTTTTAGACCAAATTCCTTTGTAAGAGGAGCCTATCAGGTACACTTGAGAGAGTCATCTTGATTCATTTAGACGTTTAGCAATTGACCTTGAACTTCTGAAAAATCAACTCTGTTAATCAATACAAAACAACATCAATTGGTTTAATCAGAGTGGAAGCTCTAGGCCCCCGACTCAAGTCTTAATTGAAGTACATAACCATTAAAGCACAAGGGAAAGCATTGCTTGTTATATGCTAGAAGAAAGCATTACCCTTTGTACCCACCTTCCCAACATCTAAAAGCCTATAGAATTTATTCAATATAGACTGATTAAGCTTGTTCAATAACAACAATTGTTCAAAACTTGTGGAAAATATATATATATATATATATATATATATATATATATATATATATATATATATATATATATATATTATAAAGGGTTTTCACAGCATTGTATGGTAGTGCTCTAATGGGAGTACCCAATGCAGAAGAGCTACAGCTTCGACACAGCAGTAGAACCTGGTGTTCTTGCCTTCCTCAATAAGCCCTCTTGGATTAATGATACGACAAGCTGGCAACCAAAATGCATATATTTCATTCGATCTGGACATTAAAGGAAGGCCCATATAACAAATAAGCAACAAGCATAGAATACCATGGAGATCTTTACCTCTCCTTTTCTATTAAACATTTGGCCTGAAACAAATCCACGTGCATTATAAGCAGCAGGACTCAGTATCTGCAAAACCCAAGTATACTAGAACTCATATTTGCACGACAAAAAGTAATTTCACCATCATGACCTAGCAGGGGAGTCTGAAATTTGATGAACTAAAACATGAGAGAATGCTTTCTGGTACTTACCACAAACAAAACCCAGTCATCAGCTCTAAAAGGCCTATGGAACCACATCCTGGAAAAGAAATTGGTGAGCACGTCGGTCACTTCTAAATAGGATGAAAACAGCATTTACAGTAACTATGTACATGTCTTTTAAATCTAGAATTTGTGAAAAACCCTAGATGCATCAACGTGCTTTTATTGTCTACAAGTATGAGCATAATTCGAAGACAACAGCATGCAGCGAGTTTTTTCTTTTTTCTTTTTGGCGAGAATAGAGTGAGTATATTAATATCTCTCTCCAAAACAAGCTCCGATGCAAAACAAGTCATAAATTGTGGCATATCTGCATATCCCAAACTATACTTGGAACTTGGAAGGGTCATAATCAATTTTAGAACTCCCCAAAACCATATGTGGAGCAGAAGTAAATGAGATAAACTGACCCCATCAGCTTTTACATAAAACACCCGAGTCGTCCCCAAGTTAAGATTGCCTCCACAGTGCTTTCTAAGCAAAAAAGAACCTTCTTTGCACCAAGTTTATTCCAAATGAATTTCCACAGAGCGGAGTATTCTCAGACTCCTAAAAGGAGGAGAAAAAAGACTTTGACCGAGATCCTTCCTTAATCCCCACATTAGTAGGATTGAAGCCTCTCTAACCCCACCCCTAAGTACACAGAGTCGACCTCCAAACAAAGAAGTCCCCTTCTAAAAGGGTGTTACTAGACACATTCTCGGATCCATAGGGAGAAAAAAACTGCAAGCAGAGCATCTTGATCCCGAGAAATCTGGCAAAGTAGAACAGTATCTCGACACAGCTTTCTCCCCATGCCAAATATCATTCCCTCACAGTACCAACATCAATCGTGTACAACTGTACAAGCCATGAAACCACTCCACCCAAGTCTAATCCCTTTTTTAGACCCAGCCCAAAGAAATTTTTGCAGCCTTGATAGAACCCCCATCCCGCGTGACGAACCCACTCCAAGGATCAGCAAGGACCTCCCTTGCTTTCACTCCACCCCCGTAAACCATGTATCTCCAAAGCCATCTGACAAGAGGAAGTTAGATTATTTTCTCCTCTTCAAAACATGGGGGAGCACTCAACCACCTCTTATAATTATGAGATGCTAGTTGTGAACCTCCTCTCCAGTTCCTTAGCAAAGAAAGTCCATCTGAACTTCTCTAAACTTCCAATGCCAAGACTGTTAGCTGTAAAGAAAGACAAGGTAAGAAACGTAAGGCAATCGCTATGACACTGCCAACAAGAATAATCACTCTTCAGTCTTTACCACCTTTGAAGCTTAGGCCAGAGCACCTGAAGGAACAAAAGAGCCAAGCTCAACTTTATGAGTTGTGCCTTGTGTATGCCATAAAAAAATAGGTATACCCATAAAGAGAATGAAGAACCACCAGCTCAGTTCTACTCTTCAGTCTTTACCACCTTTGAAACTTAGGCCAGAGCACCTGAAGGAACAAAAGCGCCAAGCTCAACTTTATGAGTTGTGCCTTGTGTACGCCATAAAAAATATAGGTATAACCATAAATAGAATGAAGAACCACCAGCTCACTTCTACCCACCCAGATCCCTTATATTGATTGATAAAGAACCACCAGCTCACTTCCACAATTGGACTAGTATTTTAGGTCACACATAGGGAACTTATTATCGTCCATCGGTAGCTTGGTCATTCTTTTAAGGACAGAAGTGTGGTCCTCGTTCTCGATATAGTGGAGCCCGACGTAGTCTCCAATATGGTGGCGGAGCCCCGTCATTAGTTTGCAATCATAGAGGTTACGTCTGTAATAGTAGATTTTTTCCCTAGAACTACGTAGATCTGATCCATCAAGTTGTAGTTCCAGCTAAAAGAGTGGTTCCCAGATAAAATCTGTAGCACTCACAATTTTGACCTAGTTTTCTTAAATGCTGCATTCTTCATATTCATCTCTATTGCCTGAGGCATTGCAGCGCTTAAATGCTCATTAATTCCAGAATATAGCTAGTGGCAGGAAGGCCTTTGTGTAGTTGTTTAGGATTGGTGGTGAATCCTTTATGCATAGGACGGCAATTGATGATGTTCACTCGGAAGTGGAACATCAAGGAAGCACACAAGAGTTACGAAAGTCTCCTAATGCATGCAAAGAAGGAAAGGGAAGCAAAGAGACTTCTTCTAGTTCCAGCAAGCCAGAAAGCACAAAACTTAACGAAATTAGCTATAGAATAGAAAACCTCAAATACTAGACATTGTATAAAAGGAATGTGGGTTAGCCTACAAAAAAACTTCCATGACCAAAGTACTTCACACAGAAAAGCGTATACAAAGTGTAGGAAAGGATACTTACGAGTGATCCAGGCTGACAGCGCTCGTCTTTAAACCTTTATGACGATGAGGATTCACGCTTACTTGAAGAAATATTAGATCTGAAGTGTATGCCGCTACACAACTGCAACCAAATCACGAGATCACTTTTACATTTGAGAGAGATGAAACCAACCACATGGTAGCATCTAAGGCACTAGAATGCGATACCATTGAAATTTTTGTCCAAACAACATACACGATACACCTAGTAGAGGTAGTAGAGGAAGCCAGTAGATTTGATAGCCAATCTATGTTAGATTGGTACCTCTTGCCCAGATGCCAATAAATCTTCTTTTCTAAATATAATCTTCACGCTTAATATGTTCATTTCAACGTCACGACCACAAATTTGTATCTCTAATTTACTACGTGTCATGGAGAAATGAAGCATGGAAGTATTAATGGCCTATACTTAGTGAAGTAAGCGAAATGCATTTCGATGTAACTTCTATTTGAATAATTTCAGACTATTGGAGACTTGAGCAAGCTTACTGGTTAGCAGTCTAATGTTTCTTACTGTCAAAATTGCATGTTCTATGATGCAAGTGGTATCCCTGATTATATATGGTTGATAGAGAATTAAGTTTGTCAAAGCTGCGAGCTTCATATGTGCCTGTGGGCACGTTGATCCAGTAATTTATGGCCTGTGAATCAGTGGATACCCTGGGAGGGTGACAGAATTATGATATTTTTCTTTCTTAATTTATTGCTCGCACCATATGGTGTGGCAAATAATGGTTTCAAGATAATTATGAATGCATTTTAATCAAGACCTCCTCTAATGCAAATTCTCCCATTCCTGGGACAGTTAACAGCAACAATTTGAAGTCAGATTGGCATCAAACCTGACAGAATACTTTATATCAGTCTACAGCCATGTGCAAGTAAATCCACAAGGTAGATTATGTTGGGTACCAAGAAGACATCGTGCGAGTTAAGATTTATTGAAGGCAATAAAATTGGAATGGCCATGTATATTTTACAGGCCTATCACCGAATTTCAGTGCATATCAACAATGAAGTAGACCACAACAAGCCATCAAGATTTACCACTACCATTTCTCTACACTTGTAGTCTGGCCAAGTATAATAGTCATTGAGAATTAAAATAGAGTTTCTTACCTATGCAAAGCTTGGTCATCTGAAAGCTTTCCTTTTGCTCTGAACCAGTACCTTAAGCTGCAAAACAATTTATTCAGGTCCAACGAGAGGTGGAATGAATATGCTCAATAAACTGCAATCAAATAAAAAATTTATCTTTTATGATTAGATAAGTCATTAAACAGCATAAAGAACCGGGGTCAACCTTGGAGAAGATTTAGTCTGACTGGTGGAACTATTCGGCTCACAAAACCTTATCTCTATGGGCCAGGGTATAAAGTTTGTTGTGGCAACTTTGTTCCGGTAAGTCCTGTTACAACTCATTGTCAGGGTTCAACGAAATGGCAAACGGGAGGAGAAAATAAACCAAGAGACAGATTTCACATATAGAGTACGCAACTATATTGCTATCACATAAGAAGACAAAACATTCCATTTCCGTGATGTCTTAAAAAGAGGAAAGGTAAATAATGTACAACAGGTAAAATAAGCAGCAGTAGCCATCAATAAGCACGTGAACATTCCCATTCAAGAACAGAACAAAGAACCGACTAATTACAGCAAAGAAGAAAAAAAAATTAAATGAGAAACGCACAAAATACTTTTTAACCAGTATAACTTCAACATTTATGTATCTATGAAATCAAAATGACGAGACTGATAATCTTACCTGGGTAGGCGGGGATCAGTTAGGCGTCTCTCCCGCAACTCTTCCATTGACAAAAGCTGCAATAGGTTGGAGTTCAAAACCAAAGAGAATTGACTTGAAAACTAGTAACTGATAAGATGCCAGGAAGTAGTTTTATGAGTTAGAAGTTAGGTTCTGGTTACCACTTCAGGATCGGGCACAGATGGTATTGCAGCTTCCTGGTGATCAAACCCTTGTTCTTCTTTCTGTAAAGTATATTTTCCAATTTTACAAGCATTTATTCTGCCGCTATCACGTGAGAAAATTGTAGTACTCACTCTCATGAAGCATCAAGTAGAAAATTGTATCAACAAAACAAAACCGACCAGGATATTCGAAGTGGAAATTTGTGATCAACAAAACCAAACCGACCAGGATATTATTAGGAGAGGAAGTAATAAACTGATCTAATCAACCTTCACTTCGTATGAGTTGTAGGACTGTAGAAGACAGCCTATTGTTACTGAGGCAGAATAACCAAAGGCTTTGAGATCTAATCTAACATTACAATTCTTAAAATAAACACCAGGGCAAAGGAGGTGTCTCAAAGCCACCAAATAGCTTAAGGGATGCATATTATGATCGCACTAAGCCATGCCCTTATCCTCATCTTCTGGTGAGGGTTACGTGACCTTGTACACATCCTTTGTAGGACGTAGTTTGACTTGAGAATATTACCGTTGCTCAAGGGAGGAGACACACATAAGTAATGAAAAGAAGAGAGTGGTAGCAGAGAGCATAGATGTTTATCCAAATTCTCCAGAATTAAAGAAAAGTTTAGCATGAAGCTTTTATTCGTTGTATATTCGGTCATGAATATTTCTTGATCATACACTAGCATCAAAGACCACATTAGTCATTCATTGCCAGATGTCACGAGAAGTACATGGCGCTTTTCTTAGATTTCTATATACATTGTTGCTTGTTTTAACAAATTAGAGTGTCATATCAATTGCAAAAACTCTTTGTTTATTTCAAAACCCACACAAAGTTGAAAGTACCACCATGCCAGGACATAATATAAGAACTTGCAATTTCAAAGGTATAAAAAGTGGATGGACAACTTTGCCTCATAAATGCAACTAGAAGACACTTATACTTTCAACAAGTGCTAGAGCAATGACCATTTATAATCAAGAAGCTTTCTACAAAAAGCAACCCCGCGTGCTAGAGCAATGACCATCTAAAATCAAGAAGTTTTCACTGAAGGCAATCGAGTTGAAATAGGGGGGCATGGTTGCATATATCTGTTCCACTACATGGTAATATATTGTAAACCTAGCCCCTTTTACATGTCAAATTGGCAATAAGATCATCAGCATCAATAATACTAACATAAAAGCGGTGATGACGGGCAGCAAAAATATGCTGCCTCAAAAAGAAAAATTGAAAACATTAGCACCACAAGAAAAAATTAAAGATCCGTAGAAGATATTGAGCTTTCACAGTTACAACAAATTTTTCTCCCAACATATTCCTAAATAAAAAGAAACAGTTATAACATACTTGAAATGAGGCAACCAACGTGAATACAACATTTCCCTTCTGAATGGCATCTACCCTTCGAGTAGCAAAACTGCTCCCATCACGCACACGGTGAACATAATATATAATTGGCACTGCAAATGTAGGGTCAAATTTAATATCAGTCTGTAGTCTCCCTTTACAGGTTATGCATCACAAAATGTTTAAAGGCAGGTATTAAGGAGGAAGGCCCCCTAAAAATGAATACTTCCTGCAACACATCTACGTAAACTGAAAAAACACATCCAGTTCAATTTTAGACGTATATCAAACACAAAACTGTTCTCAACCTTGGATTCCTGGGATGCTTCCAATGTAAGTGCTTTGCCTTATCAATTCATATTGGCAAGTAACAATGTCATGATTCTGAAGTTCAATGAAAAACTGTGTTCATACGGAATACTTAATTAAGTAAACATTCTATATTGACAACAAAATTTTAATGGTTAATAATATCAGGTGCTCTGTTTTCTTCCAGGAAAAAATTTCATTTTACTTCCCTTTAACGCTGAAATGGCGCACCCTCATGACCAGCCATATATATAACAGTACATAGCCATATGCCAACCACATTGATGTTTGGACTTGCCACATTAAAATTAAATGCTATTGCCTGACACATTGGCAGGAGAATACAAATGGATGCTATCATAGAATGAATGAGGGAATCAGTGAGCCTAGATAAGGATTTGGAATCAGAACCAACTTTGGGAAAATATAAGACAAATGTGGTCAGTATCTCCTATCCCAAGCAGAACAGTATGTAGTCAATTACAAGGTCCACAGCATGACGGTTTAAATTACATCTAGGAGCAACGCTAATTTGGAGAAAAGCCCGAATATGATTGGTGTTGAGTGCTGACCACACTAGGTGCTACCGTGGTAGCAAGAACTAAGACGATTCTCAATCGAGCAGACTAGCCAACCATTGCTACAGACGATTCTGAGACACTAATTTCACTCAAATCTTGACATTAAGTCCACATATCATCAGGAAAAACAGAAACGAACAAAGCTCTCTTAGTGGACTATAGTGACTCACTTTGCTTACTTAAAGAAGTACTTACTATCAACATCCCCGACCAGAAGGAAGTAAGCATGCAAACTATGAACGATCTTCAGACAATCAACAGTTTTCGATGCTGCAGCCAGTGCCTGCATATTATGATGGACCTTTATCAAAAATAAGTATGCAGGAAACTCCTACTGATAAATACTTGCCATACTTGGTCTGTATTCAGATCAAACAAACTCTGAAAAGAGCATTTTGCAATTTATAAATGAAAGAGCAACCTATTGTTTAAGTACAAGGACCATTGCATTTTAGCGGACAAGAAACAAACAAGAATTGAGCTCAAACATCATGCGGAAAGTACAAACAGTTTTTAGAAAGACTAGGAATCTATAGTATGAGATGATAGCTAATACATTAAGCTGGAAAACAAAACTTTGATAAGATCGAATAAACTCCACGCCCTGGCATGTTGGTCTGCACATAAACTGAAAAACCGAGAGTTGGTTTAGGCATTACAAAGGAAGGTGCAAAGTAGACTGACTGCGGTTGTTCCTTTGATTCTTTAAGCGTATCGTGAATTATGAGGCATTTTTTTTCCCCGTCAAACTTACTATTATGTATGTTGTTGCGCATGCAGATCATTTAGAGGAACCATTTTTTCAACTCCGCCTATATCGTGCTTATTGCCTTAAGTAGCTGGTCTTAAGCCCGGATAAAGAAGGAGGGCTGCGATATTCCATGAACAACAATTGAGAGGATGTTGCCCATAGGATAGGAGCAGATTGGTGTTGTGTGATCGCAACATTCCTCTCAAGTTAGAGGAAAATTATATCAAACTGTAGTGAGGACAACAATGTTGTATGCTGTAGAATGTTGAGCAACTAAAAAACAACATAAGCATAAGATGAGTCTAGCCAAAATGTGAATGTTTAGATGGATGTGGGGCCACACAAGGAGGATACAACAAGAAATTAGGATATCCGCAACAAAGTGGGGTTGGCGCCGATTGAGGAAAGATGGGGGAACATCGCTTCAGATGGTTTGATTATATCCACCATAAATAGTTATGAATGTTGTACCCGAGGGTGTACCCTTTTCGTGTATGTAGATGGTATGTAAAGGTAGCGGTCATGTTTCGTCAGCGTTTCAGAAGCTGTTGCATTTTCAATATGTTATAATCTATGTCACATGGACTCGGTACGAGTTTCCGGGTCGGATACGTGTCCAAGGGTTATTCGTCTAATTTTTGTCACAAGATACTGGGACACGGCGAATTATTTACGTAGATTAACACTTTTAGTTATTCCTAAGGTAAAATGGTGTTTTTTGTGACGCAGATGGTTTTAACTGAGATCTTGTCTCATCTCAAACTAAGAACAAATTAAAAGAAACATTACACGATAGTTTTCATAGTGGCATATCCTATGAGATCTGTCGGACAGAGATCCCATGCCCATGTCCAAGTGTCGAGAGTCCAACACGGGTACTTCAGGCATTCTGAAGAGTCCATATAACATAGGTTATAATCCACCTAAACCTAAACTTTTTTTTTTCAATCAAAATGTTGGAATGCCAGTTGCAATATAAATGTGGAAACATGAACATATGAAAAATGTGCTAAAATGTTTGAGGCCAAATTAAAGATACGGGAAAATTCTAATGTAGAGATGTATCATTAAAGGTCAAGACGCCATCCAGAAGTCACAGAAATGAACACATGGAAGGCCACTTGCCCACTTGCTGCCTGCTATGTAGATTGTCTTTTAATCCGTCTTCAACTTCAAAATGAAATCCCAAAAGTAAAAACAACTTCAAGACAGAAGCACATAAAATGGCTTTTTGCAGATCAGATACTCAAATCAGGCAAGATTTGGTGTGAATGTGAAATCTTTGGCAATTTAGGAATTTAGCTCTAAAAGGGTGCCTCTTCATCAAATTCATCATCATCTCCTTCTTAATTTTCTCTTTCTTAGCTTGGTTCATGGTGGCATGGTCCAAAATCTCACAGGCTGCCTTTGAGATGCTGGAGTTAGGGTTTTTAGGTGTTCAATTGCCAAATTACCCACAGGAAAAACTTTACAGCCCGGTACGAAGTGTAGCATTTCAGTGGGTACAATTTATTCGTGCAGTATATTGTGCTTGGATCGAAACAGCCAGTATTTGCCGGTATTCCAACTGGTACGGAACAAAGCGCATGTTCTACTGTCTGAAACGGACCGATGTGGAACAGATTCTATCACTGTGCACCGTAGGTCTTTGGATGCCCCTGTAAGAAGAAGTGATTCATGCCAAGTTGATGGTTAAGACAAGGAAGGGGTAGACTGAAATATAATTTGTGAAGAAGTAGAGGGGAAAGACTTGATTACGAGGAATTTAGCAGAGAACATGTGCTTTGATAGGGGAGAATGAAGAACAAATTCATCTACCCAGCCCCAACTAGTTTGCGACAAAGGCTTGAACGAACATGATGACGATGATTCTTTCAACAACAGATACAAATTAAAGTCTATACCAAAACTACAAAACCCTTGAATAATTGCCAGAAATACAAGATGACATAAGAAAAGAAGCCAGATCATGCCTGTCCAATGAATTGTCCTCCAAACACCTTTCCAAACTTCGGAGCATTTGGCAAGGTGATCCCGCGGAATAGGTTCACCTTCAAACGGAAAGATAAGTAGCATAAGGAACACTCCCTCTAAAAGAGCAGCATCTATTAGAGCAGGACAAGAAATATACATATCGCTATCATATTAGAGCAGGACAAGAAATATACATATCGCTATCAGTACCCAGGAAGAAACTCATGTCAGAAAACACTGACAACATCTATTCTTCACATGGTAAGCAACTCTTAACCTATAATTGCAATGAAAAGTCTTTGTGCCGCAATTTGTTTTAACAGAAAGCTATAAAACAAAAATAGATCAGAATGTCATAACTCCGAGAGAGAGAGAGAGAGAGAGAAATAGATCTTTTCAATTTTTGTACATGCCCTGAACACTGCGTATCAACCCATTTCGTACCATGAACTACGTTAGTAAACGTACAAAATGGGAGCTTAGTTGTATAAAAGACTTGTTTCATGAAGTTCTAAATAGGCGAAATCTCCATAATTTACTCAATCAACTTTAAGCCAGCTGAAGCAGGACAGCATAGAAGGAAGAATGGTGCGTAAGGCACAGAATATGGTGGCAAGAGAAAAGATGATTTGTCTTACAAGTCAAGAACTCTTCTTCCTTATGCGACAAAGCATAAAGCTTTGCAAATCTCTTTTCTTTCTTTTTGTCTTAAACTATGACAGCATGCTAAACTCAAAACCATACTTAGTAGTACTAGACTAACCACATAATTATTAACATAACCAACACTTCAACCCAATTAAAAACTGACCAATATTCACAAGCATCAATCACAAATAATTAGTCTCTAATTTAGAATACATGTAATACAAAGCAAATCCTGTGAATCCCATGTCTAAGTAGGTGTATTTGCCATCATTTCGCCAATACTAGAGCTTTGAACTACTGAAGTGTGCAAAAGTGGGAAACATTGACCATCAAACATTCAATCTTTCAAAGGAGCAGTTTCTGGAAGCAACAAGGACAACGTTAACAAGTGAATCCATTTCAACCGAACATGTGAGCTGTCATCAATCCATTTCTAGTTCGGCTCGAGTTTAGAATACAAGTAATAAAGCAAATTGAATGAGAAGTCCCATGCGCAAGTAGGTGTATCTACCTTGACCATCAAATATTCAATCTCTTAAAGCGACAGTTTCTTTACAAATTTAACAAGTGAATTATTTCAACCCAACATGTGAGCATAACCTGTTATGAATGATGAAATTAAGGTTAAATTGCTCCCACACGAGGACTTAGATTCTTCTACCCTTTCCTCCGACACTTGGCCTGGACAGTGTCTTACATCTTGTTTCGGTTCTTCACAGTTTCCTCTGAAATATTCCAGTTAACTTGCACAGCAATAGCACATCTTAAAAACTAAACAGAGAAGTGATTGCTAGCTAAGGTTATAGCTTCTGACACCAGCCACTGAAGAACATGTTGCCCTTCAGATTCTAGCACTCCTGTTCATGGATGGCGTCATACACAAAGTTCATAATCAAAAACTAATTGTGGATCTGGACCTAGCCTAATAATCCATAAATCAGTCTGCACTGCATTACGTATTACCTGGGTCATATGAACTACTATTCTAGTTCAAAAAGAATAATTCTCGAATCCGGTAACTAAAAACACAAGCATTGTGCTGTGTTATTCACTTGAGCATGATTTGTAATCAGAGAACACTGCAAGTTGGAAAAGACAAGGCAGTAGCAGTTCCTAATAAGGGTTCCAGCTTTTGACAATGATGGCAAAGCTTCCATGAGTGACAAAGTTAATAGCTGCAGAGGGGCCAGTAAAGTTTTGGAATTGTTGCCAGTGTGATCTACTTGATGACTAAACCATCCTTAAGGACCAAAATAATCCTGATACTCACCTCTAACTAAAGTTACCTACTCTTTGAACCTTAACCAAACAATAACACAAATTTTATAATTATAGCCACTACAAACAATTTGCCTCCAAAGTGCAGTACATTGATTCCAAAGCAAATGCCATGTGAAGTTTGCAAGTCTGCATGTAGACTTCGCTAACGCAAACTGTAGAAAAAGCGATCAAAGAAGTACATCCTACATGTAGAACAGAATTTCAGAATTCAGGCACATACTTCTAGTGGCTCCAAGTGTAGTATGTGCTCCACAAGTGAGCATGTCTCAAGTGTTTTATCTGCATTCCAAATGGAGATCGGCTGCATCAAATCAGCATGCGCGTGGGGTAGCACTAAGCAGGTCAGCTGCACATAAAAAAATTACAAAGTGAGTAAGGGAATCCACGTAGATACTATTTAGTAGCGTATTTAGAGAGCCATAGGAACATTGACCAAGTAATGGAAATAAGAGTAAGAATACAGAACCGCAGTTACCTTGGATAATGCAATCACATCTGCATGCTGAGCAGATAGTGCCATACCTGCAAAACCAGGTTTTCATTGTTCCTCAAAAATAAATTTCTGCAGCATCGAAAGACGTGTATTTATATTGATGCACTAGACAAAATCTACCAAAATATTTAATTGCTATTCCCATGTCAACAATTGTGTACATGAGGGCGTCAATAAGCACCAAATGAATGCTAATACAAGAGACATAAAGATCAATGGTGACAGGCAAATAGACCTCTGAACCTAATAAAAACACCAACTTTGGCTCCTAATTTTTAAAAAACAGAGAAGAAAAGGAAACAATAATGTGAGTGGCGCGGGGGTGGCGGACAGGCGTGGGGCGTTCAGCTATACGAACAGAGAACTTTGAAAGAGGATTCCACATATCACGTAAGTAACCACTTCAAGGCATTGGGTTATTTTAAAAATAACATAAAACAGGAAAATGCTTTCTTGCTTTGGCAAGGAGGAATAACTTTCCAAGATGTACAGCCTCTCACCATGACCAAAGAAATCATATTGTTTCAGCTGGAACTCTGGTCGATTTCCGTCATGAACTGCATTGCGTACTTCTGCCTACAGAACCAAATTTTTTTGAGATTCTTAAAATCTTACCAAAACAAAATTACAGTCACAAAAATGTGCATCGTCAAACAAAATCAAGAAATTACCTCTCCTTCCCATATGAAGTAAATTCCATCGCCAGCTTCCCCCTCTCGAACAACATAATCTCCTTGTTCTGTAAAAGAACATACAAAAGATTTCAAAAAAATCAAATAAATTAAACTGCGATAACTCGAGCATTTTCCCCCCGCAGAAAACACATCAAACAAAGAAATTATAAACCACTATAATAGAACTAGCATTTAAACAAAAAGATCAACCAAGGAAAATGCATCACCAATATGAAGGTGGAGGACTGGCTACAACTGTTTCTAACGTGAATATTTGGTTCCTAAATAATCATTGAGCAATGTATATGCAGTGTTTACTCTAGAGAATTTGTCCCTTGACCTAAGTGTATTAATGCGTACACCCATGAATTATGGCTGCCACCTGCGGTGTTTAAACTAACAAGCCGTGTATTGTGCTTCCATTATGGACCATGAATTGAGTCAAGACAATTTATCAAGAGAGAGAGAGAGAGAGATGCGTAACAATCTGCAGCAAGAGAGAAACCGCAAGAATCTAAAGCAAAAAGTAGTGACCACGGCTTGCAATCTGTTAGTTGGAGAGAGGTAGCTCCGCCTACAAACGACTTAACCACAAAATATCTCCAGTGGCCTCAACTCTCCTTCAACCTTACTTCTAGCAGCTTGCCCTTGGCCCCAATGGGTCTCTTATCTCCATGTAGTCAATGGACGCATTCTTTTCCTAAATGCAGACAGCCCCTTGTGAATTTACCAAGTCTCTCACAGACCTTTTCCAAAGAGAACTCAACCCTTAAAAATATGCTTCCCTAGATATTTATTCCTCACTTCTCTGGTCTCCATTGTGACAACAGCCATAATTGGGATTTACACTCCTTTTTCCATAAAAAGCTATAGAATCAAAGACCTCCCTTCTTTCGTCCCATCCCTTAGCCACCCCATGCTCAACCTCGATTGGATTTCAAAACAACTCCGCCACGCCCACAAACATGACAAGACGTCAAGAATTAACTACAAAATTTTCATGAACAGATATCAAAACAGTTATAATGCTTATAGCCAATCAAGAGGAAGAGGATTCAGATCCGCTGCTATATAACAGCAGTGGGGTGTTATAAAGAAAAAGTCGCTAAAGTATTCTAGGGAACAAAAAAGTCTGGCATTTGGTGCTACAAAGATAGCTGCGTATCCTTCAATAGGCCAAAATTCCAAAGTCTATGCAACCTACAGCAACTCACTTATCTCCTTGTAATCTATTCACGCTCTCTTTTGCTTATAACACTTCATGTACACGTATGAACTAGCTGTATCCCTCCCTTTCATAATGTTTGCCTTATTTGACCTTTTTGTGAGTCTCCAAGATGTAATTCAAACCTCCAAACACCGAATTGAACTCATATAGAGATTACGAATGAAATAAGTATTGTTTGACAAGTCAAAACAGGCCAAGAACAAGTCGATATTTATATGTTCAACGTCTATTATAGAAATTGCAAAAAGTCAAATGGGAAAAACAATATGAAATGGAGGCAGTACAAAATTTGCCATACTGGTTCCAGATTTAAAAACAAGGAGTGTCTAAGGAAGCACATTTATTGTATGCTCAAAACTCTAAAGGGAAAGTCTGTTTGTTTCAACACCGTATTATGCTTGTCCTCACCTCGTTTTGTTGCCAAAAAGTTCATTATTGTAGAGACAAAATGACGTTGCAAAGCATTAGTACTTGAACAAGTAAAAAATGGAAAAGAAAAAAAAACAGAAAGAATGTCGAAACCCGGAAATGCATAGCAGTGCATAATAATGTAGCATAAGCAATAATGATGACTCTATGCAACCTACAGCAGCTCTACTTTCTGCTTTAGTCTATTGGCGCTATATATTTTGCTAATGGCACTTCCTGTAAAGCCGTGCATTACATGTATAGAATTTTTAGCAGCATGCAATACATAATAGAGAGTGTCTGAGGCTATCCTCATATTTTATTGTCAAATCCTAATACAGGAAAAGTCTGTTTTCAACTAAGTCACCGCCAACCGGTTGGTGGTGCGAGGCTCACACAAATTTGATATCTAGAGCACAAAGCATAGAGCAATTTTGGGGGCGAGAATGCGGATAGGAAGCCAGAATGTAGACCAGTTTACAAGGATTTCTTTCGTGACTTACTTTTTTGCGCTATCTATATCATGCCTGTGCACGCATAACTATGGCCTAAAAGTGCATTACTGACAAAACATAACAGCTTATAGTCGAGAAAATGTGGTCTACGCAATTTTATAAGGGCGCTTAAATAAAGATTTCTGAAGAAATGTACCGTAATTTTTTATGATGACGACATGGGCGATTTTCTTGAGAGAAGAGCTGGGCAGCCTCTGAAGCAAAGGCACGTAACCCAAGAACTCGATCACTGCACCATCAAAGCTCAAATTCAACTTCAAACTCAAGTCCAAATGCAAGCACAGTAGACTCAAACACATAAAATTAGAGTAGTTGAATTGTCTAAATGGAAGATTAGGGTTTGTGATTGTGGAATTTGACCTGCTTCAGTGCTCATAATTCGGGGAGCTCCCTAACCTGAGTCACAAACCAACTGTTTGATTTTGGTAATTATGGTGATCCAAGGAAGACACCGGAGTAGGTGGGTGGAGATGACGGTGTGTGCGGGTGCAGGGTACGGATTTGTACCTTCTTGGCTCGGCCAATGATACTGGGTTTTATCGATAAAGGCGTTGGCGGCTCCCTAATAGTGAAAGGCGGCTCATGTTTAACACGTGACCCAAGACTTTCTTTTATTTGTTTTTGGCCGTCGCGTGTTCTCCATGACATGACGAATAAAGCAGCTAAGCCCTGTTTCACACCCTTTTTTTTTTAAATTTTTTTTAGTTTTAAAATTTGAAAAAAATATTTACGTTCGATAATCATTTTTTTTTTTTTCTCAGTTTTTAAATCAATACTGTTTTTAAAAACTCAAAAAACTGAATTTTTTTTTCAATTGATTTTTTTTTTAAGACCACCACCACAGGCACCACCGCCGGCAACTGCCTGCCGCCCGCGGGCCACCGCAAAAAAAATTTTGGGTTATCAAACACCCAAAGAAAAATAAAAAAAAATTGATTATCAAACACCTACTTGTTTTTGTAAAAAATAAATTAATTAAATTGCTCTTTAAGTATTATTTTTTTTAGAAACTAAAAATAAAAAAAAATTTGTCAAACAGAAGATACTCGCTAACGGTGGCGGAGGGAGGAGCCGATAAGTGGGTGTCCACTTACTTTTTCGTGATTTAAAATGATATGTTTTTATACATACTACTCCCTCGATCCTTATAAAAACTGATCATATTTCTTTTTTGAGCCGTCTCACAAAAATTGATCACTTTCAAATTATAAAAGATTCTGTAAATATTTTTACATATTTGTCCTTTTATACTTTTTTTAATTCAATTTCTCTCATCACATTTAATTATGTACCAACTCATTTTCTCTCTCCTCACCCACCACTTTACACTTTTTTATTCTATTTTTCTCTCTACATTTAATACTCTACCAGCCAATTTCTCTCTCATGACTCACTCTCTTCCCCACTCTCTTTAAAGGATAAAATAGGAAAGATACACAATGTATAACCTAAATCCTTAATATACGTGCAAAGTCAAATTGATCAATCTTTTAGGGCCGGAGAGAGTACTATTTAAAAAAAATTAAATATATAAGGAAAACATATTTCTAATCCTTTTATATGGTAAGCTACTTAAAAATTCTAAAGACAGTTAATAATCATTCAAAATGCTAACTTACATAAGTAAACAAAAAAAAGCCCGCACATAAAATCAACAAAAAAAAATCATCTTTATTATGTAATGTTTTCAAAACCACTCTGTTTCTAAAGCCTGAAAGCCACACAACGCCTCCTCGAACCCCTCGCAGACCTCACGCCCTCAACGCGATGGCCCATTGCCTCCACCAGTCGGTCCACCTCCGGCGACCAGCGTAGTTGTGTAACAGTAGATCTGATCACGACAAGATCGTTGAAGTCGTCATATATGGCTTGATTCGTCAATTCCTCCAGCATCATCAATTTGTTATGGTGTATTGCTCTGATACCGAGATCAATGATGCTCTCCTCATCTATTTTTTTTCCAAAATCTCTATAGCTCACCTAATTTTTTCCCCCACACTCACTTTAGCTTGAAGATCATGAAAAATCCTAGCTTTTTTCCAGATATAAAGCCACCATCCTTCACTGATTACTGGAATTGCTCCACTGCCTCTACACAAAGTTGCAAACCCTAATCCTCCACTT
The DNA here is from genome assembly GCA_033070095.1 of Escallonia herrerae. Lineage (NCBI taxonomy): Eukaryota > Viridiplantae > Streptophyta > Magnoliopsida > Escalloniales > Escalloniaceae > Escallonia > Escallonia herrerae. Next base: position 100,059 of record JAVXUP010001632.1, on the reverse strand, counting down.
TGAAAGCAAATGTAAGATCCAAACTTTCGGTGTTTATTCTCCTAGTTCCTTGAACTACCCCCTCTTCAATTTAAAAATTTGACAATTGAATTTTGGAACTTACAATGTGCAATTGAAAAATACGACCTTTCATTAGGATTCCTAATTTCATACTGAGATTTTGGATCTTCAGTCTCAGATTGCAATTGTTGTTTGGGGGTGGTAGGTGTATGGTTTCAAATTGAGGTTTGTTGGTATTTTTAATTTTGGATTGAGAGTTCATTTAATAATTTTTGTGACAGCTTTTTCTTATATATTTAAGTGCCCTCTTTTATAATTGATGCCGGCACCTTAAGAGTTTTTTCAGGCTCGGCACCCGTTCTCACTAATGCTCTATTGGTAATCATTTACCAAAAATGCATACATTGTACTAGTTTTTAACCATTGTACTAGTTTTTAACCCCATGCGTTGTACACGGAAGCACTGTATAATGCATAACAACTTTCAAAATATTTGTTCACTGATATTGCATTATGACAATCAATAATTATTATACATTAGAAAGGTGTCAGATTACAACACTAGTATAAGCAACTCCTGAAACTGAAGTGTAACAAAAATTTTAATGCTAATACATATAAAAGTTACAAAAAAAATTCAAATTAAATAGAAACACTCATTTGCAAAAGAAAGGACGGTAAAGATGCCCAGGCATAAATAGATTTCTCATGCAAGTTAAGAAGTTAAGAACATGAAAACTAACACACACACAAACACACATATGTGTGTTGACATACACATAAGGGGTAAATACCTAAAGACCCCCTTTATTATAACCCTTCATGCCATTTTTTTTTCCACTTCAAATTTAATTATTAAACCCCTCACAGATAAGGAAATTGGGCACATTAGACAGATATTACCAATTTTAATATCGTGTGGTTAACACATGCATTGACTAATGACTTTTTTTTTAAATAACAACTTTTTTGTTCACCACTTCCACCTCTTCTTCCGTACACTCCCTCTGCCCCTTGCCCCCCTTCCAGCCAGTAGTCGCTCCCATCACCCACCAATCCCCAACGCACACACACCATCCGGGTCACCCATTACCCTACTGTGCAAAAACATATACACAACTCCGTACACACCCACAACGTACACAAACAACGTGGGTGTATGCGTGGAGTGTGAGTGTGTGCGTTTGTGTTTATGAGTGCGTTTAGTGTTTGTGTGTGTTTTTCATGTGCGTCCAATGGGTGTATGTTTATGTATGTATCCATGTAGTGTGTGTTTGTGGTGATGAGAGGGGGGATGAGGGGGCAACCATGGTGGTGGGTGTGGGTTTGTGGGTGGGTGGGAGTGTGTGTGTGTGTGTGTGTGCGCGCTCAGGTGCCCGTGCGCACGCGTGTCGGGGTGTGAAGGTTGGGGATAGGGCAACTGTGGTGGTTGCGTGTGTGTTCATATGGTTGGGTATGTGTGTGTGTGTGTGTTTTTTTTTTTTCTTGTGTATGTTCACTATGTGGGCTTGTGTGTGCGGGCATGGGTGATATGGGTGTGGGTGTGTTTGTTAGTGTGTGTTTGTCTGCCGAGCAGTATTTATGGGTCTATGTTTGGTGTTAATGTGTTTGGGTGTGTTGGTGATTATGTGTGTGCACAGTGTGTAGTGTAATGGTAGACAATGGGGATAGGGGATCGAGGGGGGACAAGTCTGGGTGTGGGTGTATGTTATATGTGCGTGTAGGGTATGCGTGGTGGTGGGTGGTCCACAATGGAAGTGGGTGGCAAGGTGGGGCTGATGGATGGGGTGGAAGTGAAAGGGGGTTGGAAGAACGACATTCAGCCAAAATATAGTAAGGATATAAGGGTATTTATATCCTTTCACATAACTCACAACAAGCATGTTTAAGGTTCCCAATTTCCTGAACTGTTGGGGGTTTAGTACTTAAATTTGAAGTGGAGGAGGAAAAATCACAAAACAAGTCTAAGTATAGGGGTCTTTAGCTACTTACCGCATATCATAAAGTTTGTATAAGACTAGTAGCTATGCTGGTAAAGGTGGCACATAGTAGCAAAATAGCATTTATCATATGTAGTGAGCTTCCGCAATAGCAACTTTCTACACAACATACTATATCAACCCGTCATTAGCAAATTTTGACAGTCCTGATCAGTTTCGTGAAGGTATCACTAATCTCCATTTGTGTTGGAAGTTAGGCACACTGCTTCTCTCTTAAAGCAGGGGAATATGAATACGTAGTGGTGTTGGTGGTCCTTATTTACTAATGGGTTGGAAGCCAAGAGGATTGCACTGTATTTGCTGCTACCACTGGGTTGTCTTCTCATAACTAGAACTCTATTTGGATTTGTAGAGGGAAAGTGCACATTTAGGTAGAATATTAGTGCCCAGGGATTCAATGATAAGGATGATTAAGCCGCAACACAACTCCCAAAGTAACTTATAGGTCAAGACCATACCTTTGTTAGCGACTCTAATTTTCTTTAAATTCTTTTGCAAAGTTCAACAAAAAGGACTGAAAATTAAAGTAACTAATGCATAAAATTCAACATCGAAAACAAAGCAAATGTTCACTCGCGCACAATGATATCCAACGAGAAAATAATGTCCCCAAAAGGAGTATGGTAAATTACACAAAAATTGTGCTTTCATTGAAACAAATATGGGTAGCTAACCTCAAATGATTCATTTAACCTAGTGAGACATGAGATAGATAGGCAATGCAAGTTTTTGTATCTATTATTTGAAGGTTGTGAGGTGGGGGAGGAGAGAGGGAATTGAGTTGGAAAGCGAAATTGAAAGAAACAGACTTTTAAGTAGCTACAGCTTTTTGAATTTAACTAACCATACAGTTTTGGTATTTGATTAGACGAAATCGTGGTGATTTTGTTTAATAAGAATTTTGAGCATACGTCACAACGACTGGAAAAATAAAGGGAGATCCTGTGAGAGATTTTACGGTAACTTCAAATTTAGGAGTTGATTTTGAATTGTAAGATAAGGAAAAAAATACGTACTCAATGGAGCTCAAATCATGATTTGTGCTAATTTAGGCAATATAAAAGATAGTGAGATAATTTCGAAATTCATCATTGCATGGTTTTGAATTTAAAATCCTATTTAAAAAAAGTGTAAAAGTTTATGAAATAAATCATAAATTCATTGCAAAAGTTTGAATCTACTTTTAGTAGTCTAGTAAACAAAATCGATATAGGATTATTGCTTAAAAATAAAAACAAAATGTATAAGTTTTGGGAATAATTAGTGTAACGCCCCTAGACTTTAGAGGTTTCCATCATAATTACTGATTGGTTGAGAGCAAACCTAATGATGATTTTAGTAACAATTGGAATTGACTTTGTCGTGCTTGTTAAGTGTCATTGTGCATTTGTGGCACCTTGTGCTTATTAAGGAGTCAATATTGATTACGTCTATGATCGACACCTCGTGTTACATATCTTTGACGTGCTTATAACGTGTCACCATAATTTCGTGACACGTCGTGCTTCAAGCCTCGTCATACTTTGCTTAGCCTTGTCATACTTGCTAGGTGGCACGGGTTGTCTCGCCACCTCATGTTTCTTTCCACCTTGCACTCCTTAGAAATTTTCATGAATAGTCCTTTGATTCTTTTCAAATTGTTTAAAGTAATCTTTGTCTTTTACCAATAGACAATGAGGGAGATATGAATTTTAGCTATGATTACAAAAGAAGGATGATAGGGACTTATTTGGAATAACTGATTTAAGTGGTTTCTCCATGGTAAACGAGATTCCATATTACTTTTCTTTTATGTTACGTGGTTATTTCCTAATGTTCGTCGTACTTCTAAACATTATTATTCTGAATCTTGCTCAAATGCTTGTCTTGAACGCTGATAAATATCTTAGTTTTGAAATTTGTTTATGTGACGTGGCTTAAGCACTTTTGATCGATGACAGTACTCTAGTGATTTGTCTATGTGCATGATATGTTATGATTATGATACGGCTGAGATTTGGTAAATCCCTTTGAGGATACCGAAAGCAAGATGCTAAAGTGTTATGTCTGATTTGCAAAATGGATATTGAATTGGTTTACCAATTATTCAGGTTACTAACCCACGATCACATTGACTATTTGACTATCGAATACTTTAATCCTGAATTGTTTACCGTGTTTGATTATGATCTTGTGGTGCTATGAATATTTTACTTAATGGACTACACGGCTTACCCCCACCATTTACCTTTACAGTGCAAATGATTATTTTGGTGGGCATATGCGATCGGGGATGTGGGCGGGACTTGTACTTTTGGATACTAGAAATGTTTATAGCTTATTTTTAGGCCTTGTAATCTGATTGGAATAGCGTTGTAATTGTGTTGAAGATATTGAATTATATGATGAGCAATTTGGGTCGCCACAGTTAGGGTTTAGTTTACAAAACAGAAAGATCAGTTCTTTTATATTGAATTAAAACTATCAAATTAGCTTGTGTTATTTGTAAGTGTTATTAGTGGCCAATATTTTAAAGCAATATGAAGAGAAAAGAAGAATGCATATCCAAAAAGTTAGATAGAAGAGAAACATATTAGGTACTGACATCATTTTTGTGTTTAGAGAGAGAGAGAGAGAGAGAATGGGTGTAACAGAGAATGAGAAAAGAAAAAATAGAAATTCAAATTGGATTGAATAGAGAGAGAGAGAGTGTGTGTGTGCGCGCGCGCGCGCGAGAGAGAGAGAGAGAGAGAGAGTGAAGGAGGGAGAATTTGAATCATAACCAAATGCACGCGTGCGCGTGAGAGAGAGAATCATAATAAAAGGCAAGTAAATTCAAGGGTTAATTACACATATGTCCCTGAGGTTAGAGTATAATTATAGTCAAGGACATTAAATTTTAAAATATAACATTCCGTGACCAAACACTTTTAAAATGTATCAGCATGTCCATCCGTCAGGTTTCCGTCCAAAAAGTGTACTTTTTTTAATGATGTCATCAAAACGTATTTTAAAAATAACAATACTACCCTTGTATTGTATATACTGAATATTTTTAAAATTTTTAAATTAAGATTTCAAGATTTCTCAATCTGCATCTAAACTTGTTTGCTCTTATGTCTATTTCATCAAAATGTCATCAATCCGTAAATTTCATCAAAATTTATACCGTCTCTTACCGCGAATCTACCGAAATTTCTCAATCAGCATCAAAACTAGGGTCTTAATTTGCAAATTAAGATTTCAAAACCCTAATTTGCAAATCTTTTTTCATGGCCGGCAGCTCCATCGCCCCACCCTCCCTGCCACAACCTCCCTCACCCCGTAGCCACCACCCCATAATACCTACACACCACTGCCAACCATCATCCCAACCTCCGTGACCCAAATACCCAACATCACCACCGTTACCTTCCGCCCCGCACCACCGCCATAACCCACTCTTCTTTCTTCCCAAACCAAAAGCCACCATCAATTCAAAAATCCAAGAAAAATACCTACTGTGGTTCCGAGTCATGGCATGAAAGAGAGAAGGGCAATTCGTGGTGGGTCAGAAAGAGGTCTTGCGGCAGAGAGGGATCTTACGGTGTGGTGGGGAGGGAGGGACATCGACGGCGTGTGGGGGGAAGAGCGGGGGCGGGGGCGGTGTCGGGGTGGGGGGAGTGTGCGACAGTAGGGTGAGGAGAAGGGAGGGGCGGGGTGGGGGTGTGGGGAGATTGAATCTGAGAGTGAATTTAAGAAAGAAAGGAGAGAGAACAAAAAAAAGATAAAAAGAAACATGGAATTTTAATTTTAATTAGAGGCAATAAAGACTTTTGCTAAAACCGTTTGGGTTTTTTAGATTCTGTTTGGTCAACGGACATAAGTGTAATTTATACAAACTATTGTCATTGCTTGTAATTATACCCTAACCTCAGGGACATAGGTTTAATTAGCCCTAAATTCAAATTGGTTCCAAAAGTCAAATTAAAAAAGTTCACATGGCGAGCTAAGAGACTGTCCAACATTCTTTCAGCTTTAGCTTTAGCTTTACTATGTACATAATAATTAGATGTCAAGTACTCAAACCCATTGCATTATAACATATAAATGTTTTTAAAAATGGTATTCAAACAAGGTAGATGTGTTTTAAAATTGTTTATAATGAGATCATTTTTGAATTATGAAAATGGCATATCTTGCTGGTAGAAAGTAGAGTGGGAACCGTTGCTGAGAGACAAAGCCTAAGAAGAAAGTGAGTGACTGTTGGTAACTTTAGACAAAGAAAAACGTCACGAAAGCAAGATGGCATGGTGTTTGGGTGGGAGAGCTTGTCTGTTATGTACCTGGAGGTCCCTTATGTATCGGCTTCATGTTGTAGCCCTAGTAAATTTAGAATTCAAAGTGGGCTTGGGTCTGTTTCTTGCAATGCAAGTGGAGTGCTTGCTAGGATATTAAGGTAACTTTAACTCTAAGTTAGAGCGTATTTGAAATTGATTTTGGGATGGTCAAACCTGATTGATTAAATTAGGTACATAAGTATTTGGCAAAAAAGGTTAACAGATTTAAATTGGCTTAAAAAATTAAAAACTGATTAAATCTATAATCTTGGAATGTGAGAACAATTATATAATCACTTTCCTCATAATCAAGCTAATTTACTAGAGTATCCTCAAATTTGCACAAAAAGACATCCATGTCCTTTAACTAATTTAGGAAAGTTATTGTACTATAAGCATTAAGGTGAGATTTTGGGCGTTTTTAATTTAGAATAATGGATGAAAATATTTCTATTGTTTATTTATATATTATAACTATTTATAAATGAAGTTATGATAACATTACATTTCTAAATGGGTATTAGAACTTTATTTATTAAGTGTCTTCTATTGTCATTTTGTCATAGTGGAACTAATTTAAACACTTTTTATTCAAATAATTTTTGTAGCTTTAAGCTTGTTTACAACTATTTTGATAATCAGCAAACTGATTATGCTTAAAGTAGATTAAATCTTACTTTAAAATCGATAAAGAATTAAGCTAAAATCTGCTTCTTAGAATCAACCCTAAATGGGCTCTCAAGGTTATTAACCGACTTTGACCAACTCACAGTTGAACATGGTTTGATTATAAGGCTATGTGTCACAAGCTCATTGGCATTCCAATTTTAGCACTATCATGATGCCCTTTACTTTTTTAAGCTCAAAGTATGGCAGAAAGTAGAACTCTACCTTTTTATCTTAATTTCTTCTTAGAGATGTTTTTGCTTTAGCAACTCCACTGTAATAGAGTTAAGCAGCTAGCAACTTTGCTTGGATTTTTGTCTGAAACGGGACTTTAGATCTTAGAATCCTAAGAATTTTTTGCACAGGCAACTCCACTCGACAAACATGCTGCGAGGGCAACCTTACTTCGGACTTGTCTCCATAGACTTGGTCCATATGGAGACAAGTCTTTGGATCTTAAGATCCTAATAAGCCTGCTCTGACTTGGTCTTTGCCAAGACAAGTCTTTCGATCTTAATTTAAATGTTTTGTGTCAGCAAAACTTCGCTCTGGCATTTTTTACCAGGACAACTCTGTTTGAACTTGGTCTTTATGGAGGCAAGGTTTTGGATATTAAACCCTAAGAGTTTTTAGTGCTGGCAACTTTGCTTGGACAAAGTTGTTACAGTGCCAATCCTGCTCAGACTTGGTCTTCATTGAGAAAAGTCCTTGGATCTTGATAATTGAGGTTTTCTGCATGGACAACTTTGCTCAGATAAAGTTTCTATGCTGGCAAATTACTCGATTCTGGTATCTACAAGAATTGAATCTTGAGATCCAGAGGGTGCAGATAACTTTGTTCGGACAAAGTTACTACGCAGGCTTCGTTTCTACGGAGATAACCACTTCAACCACTAATGTTTCTTCCCACTCAATGCAAAATAATCTACCAATATCTTGAACCCTTTTACTTTGTATTTTTTTCCTCATAAGCATCACCGTATACCTTTCATTTCATAATCACCACTTTCGTGCACACCCCCATTCATTAACCTCCCCTTACAATGAAAAATCACAATAATATAACAGGATGAGGAAGAAGCTACAACAAAGAAAGGTGAATTAACACCTTACAATAAGATCTCTGATGTGATTCTTGAGTCTTTGGCTTCGTTCATTGTAACATATTCCTTCAAAACGAAGTTCTTCTTCAACCCTAACCTAATCTAATTACACACATTCAGCTTTGTCTTTCTTTCTGCATACATTAGCCCCTACTTCTTAATTCCTCCACTTGATCTATAAAAAAAACATTCCCTCTCTACTTCACCTCACTTGACAAAAAAGGCGGCATTAACTGTGACTTGCTGGGTTGATATTTTTCCTCCAATTGACTCTCTAAGATCTTTATAAAATCGTTGGAACCCAGATTCTTCCTCTTCTCCTGCCATGAATTCTCTTTCAACCCCCCCCCCCCAACCACCTTATTTTGAACACGCTTCATCTTCAAGTCCTTCACAATACCTACATAGCCCAAACCCATAAGAACGTCCATTATTACCAAACGGTTTTGCTCTTTGTAAAGGGAACAATTGGTAATGGCTGAACGAATGGGAACTTCTTGACTCTTGATAGGCTTCTTTTGTGACACTATAACCTTCTAAGAATCCTAAATACAACAACGATTAGAACCTATTTGGCCAAGTGCTTGTTGAAAAGTTACCCAAGGTCTTCTTATTCCACTTCAAATTTGAGCACGAAGCTCACTTGGTACTCATAAAAAGACCATGGTCTATATAAAGAGCCCTTTTTATTCTTCGATCATGGACTCCACGTGTGGTTTATTCCACCGTCTCATTTTTAAATACGAAGAACAATATTCCCAGTGATTGTTACACAATCAATCTAGCACAGACTATACATGGCCTCATTGGGGAAGTGATAAGGGTCAAGTGGTCCTCTATTCGCTTGAACTACAAAGATAACTTCAAAATTTAGGTGCGGGTGGATCTTCATTTGCCACTGCTTTCTAGAGTTTTCTATATTTGCTCATCCATTGGAGCATTTGATTGGATTGTACTTATGAAAAAGTCTTCAGAAGACGTTATAAATATGACTACATAGAACATTCAGTAGATAGTTGCACTAAAGGAGACGTGGAGATTCGTAGAGCTTTTAAGCCCTCTCTCTGTCTCTAAGCACAATTTCCCCATCCTACCATGTTTGAGATGGACAAATCCTTAAATGGAACCTGTATTCGCATACTTCCTAATATGAATTTCAACCGCACTTCTCAAATTGAATCAGTTGAGACCTCATTCAAACCTGAATATACACTACCTATACTCATCCTCCCCCCCCCCCTCTCATTTCCTTCTCTGGACCAAGTTACCACACGGCTTCAGGTGGTAGCCAATATCTCAACCAAGTAGATGGAGTTGGAATCTGTCAATCACCTAACATAGAATCTTTCATGGATGATGCCATCGACTACTCCCTGGCGATCAACTTGGGGAACAAGGAATTGAGAATTTGGTGGTTGGGTGCCAACCTATATTGTAGGTGATCCTTTGGCCGAAATAACCCTACAAGAACCCAGATTTTTTAATCTACTAGCTAAGTTTGGAGAGGAATGTGCTCACAATGAGCTCTTCTAACAGATTCTTCAGGCAGTAGGATTACTACTGCATTATCCACTATCCTAATTGTACCATCCCAAGTCCTTCTCCTCTCACCAATATAAGGCACTCCCTCTACAAGTAACCTCAAATTAATGCCCATGTTCCCCTGTAGTCTCATTCGTTCCCACGGACATTCCGTCATCCTTTATCTATATACTTCCTACCCACGGGCCTTCTACTATCACTCAACATCATCCAGGTAAAGAACTAATGGTTACTAATGATAAAACACAGTATCAGGCCCCTGGAGCTCAACCCAAACTAATAGCGGCAACCACAAATGCTAATCAAAACATAGTTAAACTGCTTGCATGTGCTGCCAGGAGTGCTGTTTTGATTAGTATTTGTGGCTGTCGCTACTAGTTTAGGTTGAGCTCTAGGGGCTTGATACTGTGTTCTGGATTAGCAACCATTGGTTCTTTACCTGGTCGATGTTTAGTGATAGTAGAAGGCCCGTGGATAAGAAGTACATAGATAAAGAATGACGGAATGTCTGTGGGAACGAATAAGACTGCAGAGGAACAGGGGCGTTAATTTGAGGTTACTTGTAGAGGGAGTGACTTCTATTGGTGAGAGGAGAAGGACTTGGGATGGTAGAATTAGAGGATATTGGATAATGCAGTGGTAATCCGAGACATCCCTCATGTGACTTATTTCCAATTTGATACAGGAAACGACTGCTCTGAAAATTTATCCTGCAGGAAACAACACACAAACTTCTCATATTTGACTTTGTCAGGGACTAGATTCTATGATCCTACATATGATGAAGCATTTTTGGAAGACACTGAGGACACCCAGCAACTAACCAGGTGCTGATGGCGAATCAAGATTACTACATTGACCCAAGTACTGACTCGGCTACCTTCTTTCCTTCAAAACGTTCCAGCGACCATAAGATTTGGTTGCGGCAGATCAAATCCAACCTATCAAACATATCAAGATCAGTGGACCTTCAAATCTACCAGGTTCCCATCTTTCTTCTCTACAACTCAAGTTTTATCTGACTACCATCTTTCATAAATGGCCATGTCTTATTTTACTCGTAATGCATCATATATGGAAGATTATCTTATGGTGTTCAAACCAAAGATCGTTCAGGTCATACATCCTCTTAAAAGACAGCGATGACTGTTAAAGAGGAGTAGAACAATAAGGGAGGCTTGTGACGTACCAAAAAAAAAGACTTAAACTCCAAACTTCTTGGGTTCATAGCAACATTAATCTTGAGACTTTCGAATCTCTCACTTATGGGGGTAATGAGATTAATTCACACCAGAATACCTTTCTCAGTGGTACCTGGAGTGACATACAATATGGCCAATTGATAACCAAACTAACTTCAGAACAAACTTCAACTCAGACATGGAAGGAGAACCAAATATAAGATTCATCTCCAATTTTACTCTTCCTTCTTGAGCAGAGTTACAACCACTTCAAAGTAGCGTTGTGATCGCTCAACTCCATTACCATACCCTCAGATCACAAAAGTAGTCAAGTTCCCAACTCGCCAAATATCTACCAATCGTAGACGACTACCCACTTCAAAGCAGTTTACCATCGTTCAACTTCTATGACCCATTACTAGATCTCTAAAGTGGACCACTATCCAATTCAAAGAACAACTGCCGATGAGAGGTGAATTCAGGTGTTCGACACAAACATCTAAAAAATTTCTCTGTTTCTATTTTTGGCAACCAAATACTCTTAAACTCATGTCGTTTTCATAACCCTAGTTTTCCACACTTTTAACATTCAAATTCAAGAAGAGATAGGGTTTGTCCTAGAACAACCATTACTAAATCAATGAAAATTCTCAGCTAGAGCTATCGAGGATTGGGTCAAAATCACATTTTAAACAGCCAAACAACTGATTCGAATGTACCATCCCGAGGTAATGTTCTTTCAAGAAACCAAAATGGAATTGGAAAAAATTGCTAACCTTTTTACGAAGATAGTTATGATCATTCATGCGGAACCAATGCCATTAACCTGAAAGGAGGTCTCTGGATAGGATGGAACCCTTATTTCTTAATCCAGTCATCTTATCATCATCTCTTTCGATTTAAATAATTGATGCCATGGAAAGTGGGTTCGCAGTCGACGTGGAGGTGCCACAAGGAATGCAGTCCGACTCAGATGCCAAATATGTTGATGTGAGACACAGCAAGGGCGGAGCAAGGGCAGAGACCAAGGGCTTCCCAGATAGAGCCTGAGGGTGGCAGTGCTGCGAGGGCGATGGCGCAAGATGAATGTACAATGACAGTCACAATCCGATGCTTAGGTCCAGAGTCAGGGTCCTGTATGTTTCTCTCTCTAGGATTCTAGATTGAGAAAGTGAAAGTGTTCTAAAAATGTCCAAAATCCCCAAATGAATTCTCAAGACCTCTATTTATAGAGGTTGAGATAATGATGTCATCACGCAACACGTGGCGTTCCCTGAGAGTGACACTTCACCGAGGGGTCCACATCTGCCGGTGCTCCATGGACTGTCGAATCGCATATTCATCTGGCCTGCCCCGCACAGCGTCACTCTGTCTGTCTGGAAAGACTGGCTCCCACAGCGTCGGTGTGGCCAGAGAAAGCCCTTGATCTAGCTTCTAATCCAAGCCCTTGCAGAGTCCCACAGGCCTGGCAGTGGTGGGGAAGACCCGACGCCCAACTGCCAGGCAGACTAGGCGCGATGCCCTCCAAAGACCTGCTCCTGTCTCGGAGTGACCCGGGGGTCATAGTCCATAGGGTTACCAACGCAAGCCCCCAGTGCCGGAGCACATGTCATGGGAGCGGTGCGGCGACGAACGTCGCGAAGCAATACTTGGTGCCGGGGGCACATATCATGAAGATGGCGCACGGGCGCGGCGACGAACGTCGCTGAGCTATACTTGGTACCGGGGGCACGTGTCATGAAGATGGCGCACGGGCGCGGCGACGAATGTCACAGAGCTATACTTGGTGCCGGGTGCAAGTATCATGAAGATGGCACACGGGAGCGGCGACGAACGTTATGGAGCTATACTTGGTGCCGGGGGCACGTGTCATGAAAATGGCGCACGGGCGCGGCGGCGAATGTCTCGCAGAGCTATACTTGGTGCCGGGGGCACGTGTCATGAAGATGGCACATGGGCGCGGCGACGAACGTCGCAGAGCTATACTTGGTGCCGGGGGCACGTATCATGAAGATGGCACACGGGTGTGGCGACGAAGGTCACGGAGCTATACTTGGTGCTGGGGGCACGCATGATGAGAATGGCGCACGGGCGCGGCGACGAAGGTCGCAAAGCTATAGTTGGTGCCGGGGGCATGCATGATGAGAATGACGCACGGGCGCGGCGACGAACGTCGCGGAGCTATACTTGGCGGGGGCAGGTATCATGAAGATGGCGCACGGGCGCGGCGACGAACGTCGCGGAGCTATACTTGGTGTTGGGGGCACGTATCATGAAGATGGCGCACGAAAGCGGCGACAAAAGTCGCGGAGCTATACTTAGTGCTGGGGGCACATGAAATGAAGATGGCGCACGGGCGCGGTGACAAATGTCGCAGAGACGGTGCATGGGCACGCGTCGGGTGTCCCGAAGATGGGATTTGAGCTGAGTGTACCTGTCATAAGAAGATGATGAATGCAACATGTAGTAATGACAAAGTTGGAAGTGATGGTACGCGGTCGTCAGTGACGGGTCATTCGGTGGTAGTGCGCAACTTTGGGGGACGGGCATCGCTGGGGCTATGCACGGTCACGAACGATGGACGTCACGAGGTTAATGGACGACGGACGTCGCGAGGTTAATGGACGACAGACGTCACGAGGTTAATGGACAACGGACGTCGCGAGGATCATGCGCGACAGACGTCGCGAGGTTGGTGGACGACGGACATCGCGAGGTTGGTGCGCGACGGACGTCGCGAGGTTGGTGTACGACGGACGTCGCGAGGTTGGTGCGCGACGGACGTCACGAGGTTGGTGCCCGACGGACGTAGCGAGGTTGATGCGCGACGTTGATGGACGTCGCGAGGTTGATGGGCGATGGACGTCGTGAGGTTGATGTGTGACGTTGATGGACGTCGCGAGGTTAATGAGCGACGGACGTCGCGAGGTTGATGTGCGACGAACGTCACGAGGTTGATGGGGACGGACGTCGCGAGGTTGATGCACGACGGACGTCGTGAGGTTGACGCGGGACGGATGTCGCGAGGTTGATGCGCGACGGACGTCGCGAGGTTGATGTACGAACGTCCGTAAACATCGCGGAGGTGCATAGACTTGAGAAATCAAGTGGGCGCGGGAGGGGAGGCCATAGGCCAAAGATTGGTTGAAGGCCAAGGCCACCACCCCTGGGGAGGTCGAGGCCGACCCTAAGGGGTGGCCAAGGCCAATGGCCAACTCCTATGAAGGGAGGCCAAGGCCACTCCCCCTTTGGGTGCACTTCGGGCACGCTGACGGTAGGTGCTTTGATGAGCGATGATGAATCCGAGAGTTGCGTTGTGACGATCATGTCAACGTGAATCATACCCATGTGACGAACAAGGTGCTAAAGTCACATACAAAGCGTACGAAGTGAACAAAGTGCGAAAAAGGACCTTGTGCAAAAAGTGAAGAACCGGGGGGGAAGGCCAAAGCCAACCTCCCATGGGAGGCCAAGGCCGACCCCATGGCCTTGGGTGAGGCCGAGGCCGACCCCATGGCCTTGAGCGAGGCCGAGGCCGACCCCATGGGGTTGGCCAAGGCCTTCGCCCCTTGGCCCCGTTGCCCCGGTTGCACCGTTAGTCGATGTTTTTGGTGAAGAAGTTCTCGGATGGTTTTGGTGTGACGAATGTACTACTATGAGTGACGTTGATGTAAAATAATTGGTGACTAAGTCGCGCGTGAGGCGTGTGAAGCAAAGAATGCACGTGACTTAGGCGCCCACACTTTGACCGATTCGAAGCGTTGAAGAATTAACTGTTGAATCCATTGACCTGTTCGCGTGAAATGGGACTCTTATTGGGCCCTTGGGTATGACCAGAATAGGTTGGGAACATATGTGAAGCAAAGAATGCACGTGACTTAGGCGCCCGCACTTTGACCGGTTCGAAGCGTTGAAGAATTAACTGTTGAATCCATTGACGTGTTCGCGTGAAATGGGACCCTTATTGGGCCCTTGGGTATGACCAGAATAGGTTGGGAACAATAATAAATTGTTATGGACCTCAGGCTTTGTGTATGGACATCCTGTGGTGGAGAACTGTTTGGAGACGTGGAAGATATAGGTCACTCCCTTCACCAAATTAACTGTGGACCTCTACTCTTGACTGACGACTTCAACCAAGTCTTGTTCAAAAAGGGAAAAACCTGGGAAACATCACTCAGTTTTTCTAGACCATGTATTTTTTACAAACCTCATCCACAATCATAGCTAATAAAGTTTGCTTGGAAAGGTCCAACTTTTACAAAGAACAAATGATAGATCGAATCAATATTGTACTTTTGAAAAAATTGACCGTTGTTACTCCAACATGGATTGGTATCTAAATTACCCTACAGCAAACGCTACCAATCTCGGAGTTTAAGAATCTGACTATGCTCCCATTCTTCTTAATTCCCGACCTTCATGTCAGACTAAAAAATAACCTGAAACGATATGAAACAATTTGGCTTCGTCACAAGGAAGGCAAAGATCTCATCCAGACCTTTTGGAATAACCCCAGCACAGAATCCTTCCTCATCGGTTTGATACAGTTTTAAAAACTCATAGTTAGACGACTCTCAAGATGGGTTAAATCAAATTCCCTCACTTCAAATGTGCAAATTCAAAAGATCCATACTCAACTTTTAGTTACTCAAGTAGATATCCCCGACACCTTAGCTATTCTTCAAGATTCCAAGCTCAAAGAACATTTAAACTAGTTGATGGAATGTGAAGAATTATACTAGCAGCAAAGACCTGGCTATCACTAGGGGATCAGAATACCAAATTTTCCATGCATCAGTTTGAATCTGAAAATCCAAAACAAATTACACGACTATTCTTAATTCTCAAGGGAAGCCTTGTACTTCAGAAATAGAACTCAAAGAGTGTTTCCTCCAACATTTTACCTCTATTACTTGATATCAGTCAAGAAAGGAGTCAGAATCTACAATCAGTCGGTGACCTCATATCTCATCTACCTCCAGCTCCAACAAATGGATTTCGATACACCCTTCAGCACGACAGAAATCACAGAGCAGTCTTCTAACTAGCCTCATTCAAGTTCCCAGATCGAGATGGTATTCCTCTTCTTGTTTTATAAATAATGTTATCACTTCATAGGGCAATTTCTTTAGACCGCTGCTCTTTCCTTTCTCAATTCTGGGTACTTATTGACTGAAGTCAATAGTACATAACACTCATTCCAAAAAAATAATCGTCCCACCTATCCCGGAGATTTTAGACCCCTAGTCCCTGCGATTCCTTTCACAAAGGCATTGTCAAGATCATAAGCAATCAACTCAAAAGATAGTTCCCTATTTCATCTCTCCTTATCAGAATGCTTTTACCACCAGTATGAACATCATAACAAGTGCCACAACAGACATACAGACAGTTTAACCACCATCGCTTCAAAGATAGAGGTTGATGGAGAACAATGAATGTTGACTATTGTCAAGAGGACCGATTATCGAACAACTCAAGGCACCATCTCTTGCTTACGCTTCTACCCTTACGGACTTTTTAATGTTGGGAGATATTTGGAGATGTCTTGTACAGACGATGTCCCGGAGGCACTCTAGCTAGGTGTTTAGCACCGGAAGAAGTAAAGCATAAACTTTTACTCGGCCATCAGAAGTGTTGCGGCCTTTATGGTCCCCCTCTATACCGTCACCTTCAGCGCATAGGCCTCTTCTAGCCATCCATGGTCAAGGATTCTTCGGATATGCAATAGGATTGTCCTGAATGCCTATATGCACCAGACAATGCGAAAGCTCTTATAAGCAACGTCAAGGCTGATTGGCACCAGCCTTTCATCAAATATCTATCTCATGAGATTCTACCTCCTGACTGTAGCTCGGCCTGATCTATCAAACAGAAATCGATCAGGCATTTTATGATAGAAGGTGAATTATTTAGCAAAGATTTTTTGGGGCGCACCCTGCGATGCTTGCAAGGTGCCCAGGCAGTGGAGGTGATTAATGAAGTGCACAATGGTGACTGTGGGGAGCATCAAGGATCTCAAAAGCTATATGCAAAATTGTTAAGGTTGGGGTACTATTGGCCAACTACGGAATTCAACTCCATCTTTCGTGTCTGACACTGCCAAACCCTGCCAGAGGCACGCTGATAGGATGCACACGCCGCCATCTGATCTTCGTATGATCCTGGACCCTTTGCCATTTCACTCTTGGGCTCTCCATCTCATTGGCCCCATACATCCTCCATCTAGGGGTCATATATGGATTATGGTAGCGATGAAACGTTTTACAAAGTGGGTCGAAGCCATACCTTTATGAAGAGCCATGGGAGGCGTTGTTGCTAACTTCTTGCGCTATCACGTCATCTACCGCTTCGGCATCCCCCGATGTATCATATCCCACAACGGCACCCCATTCATCAACAGGGATGTTCAAGCTCTCATGGAAGGATACGACATTAACCATGCCATATCAACTCCTGACTATCCACAAGGCAATGGTAAAGCTGAAGCTTCCAACAAGACTTATTACGTGTGTTGTCACGAATGGTTCATGACGTGAGTGGGTCATGGTCTGAAAAGCTAAGTCTAGCACTTTGGGCTTACAGAACTTCCAGGCACACAACAATGAAGGCCACACCATTTTCTCTCATCTACGGGGATGAATGTGTGGTACCAGTCAAGATCGCAGTCGCCTCAGCCCGACTTTCCCTAAGCAGTGGTCTCAAGGAGGAAGAAACCAGAATGACAGCCCTTGAGGGTCTTGATGAAAAGAAAGCCAACGCCTTACGACAAATGAAGAAGTATCATGAATAACTCACGAAAGCCTACAGAAAGACAGTCAAGCCACCATCATTTGTTGAAGGTGACCTTGTCTTCCAAGCCGCCAAGCATTTACATGCTAACATGTCAGCTCCCAAGTTCACACCAAATTGGGAAGGCCCATTTCAAGTGCATGCAGCCAGAGATAACGACTCCTACCTCCTGCTCAACCCGAACGATGGACAGATCACGGCCCCTATCAATGACCAGTACCTGAAGAAGTATTGTGCATAGTCAGTCGTGGATTGTCCCCCCCCCCCCGCACTGCCCTCCCAAAGCTCAAAACATTCAAACACATGGCATTTTTTTGTATATGAACACATGTTTATAGACTTGTAACTTTTGCTGATTATTACAAGTTTTTATTTTACTCATGTAAAGGCATTTTGGCCCAAATACTATCAATGTAAAATCATTCATTCGCCTTAACTATTGTATGCAAAGTAATTTTTGTATCTTCACACGTGTGCACTAAGTAACCTATTTGGGCAGTGAGGGGCGGAACACCAACGGAAAGCCACACATACAAGTCATACAACTACAGCAACAAGATAAGCATCACACAAAGCAAAAGAACCATACGACCGCAATATCCATATCAGCAAAAATGTATACAATCAAAGGTTCGTAGGCCACTGTCGGACCCAATGACTACAAGAAACTGCAAAATACATGATATCTACTGTAAGGAAGCAAACAATGCTCCAACAGGATTAGAAGTGTATGCCTTCAATGTCTGGCGTGCGCCTGTTGATCCGATCATCTACCATCCCAATCGGCACACCAACTCTCTGCATCGGTTGGCCGTCTCTCTACCTCCGCAAGATGGATCGGCCATCTCTGTCATCTCTGCATCAAACACTTGTCTCTGACTCTATAAAGCCACCTCCTGAGCCCCTATAAGGGTCAGTCCTGCTACGGCCTCAGCACTCTGACCCCTCCCTCTGATATAGTTTGCCAACCAATCCAACAGAAAGCCAAGAGATAAGAAAGAAACGAGCTCTGATATAAACTGTGATATGTGTAACACCCCGAAACCTGAGGGTCCGAACACTTTCTTAAACCATAACCCAATCCTGTCCAAAACATAACAACCTTAATGGTAGAGCAGAGCATCTAAAATACCACAAGCAAAATTATTTGTATCCCAAAAATAATCCAAAACTTTATTACAAATCTCTCAGACTAAATATTTGAACCCAAAGGAAAATAAATCAACTAACCAATTTTTCGTCTAAGGAAATCATAAGCTCTATTCTCAATATAAAAAACCAGAGCAATTTCCACCGTTGTACTACTATCTCGCCCTTTGTTATACTTTTGGCCTGGAAAGAAAAGGAAACGAAAAACAAGAGGGTGAGCACGAATTGCCCAATAAAAGTTTTTACACACAGAAGGCCAAGACGAATGCGAAACATGAGTTATCGAGTAGAGCCAATAAATAGAAATTTAGATAACTCAGTCAAATTTCACAAACGAATACGAAAGTGACCAAAAGAAGGTTACCAAAAACTAATAATAAATATGAGTTATCGAATAGAACCAATAAATAAGAATTCAGATACTCAATCGAATTTCACAAGCGAATAACAGAAGCGACCGAAAAATAGGTTAAATAATCAATAAGTCAAATATCGATTCACAAATGAATAACAAATCAACCCAAAAAAGGGTTACATAACCAATAAGTCGAATATCGACTCAAAAACGAATAACAAATCGACCCAAAAAGAGTTTACATAACCAATAAGTCGAATATTAAAATATATTTACCAAAACTTGTGGGTGTTACATACACAAATTGCTTATTATTAAGCATCACAAATCATGATTATACCATGTCGAATATCGCAGCCGGCTCGTCACAAATAAGTCACGATAATTAAAAGTGACTTTCAAACACAAATATCACCCACAAAGTAATTTGATAAATATAGCAGATATTCATTCGAAGTCCAAAAATAGTCATTTTAGGCTCAAACTAAAGAGAACAAAAATTCAACGAAATAAAAATCATCTCAATCGGAGATCTAATGAAAGAGATATTGTCAAAAGAAATTTTAGAGTGAAAAACTAAAGGCACGGAAATCAATAATTTTTATTAAAGAAAATGGACCACTCAAGAGATGACACGTGGCATGGCAAGAAAGAGAGCTACACGATTAAGTCAACATGTGGGAGAAGTTCAATCAAATTATGACAAAAAAAAAAGAATTTCAAAGAACCAATGACCACGTGACACGTGGCTGACCAACAAAGTTTTTACTTATTTCTTGCTACGGCGAACAATTGCGACAAAAAGGAGGCCGTGAAAGAGAAGAAATTCCTAACCCACGAGCACAAAGTAATTCCAACAATTTCTTACAATAAAACGAACACAGAATTTTATAAATCACATGAGAACCGTCTTGAATGCAAATTACAAGACAGTAAAATAAGATTATTGGTAACGTTACAAAAAGCGTGATGATCAAAAATAGGCTCAAAGATAAATTCAGTTTTGAAATCAAACGAAGAAGCAAATATTCTTGTGTATGAAACGAAAAGACGGCGTAAAAATCCTTACCTCAAAGTAACGAATATCATGTCAATAATCTCCTTTTTATCTTGGATCAATCACCACCTTTTTGCTTGAAAATACCCAAAAGAATACACTTGACTCTTTTCTCTTTCCTCTCCTTTATCTCCAAAAAATATGAAGACTCTTATGTTTTCTTCTCCTATATATAGTTTGCTAATATAATTCTAATATGACTTGAAGTCCCAATTTCGAGTGTAATTATAACATAACTTAAAGTCCTTGTTGCTAATGTGGTTGTAATTCAACTAAAAGTCCTTATTACTAACTTAATCCCAATATGACTTAAAATCCTAATCTAAGTCAAAATCTCTTCTTCTTCCTCCTTGTTTAAATAATACTTAATCTAATCAACTAACTTAATCACAATATGACTTAAAATCCTAACCCAAGTCGAAATCTCTTCATCTTTTTCTTTGTTTAAATAAATAATACTTAATCTAATCACATTAGCCACTAAGACCATTAAATATTAATTTAACTACACAAGAAGCCAAAAATTCGAGGTACTACAATATAACCTCTGAAGTCCAACCTGAGACCGGCACCACACCAAGAGTCACCAGCCAATCCATGAATGCAGTGTACAATGCTTTCGTGAATACTACGCCCCCCATAATAATAGTACCAGTAAATGTCTGTGGGTATCTAGCCCTGATCATCTTTAACCAACGGACTACTAAATCAGACAACCCAATACCCTACCATGGTGCCCCGTCCACCTACCTAATTGAAGACCCGCCACTGGCATCACCAACCCCTGTAACTCCATCGCCTACTGACTGTGCGCCAACGACAGCAGAATGCATCGCCAAAAGAGCATCACCAGCATCTACCGCTGACCCTGACAATGTATCAGGCACAAGCTCCACAATCGATGGACCAGGTGCCTTCTACCGCAGTGACGATCTGTAACCATTGCATGTCTAATTGGAAACCCTTCATGAGCTCCTGTTGGAACATCGGCTCTCTACGAGTCCACCAATCATCTCCCTCAAACATATGAGAGTCACCCAGCTGCCCGATAAACAACTCCTTGACAGCATCGACTAAGACATGTGACGGACTGTGATGATTGACTGGCTCCACATCCTGCTGCCTGCTCCACCGCCACGGCTTCCTTAATGGCATCACGATCCATAGGCTCGACCTCATCGGCCTTCTCAGCATCCACTTCCTCACCCTCATCAGCTATCTCAGCATCCATCCCTTCAACCTCATTAGTGACAGCCTCGGCATCCTCCGCCGAGCCGTCCAACTCTACATCAGCAGCCTCACCAGCGTTGTTGAACTCCTGTCAAAAAAAGAAAAATAAAGAAATCTTAAAACACAACTAATACAATACTCGACAATTGTACAAAGAAACCAAAGAGTAATACAAACCTCAGAGTCAGACTCCTCCAATACCTCTCGCTGCCTCTTTGGCCAGAGTCGGCTAGCTGCCGGAGAACCTACGCCAGTCTGTTATGCCCTGGCCATCATCCCAACCATCAATGATGACATAGGACCCTTACCGGCACCTAGCACCCTCGACACATGCACTGTTGTCGACTCACCTGCACCAACACCCTCCTTTGCATCACCTCTTCACCAAGCATCATCCCCCACACCCCTCTCTGCACCCATATCCGAGACACCAGTAAGCAATATCGACATGCCAAACTGCCTCGCAACCTGCGTCGTAATCAACCCCAGCCCTCTGTCACATGAAAAGATGTCATATTGCTGCTTGTCGAGCGACACCTCCGATAGTCACTCTAACCATGTCATTCGCACTCGCTCCCACCATCGCACATACTCGATTGTCAATACTCCAGTCGATAATGTCCCAGGCCTTCTCCACTCCTCTGTCAGCAATAGCCACACTCGTGTCTCCTCCAGCATGGTGTCGAAAGGCCGTCTTTACATCCCAAGGACTAGTATAGCCACGTAGGGCCTCCAAATCATAACCAAAAGCTAAGGATAGACTCTCCGGACTAAACCTCACCACATATCACCGAGTCATTGCTGGCTTACCGCCGTCATCGGTCATCACAGGAAGCCACCCAGAAAAGTAGGCCACTGACAAGGACACCTCAATCTCTGTCAAATCATCCCTCCTGCTCAGTCGCATGCTGATGTCCTACATAGAGAGGTACCATACGAGGAGTGCATATCGACATATGGACGGGTAATGCACTCCTCTCGCACGTCAAATACCTCCACCAATTTACACTCGAGCTTTTTCCCACTTGCCCAAGCATAGACGCACCCACCGGCATACCAGATCGCTACTTCCTGACTTTTACCTGGGCCCGTCACTATGCCCTTTCGTGGCGACAAATGTGCCAAGGGATACCCCGGAGCCCAATACTCTATGTAGATCTCGAACATATACCTCTACAAGAACATCCAGTCCACGTATGTCGACACTTGATATCGTCCGTACAACCTCTACACGTCGCTAAAAAATGGTCCAGACGTGAGTACAGTGTACCTAAATATATCGGAGCTAGCCCGACACGACCACCCCTCGCCATCTGGACCACGATTGGGAACACCTTTGGCACTAGACCATCCTCCGGCGTCCCTTTACATACAAACCTATGAGTATAGAAAAATACAACACCTATCACGACCGTCCCACCTTGTTCAGAACATAAAAGTGCAATGCATGGCAGTATGACTACATTAAATTTTTATAACGAAAATTTTTAAGTATAGGATTCGACATACTACGCATACAAGAGCAATAGAGATACAACATGCAACAATGTAGAAACGAAGATAATATAAATGTGTAGCTCAATAAGAACATGGCGAGAAAGCCACCTAGCTCATATCTCTCGTCCCTATTGCAGGGACCATGCGAAAATCAGCCTCTAACACCAACTTCGGCCCAGTTCACGCGGTCGCTGTACCGTATAAATGCTTGATCCACTCATTATACGTGCCTTCCGGTGGCTCTTCGTCTCGGCCAGAAACCCCTGCAGTGCTTTGATGACCAACCGTTCCTGCGCCATCAACTTTGGTGCACAGGCATCCTCCGTCCCATGCATCGCCAACCTGGTCAGCATCATCACGTCCAGAAGTATTGGCCCAATCTCACCAAACTTGGTGATGAAAGTATGAGTCTGGGAACTCCATCTAGAAAGCAGCAATGTCAAGCCACTAATATCCCTCACCGGATCAACCGCCTTGTAAGTCGCCTCCACAGTCTCCACAAGCCCTAGTGCCTCCAACCTCTCATTCCAAACCGAGTGCTCCAGCATATATGTGCACCAAAAATTCCACCCCACCGGCATCACGTTATGGCCCTTGAACATCACAGGCGACCACTCTCGTCGCTCTGACAGCAAGCCCGGCACATACTCGGCAACATCACTGGAGCAACCTCCCCACTCGCACATGAACATATAGTGATGGCACCATGGGACTGTCACCCATCAATGTAGCACTCCAAGGCCCCAGAAACACATCAGCAGTCACGTGCTGACCCAGCTCTCTCCATAGCTCTTTAGGTGGGCAGTTGGGCACTGCTCCCTTTCGATCAATAACACAATGCTCCGACTCAGTGTTGGATCAAAGTTCCTCGCTCTGCCATCATCAAAACTCAAAGGCACCCCTGACATCCCAGACAGCACTGGTGCAGCCTCTGTATTCCCAAACACATCACCCCAGATGACTGTGATTGCCCAATTGCTCCACCCTGAGGTTTTGCACTCTGTTTTTCCCTTATCGTTTTTTGCATTCACCGACATCCCTCCCACCTGGCGAAGCAAGATTGCCCGCGCTCGCACCTCCATGAGCCTCAGCCTCGGCTCCGTAGGAGGCCTAGGCACCCTGGCCTCGGCCCTCCTCTCCCTTCTCATTTTTTCCATCCTTTCCCTCTCCCTTCTCATTTCTTCCCTCCTTTCCCTCTCCCTTCCTTACCTTCACCCTTTCTCTTCCCTCTCCTCTCTTCCCCCATCCACGACACCAAGCCCCTCGGCCTCAGCCTCGCCGTGGCCCTCCCTCTCTCCTTTATTTATTTTCCTTTCCCCTTCTCCCTTTCCCCTTCCTTCCTCTTCCTCCTCTCTTCCCCTTCCCCTTTCCCTTTCCCCCTCTCTCTCACTCCCCTTCCTCTTCTGCGACCCAAAGCCCCTTAGCCTCAGCCCCTACATGGCTCGGCCATTCCCTTCCCCAAGTCCCTTGTCTTCCATCCAACCGAACCGCGCCACGCCCCTTCGATGCACAAGCCTCGGCAGTGTGGCCTTGGTCGGCCTTGGCCATGCCTCAGCCACGCCAGCTTTGGCTCGACTCCACTCCTCTCCTCTTCTTCCTTGTCCCACAACCATCTTACCTTGATTCATTCTCTTAGCCTCTTGTGAGGTCCTCACTTTCATGGAGTCTTCAAACTCTCCTTTATCTCCTTTGGTCTTCCTCTTTTTCCTTTCTTTTCTTTTTTCCTCTAGGTCTCTCTCTTTCACAAAGTCTTGCAACTTCCCTCCAAACTTTCCCCCCAAAACTTATCACCTTTTCATTCAAATTTCAAACTTATGACTTCTACGTCATTAATTTCCGTTACTAACCCATTTTTCGATACAATTTTCATTTTTGAGCTAAATTCAACTTTTTAACGCTACGATAACGGAAGCACAAATCACACTTTTTCTCGTCATTCCGCTCTTCTTTCGTGCAAACCCATTTCCGGTACGAGTGCTAACTCGACTACCTTCTCTTCTTCAAAATGCTCCAGGGACGACAAGATTTGGATGCGGTAGATCAACTCCAACCTATCAAACGTATCAAGATCATTGGACCATCAATTCCACCAGGTTCCCATCGTTCTACTCTATAACTCAAGTTTTATCTGACTACCATCTTTCATAAATGGCCATGTCTCATTTTACTCATAATGCATCATAGCTATCATATATGGAAGATTATCCTATGGTGTTCAAACCAAAGATTGTTCAGGTCATACATCCTCTTAAAAGACAACGATAACTATTAAAGAGGAGTAAAACGATAAGGGAGGCTTGTGACGTACCTAAAAAAAGACTTAAACTCCAAATTTCTTGGGTTCATAGCAATATTAATCTTGGGACTTTCGAATCTCTCACATATGGGGGTAATGAGATTAATTCACACCAGAATACCTTTCTCAGTGGTACCTGGAGTGACATACGATATGGCCAATTGATAACCAAACTAACTTCAGAACAAACTTCAACTCAGACATGGAAGGAGAACCAAATATAAGATTCTTCTCCAGTTTTACTCTTCCTTCCTGAGCAGAGTTACAACCATTTTCGAAGCAACGCTGTGATCATTCAACTCCATTACCTTACCATCAGATCACAAAAGCAGTCCAGTTCCCAACTCGCCAAATATCTACCAATCGTAGACGACTACCCACTTCAAAGCAGTTTACCATCGTTCAACTTCTTTGACTCACTACCAGATCTATAAAGTGGACCATTATCCAATTCGAAGAACATCTGCCGATGAGAGGTGAATTCAGGTGTTTGACACAAACAACTGAAAAATTTCTCTATTTTTATTTTTGGCATCCAAAGACTCTTAAACTCATGTCGTTTTCATAACCCTAGTTTTCCACACTTTTAACATTCAAATTCAAGAAGAAATCGAAGTTTGTCCTAGAACAACCCTTACTAAATCAATGAAAATTCTTAGCTGGAACTATCGAGGATTGGGTCAAAATTGCACATTTCAAATAGCCAAACAACTGATTCGAATGTACCATTTCGAGGTAATGTTCTTTCAAGAAACCAAAATAGAATTGGAAAAAATTGCTAACCTCTTTACAAAGATAGTTATGATCATTCATGCGGAACCAATGCCATTGACATGAAAGGAGGTCTCTGGATAGGATGGAAATCACCAATGACTGGAACCCTTATTTCTTAGTCCAGTCATCTTATCATCATCTCTTTCGAGTTAAATAATAAACTGTTATGGACCTCAGACTTTGTGTATGGGCATCCTGTGGTGGAGAACTGTTTGGAGACGTGGGAAGATATAGGTCACTCCCTTCACCAAATTAACTCTGGGCCTTTACTCTTGATTGACGACTTTAATCAAGTCTTGTTCAAAGAGGGAAAAATCTGGGAAAACATCACTCAGTTTTTCTAGACCCTGTCTTTTTACAAACCTCATCCACAATCAAAGCTAATAAAGTTTGCTTGGAAAGGTCCAACTTTTACAAAGAAAAAACGATAGATCGAATCAAGATTGTACTTTTGAAAAAATTGATCATTGTTACTCCAACATGGATTGCTATCTAAATTACCCTACAGCAACCGCTACCAATCTTGGAGTTTAAGAATCCGACTATGCTCCAATTCTTCTTGATTCTCGACCTTCATGTCAGACTAAAAAGCACTTGAAATTGTATGAAGCAATTTGGCTTCATCCCAAAGAAGGCAGAGATCTCATCCAAACCTTTTGGAATACCCCCAGCACAGGATCCTTCCTATTCTGTTTGATGCAGTTGCAAAAATTCATAGTTAGACGACTCTCAAAATGGGTTAAATCACATTCCCTCACTTCAGTTCCGCAAATTCAAAAGATCCGTACTTAACTTTTAGTTACTCAAGTAGATATCCTCGACACCTCAGCTGTTCTTCAAGATTCCAAGCTCAAAGAACATTTAAACTAGCTGATGGAATGCGAAGAATTATACTAGCAGCAAAGACCTGGCTATCACTAGGGGATCAGAATACCAAATTTTTCCATGCATCAGTTTGAATCTGAAAATCCAAAACAAATTACACGACTATTCTTAATTCTCAAGGGAAGCCTTGTACTTCAGAAATAGAACTCAAA
Source organism: Escallonia herrerae (assembly GCA_033070095.1). Taxonomy (NCBI): domain Eukaryota; kingdom Viridiplantae; phylum Streptophyta; class Magnoliopsida; order Escalloniales; family Escalloniaceae; genus Escallonia; species Escallonia herrerae. Next base: position 73,079 of record JAVXUP010001632.1, on the reverse strand, counting down.
GAGTGTTTCCTCCAACATTTTACCTCTATTACTTGATATCAGTCAAGAAAGGAGTCATAATTTACAATCAGACGGCGACCTCATATCTCATCTAACTCCAGCTCCAACAAATGGATTTTGATACACCCTTCAGCGCGATAGAAATCACAAACGCAGTATTCCAACTAGCCTCACTCAAGTTCCCAGATTGAGATGGTATTCCTCTTCTTGTTTATAAATAATGTTATCACTTCATGAGGCAGTTTCTTTCGATCGCTGCTCTTTCCTTTCTCAATTCTAGGTACTTATTGACTGAATCAATAGTATATAACACTCATTCCAAAAAAGTGATCATCCCACGCATCCTACAGATTTTAGACCCCCAGTCCCTGCAATTCCTTTCATAAAGTTATTGCCAAGATCCTAAGCAATCAACTCAAAGGATAGTTCCCTCTCTCATCTCCCCTTATCAAAATGCTTTTACCACCAGTCATCATGTAACCGACAATATTTTGATTGCTCAAGAACTAACAAATCAAATTTTGCTTAAAAGACAAGGCAATTTGGCTTTGGATCTCTTAAAATGGATATGAGTAAAACTTTGGATCGTATTAGATGAGTGTTCCCAACCTATTTCTGGTTGCACCTAAGGGCCCCACTAGGGGTCCAATTGTGTGCAACACATCGACACGGTCACCGGTCAATTTTTCAACGCATCGAGTTGGTCAAAGTGTGCATGCTCAAGTCACGTGCATTTTTTGCTCCGCACGCCTAGTGCTCGACTTGGGTGCCAATTATTTCATGACAGTGTAACTCACGATGGCACGTTCATCATGTCGCAACCACCTGAACACCTTTTCACCAAAAATATCAGTCGATGGCGTAACAGGAGCCATGGGGTCAAGGGGTAAGGCCTTGGCCTACCCTATGGGGTCGGCCTCAGCTTCCCCCTTGCCCATGGGGTCTTCCTCAGCCTCCCCCAAGGGGTTGGCCTTGTCCTTCCCCCCAATGTTTGCCCTTAGGCCTTCTCAAGTCACCCACTCCCCACGCAATGTCCATTTTTGGGCGTTCTTTGCTACGTACGCCTTGTGTGTGACTTTGGCACCTTGTTCATTATGTGGGTGCGACTAATGGCAACACGCTCATTGTACCTTGACCATCTAACTCCTCGTTGTCCACCAAAATACCAACCGTCGGCGTGCTCAAAAATCACCAAAAGTGGGAAGTGGCCTTGTCCTCCCCTTTGAGGGATGGCCTTGGCTTTGGCCACCCCCAGGGTCGGCCTCGGCCTCGACCTCTCCAAGGGGGTCAACCTCGGCCTTCCCCCAGAGTTTGGCCTCGGCCTTCAGTTTGGCCTTCGGCCTCCCCTTTTATGCGCACTTGTATTCATGGGGTTTTGCATCTTCATGATGCTCACCAATGCTTGCACACCAACTTCGTGATGTCTATCATTCGTCATCTACGACCGCACACTGCCTCTACGATGTTCGTCGCCTAAAGTCACTCGCTACCCCCGAGGGACCTTTCACTAACGACCGCATAACACCGTCACCAACTTCGTCACTACCGGAGATTGCATTCATCATTATTGTATAACATACACACTTGGCTCACCCCTCATCCCCAGGACACGTGACAGACGCCCGTACGCTATCTTTGTGGTGGTAGTCACCGTGCTAGTGTGCCATTTCCATAACATGTGCCCCCAACACCAAGTATTGTCTCGCGATAGTCGTCGCCACGCCCGTGCGCCACTTCCATAACATGTGCCCCCGGTACCAGGTATTGTCTCCTGACGGTCGTCGCCATGCCCTGCGCCACAATCAGCTATAGGCACCACACCCATACGCCACAATCAATGTCTCATGCCGTTGGCATCGGCCCATGCACCGCAATCATATCTCGTGCTATAGGCACCACGCTCATGCACCACAATCAATGTCTCATGCCGTTGGCATCGTGCCCATATGTAGCAATCATATCTCGTGTTGTAGGCACCGTGCCTATGCACCACAATCAATGTCTCATGTCGTTGACATCACGCGCCATGCACCACAATCATGTTACATGCCTCCGGACACCATACGCATTCACCACACCATGCGCCCCCACCGTGGATGTGGAACTTGCTTCAACCCACTCTCCTGAGTATGTAGCATTCCGAGGGGCTTTGCTCGTAGTGCTCCGACACGAGAATCCTTTGTAGTGAGATAGGCTCTTTACCATAAAGTTATCGCTGCCTAGGGTGACTTGCATGACACTAGGCATTGAGCTACGACCATGTCCACTTACGTTATCGGTGATAATCGGTGCCTCCAAGATGATGACCCCTGGGTCACTCCGGGACGGGAACAGGCCTTTGGAGGGCATCGCGCCTAGTCTGCCTGGCAATTGGTTAGAGGGGCAACCCTTGCCGTTGTCATGTTCTTTACACATTTCTTGACGCACACTTATGGGATTCAGTAAGGGCTTGGACCAGTGGCTGGGGCAACGGGCTTACTCTGATCATGCTGTCACGGTGTGGTCAGTCTTCTCAGAGAGGTAGAGCGATGCTGTGTGGGGTAAGGCAGTGCGAATTTAGGAACCGGTAGTCCAATGAAAAACCGGTATTTTTGGACCCCCTAGTGTCGTGTCACTCCCAAGGGACGACGTGTGGCATTTGATGACATAAGCATACCTTTGCCTATAAATAGTGGACTTTGGACTTCATTCAAGGGACTTTTACTCATTCTCTCAAAATCGCTTTCTCATTCTAGAACTCAAGAGCTCTTGAATTCTAGAGATCTTAATACATTATTTGATTATTTTGTCACGTTAAACTTACTTTCATCTCTTTGTATCTAAACACCTTCAATAAATTTTAATTTATTGTGCTTAAAATAGATTAAAGCCGATTTAAAGTAGTGATTTTGATTTAATTCAAAATCTAGTTTTAAGAATTAATTCCAAACGACCTTCAAATAAATGTAAGCTTTTCATAATCTATATAAGCTAAATTAGGGTTTCAAAAGAAAAAATAAAATGTTAAAAAATGTAATAGCAGTTGCGAAAGAGAGATCAATATATTATGTGAAATCAATGAGGAAGATTTTTGAACATAATCAACATGAAAATAAAACCCTAAAGCTATTTGAACTTTAATTCAACGTAGTAAAAAAGAGAAACGTTAATGAGTAAGTCAAAACCAAATTGGTATCCTAGTTGCAATTTTATTCAGAACTGCAAATGAAAAGTAAAACCAAAACAAAAGAGAACACAAAAACTCCAAAAAAATTAAAGTAGGGCTAAGCCAAATTTGTTCCTTAAAGTATTGCTTCAGTATCCAACATTCAAAATGTATCAAATTGGTACCTAAAAACTTGCTTTTGTACCAATTGAATTTGAATACTAACGGAAGCTGGAAGTCATCAAAAAGTCTTGGGGTATGACTTTCTTTTTGCAAAAATATCATGAAGCAAATTCATGTGGCCATATTTTCCTAATGGGATGACATGGAATGAAAATATGAGAAAGAAAAGCACAATCAGAGTTAACCCCCCCCCCCCCCCCAAACAAACCCACCCACCGACCCCCCCTAAACCATCACTACCACCACAAATACAACATAAAGTCATCGCGATCATTACGCCCTCTGCTATGGTCCACGCCAAAAAAATTACACTTTTCTCATTATTTCTTAGTCTGCCTTTATTGATGATACTTGTTCTATAAGCTCTTATCCTTTTATGTGATTTGCCGCCATGGTGGGGTATTGGGCATGGTGAGGTGGGTGGGTTTGGATACTGTAATTATGGGTACATTAGGGTTTGGGTGGTTGGGGGCGGGGGTGTCACTGTTGCCGTTGTGTGATAGTTGTGTGAAGTAGGGGAGGGGGGCGTCAATGCTGGATTGAAGTGGTTAGGCCTTTGGTTGTGGTGGTGGCGATATGGGATCAATAGTGGGTTGAGGTGGAGTAATTGATAAGTGGTATGTGGTTATTGGTTTAGGTTGTGGTGGTAGTCTATGGTAATCGACATTGTTATTAGATTGGTTGATTGGCAGTAGGTTGAGGTGGTGGTAATGGACTTGGTTACATGTGGTGGTTGGTAGGGCTATGTGTTATGGTGGAGGGGATATGGTGATTGACGGTAGACTGAGGTGATGGTGGACGATTGGTTGATAGTGATTTTGGGTTTTGGGTTTAGGGTGGTTGCTGGTTTGGGCTTGCATTTAGACGATTACTTGGTCTCGACTGTGTGACCAAGGCATTAAGGATGCATCACAATTGCGCAATGGAGGCAGCAAGGGTGGGTCGTAGCCTCGCAGTTGAGGTGGTGTTGGTGGGTCGTGGCTGGGTTGAGGTCGCATATATGGGTGTGGGCAGAGAATGGGAAGGGACTGGGCCGGGGTAGAAGAAGATAAAGATGAAGAAGGAGAAAAGACTTTGACATCTAATAATTTTTTCATAAAGACAGTCATAGCGCTTGACTTTGTAACGCCTTTCTGCTCCCGTTTGCCTTCAGACTCAATTGAGTCAAAAAAAAGGTTTTTAAGTACTGATTTTGTACTTTTTATATGTTGTGTACTTAGGCTGTATAATTTAGGACACAGATTTTACATTAGCTCAACAAAGTAAAAAATGAAAGTCCAAAACTTTATTACCAAAAGGAGTGGAAAAGATTATGATGCTGAAGAAGAAATACACAAATTCATGGATCAACAAACCTTATTTAACCACCCCTCTTATGTGGCTTAATCTCATGCTGCAGTTCTTCATAAAGTGAGAAAGAGTGGAGGGTGGCTATGGAAGGATATTGATGGTGGCAATTGATAGACATGCGGCGTGGTGGTGGTTGGGGGTAGATGGACGGGGGGTGGGATAGCCCTCATCGAACTTAAGAGAGCGATTTTTGCTGCTTTGTCTCTCTAACATAAAATTCTCCCACTTCTCTCTAAAACACACCACCCTACGGCCGTCTCCCACCACCGCCTAACTATGCATAAGCGAGCGTGGGGCCGTCTCCCACTGGCCTCCCCATCGAGCTTAAGCAGGCGTGGGGTGGCCGCCAATCTTCGACGTCTTTCTTTTGTAGATCTACTCCTTGTGTTGGTATATTTTTGCCTTTTTGTGAGTAGATGATCACGCTCGACTGGCGACAAAGAGGACGGTTAAAAGGCCCTGTCTCCAATTTTGGTGCCGTCTCTCCATACATATGTGCTCTGAATTCATCTCCGATCTCGACGGATCTTCTTAGATCTCGTAGATCCATGCGATCTATTAGATCTGCTCGATCTCTCTGATCTCCGACCTACAATAATCTATCTAGGAGTGTTTTCGTCGTGACTACCCGTGTGGAAGATGTGAAAAGGACCTCATCGATATCAGGGGCCATGTCTTCTGCTACTGATGGCCGAAGTCCTTGACAGTGTTGGATGGAATCCCAGACATAGTCATGTTGATTTATTAGCGGAGGTCCTCATTTGTTGCGTTTCTTGTTACTATAATGCCTTTCTTTGTAACCTAAACCAAAGTTGCTCTTCACCCTTATTTTTACTATTTGTCTCTGATGTGGGCTTTCGTCATTTTGGGGCAAGGTTAAATTAACTGCAAGGGGTTTGATGATAAAGGTTCTTAGTGCTTTGGGTATTCTTTTCTTCCTCTAGTTAGATTTGTTATAGTATGTTCGCCGTTGTGCCTTTGAAAAGGAGGTGGTGGGGATAAGACTGTGGCGCTTTGAAATTTTTTTTTGGGGGGAGGGGGGTGTGGGATCTGAGGTTACTGGTAAATGGTGGGGGGATTGAGGAGGCCGGATGGTGTGCTTGAAATCTTTGCTGTAGTTTTTGGTCCTTTATTGTGTGTGATTGCTCATAATTTTTTTCTTTTTAACTGCAGTTTTTTATGGTAATTAGAAGTCGCAAAAGTTGATTATGAAAGTTGCAGGAAAGACATGAGGTTTTATGCTGGAATTACATCGGAAGAGTTTACTGTTATCTCATGCAGAGGCTTGTTATCGATGTCTCTTAGTAATTGTAATAATTGTTTTGGATCAACTGATATCTAGTTTTTTGTGTACTTTTAGGTTTTGATAGGTTATTTTAAGTTAAGTTAAAATGTATGACACGATAGTCTTAACATAACATGAGTGATAGGGTACCTTGTTGTTAGTTTGACCTTTGTGGTCATTTCTCAAATCAAAGTCATGGGAATCTCGTGAGCTACTATTTAGTGTGTGATCTACTATTTAGTGTTTTGCCTTTGGGCAACCATGTAACTTTTATTATCAATGTAATTTTTTTATTATATAGAAAAAAAATTAAATGCAACAAACCTCTACATTAAATTAAATTAAAAATTTTTTGATGTGAAATTAAATCCAACCTGGAGTATTTTCTTAACGGAAGTGGTTTAAAAGTTATCTGAGATTGATTGGAAAATGGTTGATTAAATCCATCTTAATCCATATTAAGCCGGTTAATCTGCTTCACATTGCTTACACCTAATTAAATTCAAAATTTATATGTTCCTGAATTCTGATTTAATCCGTTAGAGAATCATACTTGATCAAGAAAATTATAAAAATATCCTCATATATGAATAAATATTAAATGCCAATTTATATTCTAAATATGCCTTTTGGTCATTTACGACACTATAAGTATGTTCAATGCCTTTTTAACGACTTTAAATTTATTATTATTATAGATATGTTAAAACTGATTTTAAGAACTGATTTAACCAGAAATTTATTTTTGAAAATCATCCAAGCGGCTTCTTAGTGCATTTTCAAAAAACTAGAGGGGCTCACATTACATGGAGTCAAACTCTATTTTCCCCCAATTCTTACTAGGACCTGAAAGGGAGAAAGTACGGAGACCAACTGTTCGCTTCGACGGCGCAAAAAGGGTGACAGGACAGGAAGCGATGAGCGGATCGGCCGTCGGAACGGATTCACCAGCGGCGGCGGCAGAGACGGCAGCGGCGACACGGACGGTGACTCAGAAGGATCAATGGATGGTGGAGAGTCAGGTTTTTCACACGTACCAGCACTACAGCAGTCTCCCCAGTAAAGCCCAATTCGTCCTGTAAAACAGCTATCTCACTCTATCTCTTAGCAAATCCATGTGTTTTTGTATGCTGATTTTCTAGTAATGACTTTTTGATGTGCTTTCTTTTCTGAAGGTTGGAGCTTCAACGTGACAAGCACATCGAGTTTCTCACCAAGGGGCTACGTCAACTAGGGCCTTCTTTCTCCGTCTTGGACGCAAAGTATGTCCCCTTTTTTTCTATCTCCCTCTCCACACAAGCACTCTTACTGTGTGTGCGATTATCTGTTTCTTATGTCGTTCGTTTATGGAGTTTCGTTGTCCTAGTTGCTACAACTTGGCCCTAAAGTTTCTTGATGTTTGACTGGTCTTTGACTGTTTTGCAACATTTTCAATGGAGTTATTCACTTGCGTAGTAGTGCGGGATCCTAAGTTTCGATTGTTAAAAGAAACATCAAGAGTTTGGGGTGTTTATAGCTTGTTTGCGAGTTTTTTTTAGGAGAGGAAGGAGAAGAAAAGAAAGGAAAGTGGCTCCTTTTCCCTTTTCTCGAGTTTGTGAGTTTTTTTAAGGAGAGAAAAGAAGAGAAAATGAAGGAAAGTTTGAGTTTCTTTTGTCTCTAAATCTTTCATCCCAAAATTGGGAAGAAACGGAGAGAAAGGAAACTTTCATAAGTAACATTTAATAATGCCTATATTACCGTTAACATGATGACTAAATTTTTAATGAGTTTTAGGTTTTATGATTTCTTACAGGAACTTAGTATTTTACTACATATAAATGATCGTTTTATATGTTAGAGTTGACTCATGACTGATTATTTTGTTTTTTGGTGTGACATTAATTAGATTTGGATGTTAGGATGCTTGTAATCATCTCATGACTATTGTTTTTAAATTATGACGTTAACTCGTGATGTAAAACTTATTATATTAGTAGTATGTACTTTATTTGGTGTTATTGATGACTAATTTTTTTTCCAGTCAAAATCATGTTCTTTTTAAGAACATACATTTATAGTATTTGTTGAAATTATCACAATGGAGTATGAGGGTATATATGTAATCGGATGTCTTTTCTTTTCTGCTGAACTCACAAACAAGGAAATGAAAGAATCCTTTCTTTTTTCTCTTAAACTCACAAACAAGGGGAAGGATAATTGTTTTCCCTTCTCTTCCTTTCTCTTCCCTTCCTTTCTTTTCTCTCGTCTCAAAACTCACAAACAGGCTATTAGATTACTCCCTCCTTTCCACTGGACTGTGTGTGTGCTTCTGTGTGCACCTGATTGTGCCTTGGTGTGTCGGTGAGCATGTAAGGAGAGAAAAGAAAAGAAAGTGATTGTTTGTGAGTTTTTTTTAGGAGAGGAAAGAAAGGAAAAGAAAAGAAAGTGACTGTTTTCCTCCCTTTTTTGTGAGTTTTCTTAAGGAGAGGAGAGGAGAGGAGAGAAGAGAAGAGTTTGGATTTCTTTTGTCTCTAAATCTTTCCTCCCAAAATTGGGAAGAAATGGAGAGAAAGGAAATTCTCATAAGTCATATTTTGATAATGCCCATATTAACCTTGCGATAATGAAGACTAAATTACTAATAACTTTTAAATTCTAGGCATTCTTACGAGCACTTACCATTTTACTTCCAAAATATGATTTTTTTAAATATTAAAGTTGACTCATGACTGATTGTTTTGCTTTTGGCGTGACATTAATTAAATTTAAATCTTGGGTAATTTTTGTTTTTTCTACAGTGACAATAACCACTAATGTAAGGCTTATTATATTAATATATGGTATGAACTTTTGTATGATTTCATTGATGAATTTTCCCCATCAAACTTATATTTTTTTAGGATCATGCATCATAGTCTTTGTTAGAATTATAATAATATAGTTTAGGGGTATGTACTTAATCAAGTATCTTTTCTTTTCTTTTTTGCTGAACTCACAAACAAGGGAAGTGAACAATACTTTCTTTTCTCTCTTAAACACACAAACAAAAGGAAGGAAAGTTATCTTTCCTTCTCTTACTTTCTCTTCTCTTCCCTTCTTTTCCTTTCCTTTCTTTTCTCTCGTCTCAAAACTCACAAACAGGATATTAAGGATGGGGGAAGAATCCAATGGAACGCATGGAGTACTTTGTGAGGATAATGCTGGACTTCCGGTCCTTGGTCCCTTAAGCCTTTTTGACATGCTGGGACGGACTCTCTCAAAGCACTTGACTCACATCGGGAGAAAACTTTAGGTACTGAAGAGTGAGAAGTCTATCATCATCTATGTTTTAAGCTCATTACACGGGGTGTGGAGCCATAGTCAAATGTCTGTGCCTGGGTAAGGGAACCCCTATATTACTCTTGCGATCCAGCAAGAACCAGATAAACCTCCCATGTTTGGTCGTAACCAGACCCGAACTGGGAGGATCAACCAGTTACAACAATGCCCAATCCATTCTTCAGTAACTTAAAGATAAGTTTGTCTCCAGGTTTTGAACTTTGGGAATTGTGGTGCTGAGCGGTGGCTTGACTGTTTAATAGTGCCTTTGTTATGTAGGACTAACAGTACATGTTATCTTATATGCGACTAGGACACATAAACACGTGGAGGCGTATGATTTATTTGAGCTTTGAAATCCAGGACTTTTATAAAGCCAATAGGAGAGTTGGTGTAACACCTCCCTTGGTTTTACATAACTTCTGTGTCAAAAATGACGACACTAGGCAAGAAAGTAAAAGAGTTTGCGATAGAGTATTTAATTAATACAATGAGGGGAAATTTGAGATAAGTAAAAAACTAAAACTACCATATCTACGTTCCAGCTAACACAATCTGTGCATGCCCATTTTTTATCAATTACATACTATTCATGCCTCAAAGTTCTGGATTATGGAACTGAAGTATATACTAAATAACCTGAAAATAGAAAATTTAATTGAATGCGTACATGAATTTTTTAATGGGTTAATTCATTTTCATGCTTTAGCTGCATACCAATAGCATGTACCTGGAAGCTAGTTTATTCAATGGGATGTGAGGTTATATGTTTCCTATATCTCCGTTTCATTATAAGAGGACTATAATCTATTGCCTACTTCCACTAGCTCCAAGCCCTACAGATTTAAAGATTGACAACTTTTAAGTAGCACTCTTGTAGTGGCTCAGTGAAAAAGTTAAAACTCAAATTTATTGTGTCATGTTTTCTCAAGTTCCTTTGATTGGATAGGGAGAGTCTAAATGACAGACGTGATTACCTTAAATTACAGTGTATACAAGGCAGGATTGTAAGTCTTAGATTTGTTTTTATCATGTGCAACAGTATCATCCGAGCTTTATTAACGAGTCAAGTTACCTATATGTAATTGGTCTTCCACCTTGAACTTTGCAACACACTGCATTTCTTGTCGCGTGGGTAGGAAAGCAAGTGGCCACGTTGAGCATGACCACTTAGGTCAACTGCATTTATCAGAAAGTCGAGAATGTCATACTAAAATCCAAAGTTTGGCGGAGGCTCCAGTAATTACAGGGTTTGGGAGGGCTGATACAAAGCAACCTTAAACCACGTTTATGTAGAGGCTGTTTCCGTGCTTCGAACATATGGAAACATCTTTTGCTTAGGCTTACCCTCCCCAAATTTTCAACCTGAACTCAGATTCAAATTGAAATTAAATCTTCCTTTTGACCAGTATTGGCAACATTCAAGTCAAGCGGCTTATTGACCCACGTTAAACCAGCTTAAACCCAGCTCTAATTAACAGGGTAATTAATCTAAACTCAACCAAATTAAATTTGTGAATTCTTTATCCCCCAAATTTAGAATTATATTGAATCAATCTTATCCTTCTTAATTATGCCAAAATCTGTACTCTGTAGCTATGAAAAAAAATCATCCCAAACTGCATAAATGGGTTATTTACCACCATGCAACCAACTTTATTTATCTTAAATTATACTCTTAGTTTATTGAAGGGAACCATCATCAGGTTTCATCACCTTTAAAGGTACCTACTCTACCCCTTGATGCAATATTTGTCTTCTGACATCAAAGGCTAGGGTAGTTAATTAAGTTTTAACAAAAAGTAAAAATCTAAACATTGGGCGGCTCCAGCAAAGTCTATACACGATCTGCTTCCTGTCATCAGCAAATTGCCTCATCCCACCCATGCTGGTCAGTTCAACACACCACTCAAGAGCCTTTTTAACAGTATCTCTCCACTGTTATTCCGCATCTCCAGTAAAAAACTTCTTAACAAGATTCATTCCTCTACCAAAAAACTAGACTAGATATCTCAGAGGTATCTTACATTTACCAACTATTTCAGATCTCTTTTCTGATTTAACATCTTCCATTTTATAATAGAAAAATATTGATACATTGCATGTTACTAGCCATACTTGCATTCAGGAATCTACTACATTCTTTTTCCCCTTGGGGTGTGACCATGTTAATGGGTAGGATATCTCCGCTCCTACTTGCACTTGAACACCCATTTCCCAATTGCTGATCTCTACTAGTCTTAAAGCAAGTCTGAGCCTGAATACATGAATACAAGCTATACGGTACCTTGTTTGGCAAGATGAACAAATTAGTTGGAAGCAGAGGGTACTCAGGAAAGTACATTATGTGTTCAGCGGGTATCGAAGACCTTGGCAAAAGCTTATGTTTTTTTGATTGTCTGGATGAATTGTTAGGTGGCAAAATGTCTAACTCGTGCGATGGAATAAAAAGACGAAACTATCATTTCAGTTATTGGCCTCATTCATTCCAGTCTCCAGCGAATGCCCCTGTCAAAATGGGTCATGACTGCAGCAACGAGCAAGACAGCAGTGTACTGCACTACTGTACTTCTACCCCCCCCCCCTCTCTCTCTCTCCACAACCCACTTCCTTTCTCACCACGACAAAGCTTTGAGTTTCATAAGGTTAAGGCGTAAAGGCCTATCCATCAAATGGGCTCGTGAAGCTCCACACGTGAATGTTTGAAATGAGTTGATCAAATGATAAACTGGGTTAGACGTGATTAATCCATTATTACATGATTATTTCTGTACGTGAGACCCTTTTCTAGTAGATTCATGTCTTACATTTGCTGTGCAAACTGGAAAATTGTGGTAATGATGGTTTTTTTTACTAAGATTTCATACAAGTATCTCGGCTGTAGCACATTTATGTGCCACATAACTATGTGTAATTTCTCAATAATCAATCACTCATCTGTGGCCTTTTGCTCTTCAGCCGACCTTGGCTTTGCTACTGGATCATCCACTCAATTGCTCTATTGGGAGATTCTGTTGACGATGAATTGGAACAGAGTGCTATAGACTTTCTGGACCGTTGCCAGGTTAGGAATGTACTATGCAGTAGTGCATTAAAATGCTTTCGATTATTTAAAAAAATTAGTCCTTTTGTCTACTTTGTCAACAGCTTGGATTCTATGGCCACCAGTAACTCTCGTCTTGTGAAAAATAGAACTATTTTGCTAAAAATGGAAGTGTATTGGATCCAGCATCTGTTGTTGATAGCTCATGTCGCTTCCACTTATTAAAATCCCGTATTATGTTGTTCAATGGAAGCCAAATAATTGTCTAGGAACTTTTTTTATTGCTTAATTTCATTTTTAGCATATGTGGCTCTTGAGAAGTACCCGCTAACCTCCTATCGCCTTTTCATATGCTTATGGTAATTTTTCCTGATAATATTTTGGTGCTTCACAACATTGCTTAGTTTATATAATCTTTAGATTTCTCAGTGCTTGGGGATTTGTTTGATCTAGCATATTTATGTCATGGGTTTGGTTCGTGAATGTTCATTTGCATTGTGTTATACTTGCAGGATCCAGAGGGTGGATACGGTGGTGGACCTGGACAGGCAAGCTGTTTTTCCATCCTATATGTTTTCCATCGAGTTGACATATGCTTTTTGGTGCTTAGATGTCATAATGTATAGATGTGATTCTTTTTGAGCATCCTCCTTCCCTTAGTATTTTTACCCTTTTAATATGTGATTGACACTTTGTATCAATCAAATGTACCTGAATATATTTTTTCACGTTACTTCCGAATGATGAAGAGCATAGCAGTCTTCTGTAGTAGTAGATCTTAGCTTCTGCATACATACCTCGTTGCCATCACTAAGTGGTTTGCTACTTTTTGCAGCTACCACATCTTGCAACAACTTATGCTGCAGTTAATACACTAATAACTTTGGGTGGTTATAGATCTTTGTCATCAGTCAATAGGTGGTCAGTTTTGATGACGTTGAAACAGTTTATCATCTTCTCGTACTTTCTTTTGCTTTTGGAAGCAATTTGATGCTAACTTTTGATTTCTTCAGAGACAAGATATACTTGTTTTTGCTGCAAATGAAACACAGTAGCGGAGGCTTCAGGTTTGACATCCTTTTACTTTAAATTGCAAAACACATATTTAACAACGATCTGCTATGCATTCTCCTCCTATTGTCTTTGGTTCACATTCTAAATTACTTGCCCCAATGTAAACCATCAGTTATGTTTTACCATTTTGGCACATGGAGTTCTTGCATAGATCTGCTCAGTCGTGCACATTTCCTTTTTGAGTCTCGTGATATTTATCTGTCTGGGCGATGGTACCAACAATGTATAATTGCACAGCTCGTTTCAAAAGCATGAGAACTTATTGGGAACATGAGCCATAGAATAAGTTCAGATTTGCAGTGATGACCTAAAACAGCGATTAAGGTGCCAGAGTGCAAATTCAGTAAATTTATGTTCTACTTGTGAGTTCTGCTATTTTTTTGCACTGAGTTCTATGAACTGTTGTTTCCTCGTACGCGAGTTCTTATTGTCTGCGATGCACGGGAAAGTACTGTAGTACAATTGGTTAGGAAGTGCCACATTGATCTAAAACGGAAGAAATGAAAGTTTCACCATTGCATGTAGTTCATCGGGAAGTAATAATAAAGGAGTCCGAGTCACTAGAGAGTAACAGTCATAATTTCATATAAAATACCCTTATTAGGCTTTCCTTTGTGTTTACTTCTAGATTTACGTTAAAAAAAATGATTAAAGCATCTCCTGTTTGCTCGCTATGATTCAACTCTTTCCTTTTAGGATGCATCATGGCGGAGAAATAGATGTTCGTGCTTGCTATACTGCAATTTCTGTGAGTTAAGCTCTCTCTCTTCCCCCCACCCAACCCACCCCAAACCCACACCCATACCCCGCCTGCCCAATCTTGTACTGTTTTATATTTGATAATACGACTTATTTTTCAGTAAGGGGCAGAATATTCATGCCATAATGAAGTGGTTGTATTTCTCAAGCATTGAAAACATGATTGTAAACCAGTGAATCAACTCTCGCTCTCACCATCTTCTTCAGTAGTCTATTCAAAGGTGTAATTACATACATAATTGTTTACTTGATTTTTTGTGTATAATTGGAAACTCTGTTTTCATCTTTTACTAAAGCAAGATGGATGAAGTAAAGATGCTATATTAGTAGCCTAAAAGCTCTAACCAACCCCCGTTGTATATTAAGATATACATTGTACAAAACAAAGAAGAAATTATGTTGTAGATACGCCTCAAACTATTGGAGCTGGTTAGATTATAGTTTTTAGGCGAAAGGGCCTCCTTTTCACACAGGCAGATTCAGTATCATTCTACAACAGAAACCTTTAGTTTAAAATTGTTGCCTCATCCTATTTGCTTGTAACGTGTTGTGTTTCTCTCGTCTCTCCAGGAGCAACGTTGGGTTGCATATGATTAGATTTATGTGATGTACATATATGTATGGTTTTCTTTTGGACGAGCGGTTGTGTAATAGTATGCACCAGTCATAGAGGTTAGCTTAGAATATCTATTCTGCTTGTTTCTATGTAACGCATGCATATACCATTTAATGAGGAGATAATGCAAAAGAGAAGTGGAATTACACATTTGCTGATGAAAGATCTTGTTAACTTTAAAACACTTGATACATTCCTGAGTCCTGAAGCAGTGACTGTTATCTTGATCAATTTGTGGAAGAAAGTACCTAAAGCTATGAAAGTACCACTTAGTTTCACTTCCCCTTAACCCTCACCTTACCATTTCCTGGTAAACGGAGCAACAGTTGTCTATCTCCTCAGCCTTTGAAGGTCGTTGCCTCTGCCCTTCATTCATTCATTGATCTTGAGCCTTCTGTTTTTCTTGCTCAATGACAAATTTGCGGAAGAGTTGTTGCATTTGTAGAATTTTTTGGATAAGTTTTGTTATTCTGCTCCTGTCCGCAGGAGGGTTCTCATGCAGGGGTGCATACGAGGTTCTGTTTTTAGCTTTCCATTTGTCATCACCTTCCTGTATCACTTCCACACAATTTTTTGTGTTTTCAGCTGTTATTGGTCACAAGTCGTAACTGTTCTATTGAATGATGAATGCTCAAGGGTGATGAATACAGGCTGTCGAAAGCTTTAAGACAGTCGGGCTTAATTATGGGATTTACTTTGTCTAGCATGTGGGATAGTTGGAATTTAAGGTGTATCTAGTTAGTCAACATATTGGGACTAGAACTAGGGTTATTTAGGTCTAAGCTCGTTAGTAGGGTCTCATTGATATTTTTAGTAGATTAGGTTGCTGTACTTTCAAGTTTACTTTTGCTGTCTAAGTAAAATTGATCCCCTCTCTTATTAGAATTCAATGTTACTGAGAGTTTCAGCTTACATCCATTGCTGGTCTGCCAACACGGATCCCCTTCTCTGATGAAGCAATATGTTTCCCTTTGCCTTTGTCTCCCAGTCACTCCTCTATCAGTTTGCACACACTGGTTCCACATCAAGTGGCATCGGTCACACCTCGATCTTTCCGTTGTGCCTCTTTGATATCCTCGAGCTTTTATTTGGGAACGTTCTCCAGGCATATTCTTGTTTTGCTTCCTCATGATCTCATATATTTTCATCAATTAAATTAGTTGTAACTGTTTCAACGAATGATGATTTCTCATACTTTAGGTGGTACTTAGAATCCTTCATATCCATGCAGGTTGCAAGTGCTCTGAGCATTTTGGACGATGAGCTGGTTCAGAATGTTGGGAATTACATTTTAAGGTTGGTCAAGATCAGCTTTTGATTTCAACATTGCCTCTGGAATCTGTTATTTAATATTAATGCCTTCAAGGAGTCACTGTTTTATTCACGTGTTAAGTTGGCAATCCCTTGGAAATTAGATACTTAAAAAGGAAAAGGCCCACGGCCCTGACGTGATCTTGGCTAGAGAAAATTCCAAAAATAACCACACTGCCCTGAGATTAGACTTTGTGAACCGGTCGACCCGCTGGGTACTGGAAATACAAGGGTACTGGTAAAACAGGTCTACTTAAAAAATACCTGGGTTTTTGTAGTAGTTCTTGTTCCCGTACCCTAAACTACCCTACCGAGCGGTCCTGGTAGACCCGTGGGTAAAAGGGTTTTTTGTGCTTGGAATTAATACGTGATGAATGACGGTGAAGATTGCGTGGTTTCGGTGCAGCCGGTCACGAGATGGCAGACAGGCGGTGAGGGTGGAAGTGGATGGCGGTCGGCGGTGAGGGTGGGAGTGGACGACGGTGTGGCGGTGATGGACTAACAGTGGGCAAGAGGACGGCAGAGCTGCTGTGGACGGTGGAAGTGGATGGCGAGAATGGATGGCGACGCTGACGTGCAGCAAATCTGTGAGTTATGGTCGTTGTGCAATTATGTTGTGTGTGACGGATTGTGTGAGTGAGAGATAGAGAGAGAGGGGAGACGGTGGCAGATCTGAGAGTGAGAGATAGAGAAAGGGGAGATAAGTGAAACCCTAACAAAAACTAAATTTTTACTTCTAAAAATATTCGGGAAAACCAGGTAAGCAGTACCCGACCCTAACTGTCCGGGTTTTATGGTTCGGTTTAGGTACCTGTCACAATTTAACAATTCTCTATTTTATATGCCTATACCCAATTTTTTTTCAGCAGGTTGGGTCGACCCGTGAGTACTGGCATTTTTTTTCTTCTTTTGCCTGGTCTACCCCATTAATCTACAAACATTGTGGTTGAGTGTGGAAATCCTTGTTGAACAATAAGAAAGGAGGCCAAAAAACATAGGTATGCATGCGGTGAAATGGGAGGTCAACTCCTTCAAAGCTTCTTCTTTCCCTTTCCTTCCAAGTTATTTGAGCATATTAAAACTTATTATAACGGCATTAATTTCCTAGATTGCTACCTGAAATACCTGATTGAATAAGGGGATAAAGTCGTGATATTCATCGCCACATCTCACTGTCATGGGTGACGAGGTAGCATCTCTGGTTGCAAAGGTTTTTTATTGCTTGAGAGGACTAAATTCTTAAGGAGGATTTGGTTTTGGAACATTTTTACAGTTCGCTGCAACCACAAGCACTGAGCTTTATGTGAAGATTCTAAAGTCATTCCCAGGAGTGTCTTGGCTCAGAACATATGTTGGTGCTGTTGAACACACACACACACACACAGAAAGAGAGAGAGACACCCCTGTATATAAATATAATAATATGTCGTAGCAGGGAAAATGGTATTAGACATTTGCATCAAGAGATGGTCGTATGGATGAACAATACTGTGGTGGAGTGAGGAAGTTCAGAAAGCAACTAAGTTAAAGAAGGAATTGTATAAAGGGTTACAAATGTGCAGGAACTCGGAGAATCTTGGGAAACATAAGGTAGCTAGAATGGAATCAGAGAAGGCAGGAAGAGAGGCTAAATTTTAGTTACTAATGAGCGGGGAAAAGGTTTATTGGCCGGCTAAGCTACATGAAAGGAAGAGTAGAGTCTTGAATCATATGAAGTGTATCAAGGATGAGAATCAACAAGATGAGGTTAGAGAGGATGGAGAGAGTATTTATACAAGCTAGTGGAAGAAATTGTAGTAGTTCTTTGCGTGCACTTGATGATATCAATTGGGGGTATGTTCGTGGAATTATAACATCCGAGTTAAAAGAAGTTTTGAAAAGGTTGAAAGCAGGAAAGACTGTTGTACCCGTCTGTGATTATTCACGTTTTGAGATGCTTGGTTGATGTAGATCGAGATTGGTCGACTTGGCTTTTTAACAAGATTTTGCAATTCTGAGAAATTGCGGATTGGTGGAGGAGAAAAGTAAACCATAATCGAGGAGAGATCCATAGTTGCAACAATCATAGATAGATCAAGCTTAGGAAAAAAGACTAAAATATCTGTGAACCAATCTGGTACCATGTCTAGGAGATCCACTGTGGAAGCTATTTTCTCGATTAGGTGATTGATTGAGAGTTGTAGAGAGAAAAGAAAGGATCTTCATAAGTTCGTATGGTCTGCAGAGATGTGGAGGAAGCACACAACAGGGTAGGAAGGGAAGTTACTGCTGGGTTCTAGGTAGAAAGGAGAGTACCTACCAAGTATTTTGCTGCAATTAAGAGATCTAAGATGGAGCGGCAACTAGTGTGAGAACCACCGGTGATGTGCCTAGTGATTCTCAATTACAATCCTGCTTCACCAAAGTCAACTATAAGCCAAATCTTTTGACTATAGTTGTGGATGAGCTTGATGAGGATATTTTGGTTAAGTTTGCCTGTTTTATCTTATTTGCAGATGATATAGTGTTTATTGATGACGGTGCAAGTAGGAGGAAAACAGTATTTAAAATGCAATTTTAAGAGGGTGTTTGATATTGATTCTAAATTGGTCAAACCTGATTAAATCCAGATTAAATCAGTTTTGGAGTGTTTGGCAAAAAAAATTAAACTGATTAAATGTGCTCCAATGTGCTCAAAACCGATTAAATCCATAATCCTCATTTTCTTGGATTAAGATTTAATTGGTTTTGGAGAATCAGGTTTGACCAAACGATTTACCAAAATATCCTTACATGTAAATAGCATTGAATGCTCAAATTCAGTTTGAATACACTATATGGTAATTTTACTACAGTAAACCTACTTTAATCCCTTTTTATCCAAACACCTTCAACAACTTTTAATCTATTATTATACTTAAAATGGATTAAAGCTGATTTTAGAAACTGATTCTGATTTAATCAAAATCTACTTTTAAGAATCAATCCCAAACGACCTCTAAGTTTGACCAGGAGGAGCTTGGACATAAGTAAAAGTGGATTGGCAAGAAGTACCTAAGAAGACGAAGAAAGTGATGAGGACGTTGTGCATAAGATAAGAGCAGGTTGGGGTCGAGGCGTGCTTGTGGGGTGCAGTGCAATCTTAATATTCCGCTCAAGTTCGGGGGGAAATTTGGTAGAACGGTGGTGTGGCTAGAGATGCTGTATGATTGAACATGTTGGCCAGCTGAGAATCGTTGTACACATAAGATCAGTGCAACTAAAACTGAAATGCATCGGTAGATGAGCTGAGACACTAGGAGGGATTGTAAGATTATGGATGAGGATATCCACAAGAAGGTGGCCGTGGCGCCAATGAAAAAAAGATGAGGCAACCTCGCCTAAAATGGTTTGGTCATATTTTCAAGTAGGCCTTTTAGATGCCCTGTTAAGAAGACAAAAAAGATTTATGCCAAGTTGATGCGGGCAGACTAGGTAAGGGTAGACTCTGGACATATGGGATATGCGTCTGAATTTTCCATGCAATATGCCACCATATATGCGTGTGTGAAATATTTTTAAATTATAAAAAAACACTGCTTATAATCTTGATCATAATTGCTTTACAATGTGTGAATGAGCGCTTTACGTAAAGCCCAACTTTTTCCGTCTTTGGGCTGGAAACAGGAATCAAGATGAATCTAATGCTTGGAGACATACATGTATCTAGCCTTGGTAATAATCAGATTTATGGCTACAAAATTAATTCTGTAGTTGCCTGGTTATATGGATTCTATATTTGGACACGTGCATTTCATTTCCCCTTAGTGATGTAATTATAAGGAGGCTAAACAAATTGTCATCTCCTGCAGCTGTCAGACCTATGAAGGTGGCATTGCTGGCGAACCTGGTTCTGAAGCTCATGGTGGGTAAGTTTCATCTTACATCAATCTGTTGTGGAGTTTAAATTGCTTGCATATATGATCTCTGATCTTACGTTATCTAGAGAAGTGCCTCACAAAACTGATTACTTCTTCAACAGGTACACATTTTGTGGGTTTGCCACAATGCTTTTGATCAATGAAGCTAACCGTTTGGATTTGGCTAGATTGATTGTAAGACAATCTTGCTTCTTTTCAATATGGGATTATGGTTGAGATTCTTAACTATGTCGGTCTTTATATGCTAGTTCATCGCTTCTGTTTAATCCCGGTAACAAACACATTTAGTATGCCGTGAGTCCATTAGAGGAATTAGGTACTTGTCCTATTATTGTTTCGAAGAGTAACTAGTAACTAGAGAAGAGATAAGATTGCAACTACATCATCCTTGGGAGGTTGATTAGTTGAGGCATTGCCTTTGGTTGCATCTTCTCATGCTTAGACTTCATTTCATCTCCTCATGTTTGACAAGTTTAACCTGTAAGAAACTTTTTGAGTTAAAATTAAGGTAGCTTCCCTGTTTCTGTTGAGAAGATCAAGGAAATCATATCCTACATGATGTCCGTTAAGCATACAATTTTTTTGCATCTGTTGGCTCTCCTGTTGTCATAGCCATACTACCTTATAGATAAAAGCTCAAATTTCACGAAACCTCAGTCAGACACCCCCATCCCATCAACCCCAAAAGAGAAACACGGCCTTTTCTCTATCCCACTGGGTCCTAAAGAGAGTTGTGGACGCAATATTCTTTCATCTTTTGTCAATTTTAGGTTTGTTGTTTGGCTTCTATGGTTGAGCTTATTTACAGCTAAGATAAAACCCAAAATAGGCTAGATGCTATGAACATACTAATCATAGAATTACAAGATGTTCCCACTTTTGCGCAACCTAAACAGCAAGTCCTATTTGCATACCGTGCACTGATGCCCCAAACAAGGACTTCAACTCTCACCTCTCCATAGAAGTGGTCACATTGGCTTCTGTAAAAGGCTTGATAGCCCTCCATGTGCGCTCAAGGGGTTTGATATTGGAAGAGCCAGTTGTTATACTTGTTTTAATGATTTTTTGCTGTGTTAAGTCTTTGCATATTTTCATGTAGGATTGGGTGGTATTTAGACAAGGAGTGGAGGGCGGATTCCAGGGAAGAACAAATAAATTGGTGGATGGTTGTTACTCCTTTTGGCAGGTAGTGTTTGTGTTTGTGCGCGTGCGTGTCTATGTGATCGTTAGAATTCAACACTCGCTGCAATGTAACAGAAGAAAAATTGACCAGGGTGGAGTGTCTGCTCTGATGCAAAGGCTACATATTAGTCTCGATGAGCACTTTGTGGTGTCGGCTGCTGGAGAAGGAGACTGCAGTACAGAGAGCACCGAAAGTTCTGTAAGATCTGATTTATCTGAAGGGGAACAAAGTGTTGAAGGAACTTCTTTTATTGTTGACGAGACTCGCCATAATAGGGAGGAAGGTATGCTAAGTACGAGAGTGGGATACTTTGTGTACTTACGGGATTAGTATATACTACTCGTACCGACCTTCTTGAAGCTTTCATTCTTCATGGTTCATAAAGATCTGGTTTGGCTTCCCAACTCATTAACTGCAGGACATCAGACTGATCTCGATCGAGTAAGTTTGTCCAACATTGGTCGTGATTTTATCCAAGGACATACAGTAATGGGACCTCTTCTACATACCATGGCTTTGCAGCAATATATCCTTTTATGCTCTCAGGTACTCTAGAGTTTTGTATAAAATTCACTTTGTTCCCGGTTAACATTGGCCTTTTTTGAATGGCTAACTAATTTTTTTAGTCACTGGGCTTGCTTACTAAATTAACGTTTATTTACTGATCCTTGAAGTCTGCTGTTTAGTCTTTCCACGAACTTTGGCATTCTTGGTTGCTGTAATAATAAGTATGGAATTAAATTTTTTTAAAAATTGCTTGGTTCATCAGTATGCCAATTCGTATTTGGATAGTTTTGCATCTAGCAACTTCTTATGCGGTCTATATTCGTACTTTCACTACGGCTGTTTTCTGAATTATTGTGGTTGATGTAGGTGGAGGGAGGGTTTAGAGACAAACCTGGAAAGAGCAGAGATCACTATCACACATGTTATTGTCTTAGCGGTCTCTCAGTAGCTCAGTATAGCTATTCAGAGGATGCTGATTCTCCTCCGTTGCCCTGTGCCGTATTAGGTCCTTACTCCAATCTACTGGAACCCATCCACCCTCTTTATAATGTTGTCTTAGAGCGTTATTATGAAGCATATGAATTCTTCTCAAGGCGCTGAACTGATCATGCTGCTGATGCTTGTATTTGCTTGAGCAAAACGAATGATGAAATCATGCACCTTTGACCTTATTGTCGAGGTGAAGCATTGTCTTGTACGGTGTAAATGGTGCTCGGCTAAGTTTTATGTTATCATTTTCTTTGCACAAGTCTGTTCATATTAATTTTTGCTTCTTGCTGTTTTGCCGAAATAATTACTCAGCATGAACGTGTATTCAGTTTTTAGTCTAGCATTTGTCGTGTGACTGTTGATGAGAGAGAGAGAGAGAGAGGTGGTGAAGGTGGTGATTCGTTGGAGTTGCGATTGGGTTGTAAGTGGTGGTGCATCGGGTGGCAACAAAGGTGGGCACTGGCGGATATGGGTCGAGGCGGTAATATGGTGCAAAGAAGGCAGAGAAGAGAGTGAAAAGAGAGTAAACATGGTGACATGGCCTAATCAGATTCAGGAAAGAAGGAATGTGGCATTATAATTTTTTTGTTGGCCTTGTTTAACAGTTTTGCCCAGAATTGAGCTCCATGTGTGATGCCATGGCAAATGGTGTTGGTGTTGACGAAGTCAAAAGAATGACTCAAATAATTCAATCAACAAATCCGATAGTAAGTGATAGACACAATCATCATAAGCTTAATGACGAAAAACTTTTTAGTTTTTTGTAATAAGTGAATGACATCGACAATGGGAAGAAGATGATCACATAGCCTTGTCATGCATGGCCTTTTGGTTTTTTAGGTTTATAATGTAAACAAAAATAGTCATGACCATATGTATCTAACTCAAATTAACATAGATTCAGAAGAAACAAACTATCTAGACACATGCGAGGAGACCTAGTTGAGAGTAATCCACCTCTATGGAATGAAACAAGGAATCTTCATGGTTGCAAGTTATACTACCTTTTAACCGAGAGATAAACCCATCAAATCAACCTTGCTACTTGCTACTTGCTACTTGCTACCTATTTACCCATGAGAGTGAACTATCTCAGAACGCCCCCCACGCCATTCCCCCACGCTCACCCCCAGCCCAACCCCAACCCCCGTTAGCCCTTAGGTCCTGTGCCCCCTGCTCCCCACCCAAACCCCCTGAGGCCCTGTCTCCACTGGCTAAAGCAAAAAGGTGGAGAAAATAGTGGACGCCTCCCAAAAAAAAGGAAAAGAAAAAGAAAAAGGAACCCACCCTTAAGCTCTGCTAACCAGTAAAAACACTAACAAATGCTATAAGTGACATGGAAATAGTTCTGATGTGACGAGCGTGGGACCCAAATGTAGAAACTACACTCCTACATCTTTGATTAGTCACCACCCGCGAGCTTTCGGTCACTGTCGGAGCTATAAATACCAACTCTACCGATGAAGCTGATCAAGTCAAGAGATTGGTAGGGTGCAAACTCTTGAACTCTAATTGTCGCCATCGATCCACCAACTTTCACCTACGCCGATGACTCGTAAAATGTGGGACACTTGAAAATTGTACCATCGATACCAACTACCGCTGAAGGACTAATAACAAACAAACTAAGCTGAAGGAGAAAGGGCCCTTCCAGCCCTCCCCCTCCCCCCCCCCCTATGGTTTTCAGTTGAAATGTGGTTTAGAGAGAAGGGACAGGAGATTTTAGAGATAAAAGGAGCTTCTTGAGTTTCTTAGTGCCCAAATTGACACTAGTGCCTATTGGCGTATTTTACACTAAAGAATATATGTACCAATTATTCATACATGACAGTTGTTTTATCTATTTTAAATTTATTAAATATTTGTATAATAAATTACAAAAATGGTTCACTTTCTTTCATTGAATAGGGTCAATTTTATCCTTTAATCAAAGCTTTTGACTTCTTATTGGTCTTTTCCGCCAATTTAGCTAGTCTGATCAAGTTTGAAAACGATAAGACTTAAACTTCACCGATTAAAGAGTGCACAACTTTTGTTGAGGAGGAATTTGACCAAAGTAAAAGGACTAGGATAAATATGAAATTGAAAAGATGACCTTTCCTTGTTTGCAAGTTATTGTACTTGTAACAATATGTTAGATGTAGTGACAATTTTGAAAGATTTCAGCAAAGTAGCGCAGAACTAAGTCCAACATTTGTGCATCCGTCGCATTGGCTTTTATTTCTAGAATTATCAAACTTAATTCTGTTTTGGAGCTACAACCCGGTCAACCCCCTACATTTTTCTACCCATTCGAAAACTAGGAATTACAAGCAAACAATAAAATATAACCTTAAACCTCAAATTCATACTTCATTGGACTCAAAATTTAATCACTTTCGTATTCTCATGTCAAATAGTTATAACTCTTGATCTTATCTATTGATGATCTCAAAATCAATTCGAACACCTCCTAATTTCGCAGGCAAATAATTCGCTATCTATGAATAGCCGACATTTCTCCGTGCTGCTTTTCTTTTGAAATGAATATTTAATTTTTGAGATCAATTTACAATTTGTTATTTTGATAATTTTTTATCCTAACGGGGAAGGTTTCGTTATTCCTTATCATCTTCAATTGCCAGCTTTCATATAAAACCGTTTAGCTCAAGTTTTTCATATTTTTTAAATTGATCTGTTCAAAATTATATCGTTCCAAATCAAGAACTTGTTTCACTTTGAGTTCATCTCTCTAAATCGTATCAAATCGTTTAAATTGAGTGACTGAAACCGTTAGAACCAAATATTTAAAGTTTCATCGTCTTACTTTGCGAATTACCACACATACGAAACCCAATCTGTTCAGGTTCACGCTCACACTCACCCTCACCTTCAAATAGTAATAGAAAATCATAAAAAGGAAAAAAAAGTATATGAATAGTTCCAGAATCCATCTATCTAGTCTATAGATAAAAGAAAGTGAACATATTTCCTTAATCCTTAATTAGAAGGGTACGACAACGACAATACTGTAGAAATAATTTCATTCATACCATCTCACCGGCCAACTCACATCATAATTATTTTTGCCTGATCACACCGAATCCTGGGAACCCTCCCTTCAACCCTCTCTCCCCTCTCTGTACATTCTGTACCTGTACACTTTGCCGCGGAAAACCCTATCTTATGAACCCTAATTCCGTGTTCATCAACCCTCGATCTTGAATCACTGTATACATAAACAAATATTTATTTATACATAGTTACCGCGCTTACGGCAGTTAGGAAATGGGGGTTCCGGCATTTTACAGGTGGCTGGCCGACAGGTACCCGCTATCGATTGTCGACGTAATTGAGGAAGAGCCGAGGGACGACGCTCGTGGCGTTGATGTGTTGAAACCGAACCCTAACAACATGGAGTTTGACAACTTGTACTTGGACATGAATGGCATCATTCACCCCTGTTTTCACCCCGAGGGCAAGGTAAGAAATTAGGCCTTATAAACGCATTTTAAACCCACCATGAAATTGAATTTTTGTCGCCTTTTGACCTTTTGCAAGTCCCTGTATTATTTGCATCTTAAGCTTGAGAACTTGTGGTTTTTATGTATCTGGGAGCTGAATTATTGTTTCCTTTACCCTTTAACCGAAAGGGTTTTTTGAGCCACTGCAAATTTGACCATTGTATTCTCTTACAAGGAAAATGTAGAGTTTCGTGTTTTGGGCCGTCAACTATACTCCACCAGACATTTTG
The DNA here is from genome assembly GCA_033070095.1 of Escallonia herrerae. Taxonomy (NCBI): domain Eukaryota; kingdom Viridiplantae; phylum Streptophyta; class Magnoliopsida; order Escalloniales; family Escalloniaceae; genus Escallonia; species Escallonia herrerae. The sequence continues at coordinate 47,205 of JAVXUP010001632.1, read as the reverse complement.
CGAATTCATAGGACAGTGTGTGAGCTTCTAATTACAGGTGGAGTAGTGCTTGCCAAGTCCAACTGGATTTCAAACCGTTTTTGAAGCTAAGCTTTACATGTTCAAGTGTATTCTAGAATCCGCAAAGAGTCTGAGGGAGACGGAAATTATGAATCGGAGTGAGTAATTTGAATGGTTTTTAGAATAAGCATCCTTTGATGTCTAGAGTTCTCTCCTGACACAATGTGATTGATAGCGAGGCAAGTTCCATAGACAGTGGGTCTCAGTGCTTTTAACACACTTGGATGATAGTGAGATGGCAGACAACTCTAAGGACCGAAAGTGGGGGGACTATTATATCTGTATCTCTGGTAAGGTTGTGTGTTAGATGGCTGTTTTAATAGCTTGCTGTATCAGTAGAATTCAATTGACTAAATTGTTCAATGCTACTGTAAGATTTAAGGGATGCATGAGAAGGATAAAGCATTGTGCTACGAAGGCGATATTTTTATTTGCGCCACCCACTGTCTGATGGTATATCTGCGCTTTATTTAAGGTTGGTCAGTATAAAATGCAACTATGAAGGGAGATGCAACTGATTAGCTACAAGTGTGCTTGAAACTGCTTGTATCCAAAATTGTCAATATAGCGGTGGCTGGTGCTGAGCTTTTCGGTATACCGGAAGAGCCTTTATTGGGCTGATCCTAGGGATTGTCTTACATTTGCTTCTTGCAAAAGGTTTATGAAATAAATTAGCCAGCTGCAGGACTTTGGAAAATCATAGCAGAATCCTTCTGTTGGTTCACAAAAAATTGGAGAGTGAGGGTGGCATCCTCATAAAGCTTTGCTGGTGTCCCTGCACATCGACCAGAGGCAGTAGACACAAGTGATTGTTCACGCCATATCACCATGTGAAGGCCTGTCTTACTCAACCACAAGAGGGACTTGAAGACAAGCTCTTGAGCAGGGAGAAGGGGCTTCAACACCACACTACGTGCTTTTTGGTCATAGCAGATTTTAGCACTACCAACTTTAGGATACCTCCATTTGAAAGGAGAATAAGCTATTGGAAATGGGTGTAAGCAGCTAACTCATGTCATTGTTTGATATATGGACTTTTAGAATGAAGAACTAAGTAGCACTTATGGCAGAAAACTTGATATAATTTTTCGTTACTGTTCGAGGTTATGTTCTGAGACATGTTTGTTGAGTGCCTTGGACTGTGGGGTTATCCAGTAAAAAAACTATGACTGACTATTTGCACAGATGCACATGCTTGTTTTTGATATTCATGTGGGAATTAAAATGCTAAAGAGCAATGGCTGATGACACTTCACTTTTGGTAATGCAGCCTGCTCCTGCCACTTATAGCGATGTATTTAGGTCCATGTTTGACTATATTGATCATCTCTTCTCACTGGTTCGTCCGAGAAAGCTCCTTTATATGGCAATTGGTAAGCGGTTAATGGGAAGGCTTGTATGTTTGTCTTTTCAAGTTTGAGCTAAATCAGCTTTCAATTAACCCTTTTTTTGTAGATGGGGTGGCTCCGAGAGCTAAAATGAATCAGCAGCGGTCACGGCGTTTCAGGGCTGCTAAAGATGCTGCTGAAGCAGTAATAATTGCTTTTCTCTTGGAATGTTAGTTACATATAAGTCATTGAAACTTACTCTTTTTTGCAATGTAGGAAGCTGAAGAGGAGAGACTGAGGAACGAGTTTGAGGCTGAAGTGGCTAATCTATCCCCTAAGGAAAAGCTTGAAACATCTGATTCAAATGTCATAACACCTGGCACTGAATTTATGGCTATTCTCTCCATAGCACTTCAGTATTATATCCAGTCTAGATTGAACCACAATCCTGGCTGGCAGTTTACAAAGGTTTTGATTAGACAAGTCTTTTTTCTTTTCTATCTGTCCCTTAAAGGTTGACTAATTCCTTCTCTGTGGAGTAATCCCTCCTGGCTTTTTTCTTTCAATATACCTGTGGTTACAGGATACACTGTCTCTCTTATTTTATTGACGGGGCCTGCATTGGGTGATTATTTGAAGGTTATACTTTCTGACTCGAATGTTCCTGGTGAGGGAGAGCACAAAATAATGTCTTACATACGGTTACAGCGTCACCGTCCTGGTTTCAATCCAAACACTCGGCATTGTCTATACGGATTGGTAAGAAAAGAAACTTGTGATTTTGTGTCTTTGTCATTGAAGTTCTTTTTAGCCATATGGTTTAGTTTTTGCACGTGGCCCACCATACATCGATCTGTTGAAGTCCCCAATGAGACATTATGTTTATTACAAGCAGGATGCTGATCTAATCATGCTGTCTCTAGCTACACATGAGGTTCACTTTTCAATATTAAGGGAGGTCAGTATATTACACTTCGTACACCATTCTTATGTGACTTAAGACTTTTTATGATTAAATTCTTGATGCTTCTGCTAATTGTACAGGTGATCACTCTGCCTGGGCAGCAGGAGAAATGTTTTCTCTGTGGTCAAGTTGGTCATCTGGCAGCTGAGTGTCGTGGTGTGGCAGGTACACGCACTGATCTAAATGGGAAAGTTATGGATGACATCCCCATTCATAAGAAGAAATATCAGGTTTGATGGTTGTCATCCTGATCCAGGGTGTTTTAAGATTTATTAAGTCTTTAGTTGTCTCATGACTATGACCCTGACAAACTGAACTTGTATTTTTTGTGGGCAGTTCCTTAACATTTGGGTGTTGCGAGAATATTTGCACTATGATTTGGAGATTCCCAACCCTCCGTTCGAGATTAATTTTGAAAGGCTGGTGGATGACTTTGTATTTTTATGTTTCTTTGTCGGCAATGACTTCCTTCCACATATGCCTACATTAGAAATTCGGGAGGTATCTCAAATTCTATTGAACTGATTTCTGTTAATTTCACTATCTTTCTTTTTTTGACGTCGGGGTATGGGAACTTGTATGATTTGAAGACACAACTAGAGGGTAGACTCCGACACCGGGGTTGTCTGAGTGGTTGAGCCCCAGAAAATAGGAAAAGTCATCAAAGTACAGTCAATAGGCTTGTTTGGATGTGTAGAGTTTTATATCCCCTGTATATCTTGCATTGCCAAAACGATCTGATCTATATAAGATGTTTGTTAGTCACTAGTCTTGCGCGAAAATGTAATCATTTCCTTTTCATGGAAAGGGGCGTGATGAGGAAGTTCATTGTATATGAGAGGTTATATGAACACCTTTAGTTAGTTATTAAAATTTAAAAAATCCATTCGATTTCTAAAAAAGATTACTAATCCTTAACTTTTCAAGGAATCCTTCATCCGTAGAGATTGATGGAAAGTTAGTAACTCGGCAGGAGCTTGAATCTCTGTGTTTTGTGTCGCCATTTGAGCTTCTTTTCGTGTTATACTTAGAAGGGAGCATGGCATATAATGAGTTTTTGAATGAGAGGCCAGCACGCAGTAGCTCTGTTAATCCATCTGAAGAAGAAATTCATGGAGAGCTAGGAAGCACCGACATCTCATATAGGTCGAGGTATGGTGCCCGCACCTCGACACATTCGGACACGTCTCCGACACCTCCCGACACCTTTTAGACGGTGTCTGAATTTATTTATCTATTTTTAATTACCGGCACCGTGTCGGGCACCTCTTGAAGAAGTGTCGGACACCTCGTGAAGAAGTGTCGGACACCTCGTGAAGAAGTGTCGGACACCTTGTAAAGACGTGTCTACACGTATGTGGCCAAAATACAATACTTCAGACTTATTTCCGGGTTACTGTGTAATAATTGACAAATCTGGGGCTTTTTTAATAACGAACTTTCAGGCCAAACCCTAATCAGATCGACCCAGCACAAGATACCTTCTTCTTCTTCTTCTTCTCTCTCTCTCTCTCTCTCTCTCTCTCTCTCATCTCTCATCTCTTTCTCTTTTCCTTCTTGTTACCGAAAGCATCCAAGCTTGCCAGTCTAGAGGAAGATAAATTAACATCTCCGACCTTATTTACAGACCCATTTGGCTATATAATACCTCTCCTTCGTGCCTTTGGTCCCATGTCTTTTTTTCCTTATCTCTTTTTACTGTTGAGACTCTAATCTTGGTTCTGTTGAGACATTCAATTGCTTTCTTGTTACCGACCTTTTTTCTTGTTACAGTTGAGACTATTTCATGTTACTGGCTTTCTTTCTCGTCTGCTTTGAATTCAGTTGCTCCAATTGTTGTTGTTTTTTATATATACAGTGAATATATATACACATATATAGATATATACGCACATATGAAACAAGAATGTATAAAAAATTCAGCGGTGTCCACAATCTAGTTTTTTGGAAATTGCGGTGTCCGATGTCCCAGTTGGTGTCGGTTGGTGTCGTGCTACCTAGATGAAGAGTTTTATGACCTTTGAAGTGGCATATAACTTTTTTTCTTACGAAGGATCGTGAAGACAATGAACATGTTAAGTTGATAAACACAGGAATAGGTTTTCCGTAATAAGGTTGTTACCACTCTGTAGTGGATCCCGGTGTTGTAAAATACTTATTTCACAGTTTGCCCCATCATTTGGGAGTGAAGGATTATTCTATAATAATCTTCCCTTTACAGCCCCTTTCCCAGTGTTAAAAGTAGGCTACCCATGAGCACAGAGACATGATAACCTGTTATCAAACTATCTAAGGGCTATACTTTCTGAAAATAAAAAAAACCAAGGCTCGGCGATGTACCTGTACTATGTTCTCTCTACTCGTCCTCAACGAGAGTCTGCTCGCCCTCCTCTTGCCTCTTGCTGCCGGTGTTCCATTTGAGGCTTGGGCTGCAGTTGAGATGCAGTTTAATGAGTGTCAACGATTTACATACTCGTTTAAGTATCATAAGTACTTATATTATACTTACTCCGTCCCACATAATCTGATCATTTTTTTTTGCACGCAGATTAAGGATTTAAGTGATAGATTATGTGTTTATTCATTCTACCCTTAAGAGAGAGGAGGGAAAGAAAGTGGGGCAGGAGAGAGAAAATGGGTTAGTAGAGTGTTAAATGTGGAGAGAAATGAATAAAAAAGTGGGCCATGAGAGAGAAAATGGGTTGATGGAGAGTTAAATGTGGAGAGATAGAATATAAAAAGTGTAAAAAGGGTAAATATGTAAAAGTACCTAAAGAATCTTCTTAATTTGGAAAGTGAGCAATTTTTGTGGAACGGCCCAAAAAGAAAATATGATCAATTTATTTGGGACAGAGGGAGTAATATTTTTCATTTTTTTTACTGCGTTTAATGTGTTTTTTTTTTTTGGTTGCGATCAGTTGAAATTGCCCTCATCTCATCTGATGTTACATTTGCCATTTACGCATTTTATTCTGTCAGGGTGCTATAAATCTCCTGATGTCTGTTTACAAAAGGGAATTCACTGCAATGGGTGGTTATCTTACTGATGCTGGTGAGGTAATTGTCATTTCTTTCAGTTATCTACTGAACTTATGCTCCACGATATTGTTACATGCGATTTGTGAAAATGCACATCGGTGAGTTTGGCACTCATTGAATTTTCATGTCGTCTTCTAAAAGTATTCCTACCAACAACTGATGATACTCAGTTGGATATGCATGCTATGCGGGTGAACACGATTCTGTCATAAATGGGTATCCTTTTATATGTTAGGGCATCTTGCTTATATCTGAAATACCGGGCCATAGTGATGTGCTTGAAGTTCTGCATATGTATACATTCTTGAATTTGTTGCTTGCAGTTTCAAATGATTCAGTGAAGTTGTTTGAGGTTTATTAGTTTTTTAACTATATGGTTTGGCCGTGGAGTGTCCTCAGGTTGTTTTTTAATTGATTTTGTTGCTTATGTTAGACGAAATTAGAGAGTTTAACCCTAAGGTTATGTCCCCATTGTATTTATAAAAACATAGGAAAGAGAGATTATTAACAGCATATAGCAGGTTCTTCATCAGTTGGATGGGGGTTGCTTGTGGTTATGGGGACTTTGGAATGTCTTATAATTTGAGTTGAGTTCCAAGGAAATGATTAGAGGCTAGCTTTCCATCAAGGATCTGGCTTCTTATTTACAGGTCTGCTTAGCTGTAAGGCTAGTCTCCATTGAGATTAGCTCAATAGCTTTTAGTGAGATAAATGGTGATGGTGGTGGGGATTGATGATAATGGTCATGGTGATGATGACTAGTATTTGGTGTCAATCAATAATGATGGCGGGGGTTTGCTGTAGATGATGGGATGTTTGAAGTTGATGATGTGGTGATTATATGCAACAACATCAGCCTCCCCTTTTAAGACAAAGTTACCCTCAAAAAAGAAAGAACTCACCAATTCAACTGATGGGCAAATATGTCAAGTGCTGCCAAGTTTCTCTATCCCCTCTCTCTCCCCTATCTTCCCACCAACCCCTACCCGTTTCATCCACTTTCCCTTGACCACCGCATCGCAGATCTAGACACCACGCCCTCCAATAGCCATGGGCCACGCCCCTCTAATAGCCATGTCGTAACCTTCCATTAACAGTATGAGAGAGATATGATGACGGGACAAGACGGTGCGTCGTCTACGGCTTGATGACAGGGCTTTGCTAAATCTTGAATCTAGGGGTGGGATAGCCCTATATATAGAATGTATAGATAGATACTAGCTATAACCCTGTGCTATGCACGGGAAGTGAGGTAGTTAATTATGAAGTGGGGGAAGGGAGGTCATGGGGTGGGCCAGTTAAAGGTCATGGGGTTGGTGGACCAATTATACTTTTAACACCAATTTAGTTGTATTTTAGAAATGAAAAATTCTAAAAAAAAACCAATAAGAGGTTTGGAAGATAAACTAGAGTTCGGATCACGCTGGATCGGGCCGGATCCGACAGATGGACCTTCGAGTCAATGGCCTCGCCGTACTGGGAGAAGGCGTCCTCGAGGGTCTGGTCGGTGGTGGCCCGCGCAAGCCCACCCATGAAGCACCTGTACACGTCAGCAGACGCCATTGATGATGTCACACACAAGAAAGAAAGGAGAAGTAGCAAAGGGTTATGAGAAACCCTAGAAGGCGAGGCACGAGAACTGGGTGAGGAATGGCCCTATTATATGGATGGACGATGGGGTGGGGTTTGACCATTGTTAGGCGATCTAGCTGCGGTTATGTGTAGAGATATTTTTATACTGGGAAGATATTTTGGGTTGTGGGGATAAATATCTGACAAGTTTGACGTTTGGGTTCGTGGAAGGCTGAGTATATGGTATAGACGTATGTTATAGACAATCGAATCCAAACACATATTGTATAGACAAGTATATTTATTCGGTGGGAGTGGGGTGTTAACTTACCCATAGGTAAGTTAAGCCTTGACTTGGCCATTTATTTGGATGAAAAATATACCGAAGTTTCTCTACCTTAAACCCATTTTATGAAGATACCTGTGACTTTCATACCCCCTTCTCTTTCTAGCTTGTCGGGCACCAACTAAAAACTCACATTTTGCCACGAACGTCTCATCTCCCAGAATGGGTGATGGGATGTAACGGCTGGTAACGACCAAGGGGTGGTGTGGTAGGGACAATTTCTGGCAGCAACGATGGGTTAGATGGTGTTTGGATATGGACGGTTGCCTTGGCAACTAGGGTGCAGTTTCATAGGGTGTCATGAAAGCGGAATAGATGGAGAGATGCAAGGTGATCGCTGGTGGAGGCAACTGAATGGGAGGCTGTGACAGATGAGGAACAGGAAAGGGGGACGCCAATGGGAAGAGGAAGGGAAATTGACTGGACGGTAAGTTTGGAGATTGATAATTGGCGGCGATGGAAAGGGTGTTGAGATTGGTGGTGATAAGGAAGGGGGGGGGGGGGGGTTGACAGTGGTGGGGAGAGGACGTGCGAGAAGAAGAGTTTCTGCTCTTTCTTGTTTTGTTTTTTGGTATAGTGACATTAATTATTACCATTAAAAATAAAGAATGAAGGGGTAGTTTCTATCCAAATAAATGTGGCAAGGCTTTAACTTACAATGGGTAAGTTTAAGGCCCCCTACATGCGATATGTAGATGCACTTTATGATAAACGTGCGCACACACAGACACAAGTATGTACTAATTTCAGCTTTCCTGGTTGAACCGGTGTTCCTTCATGCGGTCTTACGCTTTGATAATAGGTCCGGGTTGTAAACCATTCTCGGATAGTTTGCTTATGCTTTATTCGTTTGCTTCGAGGATGAATATACATATGATAACATCGTAACAAGGTTGCAGGATTTTGTTCGTGACTTCATACTTCTATGCTCTTCATCTGTGTTATGTGCATGTTCTAGATACAAAAGTTATATTCTTCAATTCTAGGTCAATTTTGTCGTTACAGTTTTTTGATATTGTTGGCATACAAAATTCCCAAGAAAAAAAAGGAAAGGAAGAAGATGGGAAAGTTATTTGAATGAATTAAAGAATTATGCTTTGGGCTACCCATGGGCACATGCAAGAATGAAGCTTCCATGTGTAGAAGTCAAAGTCGTATTTGGATCGGTGATATAGGCCCAGTACGAGATTAACGTCCATTTAAGAACAGAAAGCGGAGTTATTTGAAGTGTAGTTCTTCCATTTATCTTACCGAATGGTGGACCAAGTTATGTGGAAGTTACTTTATTCTAAACCTAGACATGACATACAAAGGGAGGAAAAAGGGCCATGTGTCTTAGCCTAATAGCTAGGTAGCACGGACACGGACACGGACACCGACGGGGACATCGGACACCGCAATTTCCAAAAAATCGGATTTTGGACACCGCAGGACACTGCTATTTTTTAAATATTTTTTTTATATATATATATATATATATATTTAATAAGTATCAAATACATTCCATAGTGCATGTCATACGTCAAATACATTCAAATACAAGTCATACTTAAACGTTAAATCCAACAGAGTGCATGGTACATAACATAAGAAATTAAGTCTTACAAAGTCATACGAATAAGAAACAAAAGAAATAACTGAAATAAGTAATAAGTCGATCAAGTGCTCAATCTACATCGATTGTGTCATCTTCTTCATCGTTCTCTTCACCTCCATCTCCATCATTATTCCCCTCCCTGCATATTTCAGCTTCCATCTCTGGTTCATCAAGCGATAGATTTGCAAACCGAAGCATCCCAACATCTTCAAACCCATCATGATTGTCTCCCCCCACATCCCACATTTTGGTCTCCCCTTGGCTATACTTTGGAGTCCTCCTTGACAAGAGACGGAGATTGCTATGAACAAAAACCAAGTCTTCCGCACGTTGGGGTGTCATCTTATTCCTTCTCACCGAGTGAATAAAAGAATACTTGCTCCAATTTCTTTCGGCACAAGATGATGAAGAAGGTTGTGCAAGAAGTTTCAATGCTATGCCTTGGAGGATAGGTGCACTTGCACCGTAAAGAAGCCACCAAGTCTTGGGATCCATACCATAGCGATTAGAGATGGAATCATACTCTCTAAAATCTCCATTAGGCCCAATAAATTCAGCATACTCTAGATTGACCTTGTTGCGGTCCTCCAAGTTTGGAAAGTACCTCCGAAGACATTTCATTCTCTCCTTGTTGATCTCATTGTCCTTGTGTAGAGGAACTCGAGAAGGATCCTCATCAAGCCACTCGCGGGTATAGTACCTTATGAAAGAAAGTAATGAACATTGAACACATTTAGATATATAACTATAAGTAAGGGGCTACATTAGTAGAAGACTATAAGCCAAAAAAATCAACTCAAATGTTAACATAGAATGATATTACCTTGGGTTTAGAGAATGTGCCAAGCAGTGAAGTGGAGTATTATTCTTGTTCCAACGATCTACAAGAATGTTTTGCATCACATCAAAGAAGGTGGACTCCTCGTCGGGTCTTTTCACTTCATGCTCGTATATGGCCTTCTTAACTTTTTCAATCATCGAATCCCACATGTCATAGACTAGGTGAAGACAAGGCCTATCGGTATCACAAATCCTGAGCATGTCATACATCGGAGTAGTGAAAGCAAGTATGTAATCAATGGAATCCCACCATTCATCATCCAACACCTTCTCCTTAACAAACCTAGCCTTTGCTACATCATCATCCCGATAAAGATTCCAACGATCACTAATTACCATGGCTTGAAGGCCACCCTTAATGAGTTCAATCCTCCTAAGCATCACAATAGCAGAAGCAAATCGAGTTTCGGCCACAGAAAGCAACTTCAAATTCACAAACTCATTAAACATTGCCAATCTCATTGCGTGATTCATGATGAAATTCTTAACTAGCCAAACATCCCCAATGACATCAGTAATCCAAACACATTCCATATAAGTAATATCATTATTGTCCGCATTCTTGGCTGCACATATGTTCCTCAATGCTAAGTTAAGAGTATGAACGACACATGGTGTTCAAACAATGCTTGGAAATTGTTGCTCAAGAAGTTGTCCAGCAGCCTTACAAACAGGAGCATTGTCCGTGACAACTTGGACCACCTTCTCATGCCCAACCTCCACAATCACGTCCTTCGACAACCCGGCAATAAAATGTTTGTCCTTATAATCACCCGAACAATCTATTGCTCTCAAAAACATAGGAGCACCATCAGAGACAGCCATGATATTAATGAGTGGCCTCCTTTGCGAGTCACTCCACCCATCACTAACAATACTTATACCCTTCTCAGCCCACATGGCTCGAATCGGTGCTAACAACCTATCAACATTTCTTTTTTCCTTTTGCAAAAGAGTGGTCCTCAACTTATTATAACCTGGTGGAACATAACCTCCAAGCTTATGATTAGCGGCAAAAGTATATGAGTTTTGATAGTGTGGGTTCCTCGCTAAGTTGAATGGCACACCCCCCGTATAGAACATCCTAGCAATTTCATGATCTAATTGCTCACGTTCCTCATTGTTAAAAGCCTCTTCAAGTTTATTTGTCCCCTTTCTTTTTTTTATATTCTCTTCCATGTATATTGAACATGCACCAACATTAGAACCGAATCCACTACTAGGGGGTAAAGGTACCTGAAAATTAGAAGCATTTTTTACTCTCTCTGCGGCTTCTTCCTCCAATCTTTTGAACTCCAATATGTTCTTCTTTGTCACTTTCGAGCAAGGTTTGATCCCAGCACCGCTTATAGCTAGCAAATGTGCCCTCACCCTTGTATACGACCCTTTCTTCTGGACTTTGCAAAAAGTGCACTCCCAAGGTAAGTTTCCTCCTCCTTGTACAGACTTTCCCGTCCTTACTACGAATTTCCACAACGGTTTTAAAGGGTCGTTCATCGTTGCTGTCGATCCACTTACAGCACTACTAGATTCATCCATTTCTGAAATTAAGTAATAAACTAACAATAAATATACACTAAAACATTACATTCTGAAATTAAGTTGACAAAATAACTAAGTAAAAAAAAAAGATATTGACAAAATATAAGTTAACAAAACTCTTTAAACAAACCAAACCAACAATAAATATACACTAAAACATTACATTCTGAAATTAAGTTGACAAAATAACTAAGTAAAAAAAAAAAGAGAACTCTTGACAAAATAACTAAGTAAAAAAAAAAGATATTGACAAAATATAACTCATATTTTGTCAATATAAGTTATATTTTGTCAATATCTTTTTTAAAGAGTTTTGTTTAAACAATATTTTGGTTTGGTTTGTTTAAGGAGTTTTGTTAACTTATAATATAAGTTAACAAAACTCTTTAAACAAACCAAACCAAAAGTCCAAAACCCAAATGGGTTCTGACTCTCGAGTCTTCGCTCCAGTCAACGACGGAAGGGAGAGAAGCAGTCGCAAACGACGAAGAGAAGGTACTTGTTAGTCGGCGACGACGATAGCGACAGAGTCGGCGACAGAGTCGGCGACAGCGACTACGAGTCGCAGCACAGCTACTTCAGTCTTCGCGACGGCGACTGGAATCGTCGACGATGCAGTGAGCTTCCGTGAGGTGATTCCAAGCTGACGGAGTGACGGCCGTAAGGTGAGATTCGCATATGGTGTCTTTTTTCAGATTAGGGATTTAGGGCACAATTGATTTTTGTTAAAAATCCCCACATATTACATTTAATACCGATTGACCCCCGAAATTAGTTCCGAAAATTTGAAAGTAGCCCCAAACGGTCGGAGACTGCACACTACCGTGTCCGACACTCCTCGATGGAGTGTCCGACACGGTGTCAGAAAAAAAAAAAAATTCGGACACCGATCGGCGGTGTCCGACACGTGTCGGGCGGTGTCCGTAGGGTGTCGGGGTGTCTGTCCGTTTAGGACACCAAACCCCACCCTAGGAGGGGTGTCCGTGCTTCAGAGCCTAATAGGTTGGCTAAGTGATAAAAGCTCAAGGAAGTTTGTCCAAAGCTAGGTGATAGAGTTTGAGGTAAGGATCAAATGATTGATTGCCATACAAGACTGAAGGTTGACTAGCTGGGCAGTACAAGAAAGAACGGTTTGGCCCAAGAAAAAAGAAAATGAAGTCTTTCTTCTACCGATTTTTGGAGGCTGACCTTTGGAGATTGCTAGGTGACCAAAGATATATCCCTCTACTCTTTTATCTTCTAGTGCTTCTAATTCTTTTTTCTGTTCATTCTAGATGGCCACTTTTTTTTGTGTTTCACTGTTCCCGTTATTTTAGTTTCTTTAATCGGAGGAGTTCCTGTTGTATTATGGTACGTAATTATCAATTGACCTTTAGTTAATTGGAAGTTTGAGTCTGCCTTATAAAAAAGTAAACATCTCTTGTCACCTAGTGATCCTCATAAGTCAGCTTCCGAAAATTGGTACAAGAAACACGTAATATTCTCCCATCTTAGCTTCTCTCTTTCTTTGTTTACTCTATCAAAAACTACTTTTCTTTTTTACTCCTGCTGAAATCGTTTTCATACTGCCCATCCAACCTTGAGTCTTGTACGACACTCAATCTTTTGATCCTTATCTCAAACTCTATCACCTTGCTTTGGATAAATTTCCACGAGAATTTAAAGTTAGCCAACCTATTAGGCTCAGACACATGGCCCTTCTTTCTGTTTGTATTCCATTATGTGTAGGTGTGGAATGAAGTAAACTTCCACATGACTTGGTCCAACATTCGGTCAAATAATTGGAAAGATTACAATTTCAAATAACTCCACCTTCTTATCTTAAATGGACATCAATCCTGTAATGGCCCTTTTTCACCATTTCAAATATGATTTTGACTTCTCCACTGTAGAAGCTTCATCCTTGCATGAGCCCACTCTTAGCCCAAAGCATATTTCCTTAATTCATTTGCAAACAACTCTTTCCCTTCAAATTTTTGTTGCCAACAGTTGTGTTGAAGTTTTCCATCCACATACAAAAGAAGCTCAAAGCACTGTAGAGGTGCCCTGGCTAAATCACAAACCCAATTACATAGATGAATGATGCTCAAATCATCTAAAAACAACTGAATAAGCATCAGTTGTGGAAACTTCTCCTTGACCGAAAGAAGAAGTGGTTTAAGAAGGAAGATCGCAGCCGATGAAAGGAGTCTTCACACCATTAAAGGCCCTCAATTTCCTTTCCCTCCTAATGCACCATATAAGACTCAAAAGGCGTTAACCTGATCCCTAAAAACACACTTAACAATCTTTGCCCCATTCCAACTTCAAATCAACTTGTGGATATTCCTAAATATTTCAGTCCTGGGTAGCTTTTATGTCTACAACAAATTATTTTGAAAAGAAACTATGCTTAGATAATAACATCTATTTGATAAAACTATATATTTGAACCAAAAGTGAGGTAAATGAATGCTTTCTTAGATACAGATTGTACACACATACACACACACTTTCATGCAATACTTACCTTTATGCAATGTTGTGACCTTAACGGCACATCCTTAAGTTTAAAGCATTTGTTCTTACATAAAAACCCTAGCATGTCTTCATTCCAACTTCTTTTTCTCCTTCGCAGGTATTGCTGGATAGAGTAGAACACTTTATTCAGGCAGTTGCTGTTTACGAAGATCAAATCTTTCAAAAGCGGGCTCGTATACAAAAGGTGGCGCCCATCTTCTGGTTCTTCCCTTCTCACTCTCTTTCTATGTTATTTTGTCGAAAAAACTTTATTGTAATATATGCTTATCGATCCGCTATGTTGTGTTGTTACAATTCTTCTTAGGAATTTCAGATCTGGCATCATTGTTAGCAGATGGATGTATGATGGAGTACATATTGTTTTTTAAAAAACAGACTTCAGTATTGGCATAGGATTTTGACATTTTGATGCAGGAGAACAAGTGCGGCAAAAGAACTAAGGGTCTATTTGAAATCACTTCCAGTTTTGGTTTTTAGTTTCCAAAAAAACAAAAATCAAAGCTAGTTTAGTTTTTATTTTGGGCTAATTACACCTATGTCCCTGAGGTTAGGGTATAATTACAGTCAAAGACATTAAGTTTCAAAATGTAACATACCGTGACCAAAAACTTTGAAAATGTAACAACCGTATCAATCCGTCAGGGTTCTGTTAAAAAAATGTACTTTTTGGCTTATGTCATCATCATGTATTTTTAAATTGACAATACTACCCTGTATAGTATTACAACTGAAATTATGATTTTTTTAATTACAAAAAGTTTCAAATTTTCTTAGAAGGAAACCATAATTTTCATCCCTTCCAACCCTAATTTACTCACGTCGCCGCCCCTTCCCCCAAATCCATGCCGCCGCCCCCTCCCCCAAATCGAGGCCGTTGTCACCCCCTCCCCCTGACCCACGCCTGTGGCAGCCCCTCCATCATTCCAATGTACTGACACCGTCCCCACTCCCTCCCTTCCCAGGCCACCGCTACCCCGTCTGCCCCGACGCCACCATTGATCCACGGCCGCCCCAAGCCACCGCGACCCCCGTCTGTCCAAGATCCCAACAGAGGTCGTGTCGAAGGTGGTGCGACGGAGCAGATCCAACGACGATTGGGTAGCGAAGGGCGAGGCTGAGGTGCTTCCGTCTCACAAGGTGGTGGTGGTGGCGGTGAAGCAGTCGCTGGTGCTAACTTCTTCAGGTATGGAAGGCGCCAGGTGGTGGGTTTTGCGAAAGGAAAAGGAAAAGAAAGAAGAGAAGAGAAAAGGGAAATAATGGAGCAATGGCATTTTAAAAAAATAACCTTCAAACTCAAGGGCAATAAAGTCTTTTCATTAAAACCGTTAGGATTTTTAGGATTCCGTTTGGTCAACAGACATTAGTGTAATATATCTAAACTATTATCCTTGCATGTAATTATACCCTAACTTCAGGGACATAGGTGTAATTTTTTTTTATTTTTTTACAAAAACAAATGGGTGCTTGATTACTCAGTTTTTATTTTGAGTTTTTTCTTTTGGGTGTTTATCTAGTTTTTATATTGAGTTTTTTTTCTTTGGTTGCTGTGGCGGCGACGGTGGTAGTGGCAGGTGGCGGTGTCAGGCAGCGGTGCCGGCGGGTGGTCGGCAGCGGTGCCGGCGGGTGGCCGGCAGCGGTGGGCAGTGCAGTTGGCGGTGGGGGGTGGGTGGGGGTCTCAAAACAAAATCCAAAATCAGAACCCAAAACTCCAAATGGGAGTTTAAAAAAACAGCTCTATTTTAAAAACTGGTTTTTAAACCTAAAGGGGAAAAAAAAAATGAAAACTCTGTGTCAAACGCGTTTGTTTCCTCTAGTTTACAAAACTGGAGAAAGAACTAGAAACGGAATAGATTTCAAACGCTACCTAAATGTCATGCTTTGGGGTGGGCCTGGCACCAGGACATGCGCCATTGGTTCTAGCAAGACTCTTGGTGCCTCATCCAAGTCGCCTCTTGGTCTTGGGAGGATGGTGGTAGAATTTGACATCGTGATAATGATCTTGAAAGAACATATGTATTGACATGGATGAGGCAGCCAAGGGTCTTAATAAGAAAGAATTACAAAAATTCAGCTGAGTGAGTTCCTAAATACCTTTGTGGCACGAAGCGTGAAAACCGGGGTAGGGGTAGGGGCGGGAGCTGGAACGGAGGTGGAGGAGCATAAGCACCTGGAAGAATCTAAGGTGTGGAGCATCTTGAATATATAAATGATTAAAGAATATTACCGTTTGTTTAATATATCTTCCAATTAGTTATAGCGTGGCCACTTTTTCCCTTGAAAATACCATTAGCGACAATGATTTATAAGTGGCTACTGGCTACTTGCCTTCGAAACTAACAAAGGTAAAAGTAGTTCTGCTGCTGCTGTTCACATTTCGAGACATTTTTAGGCGGCACATCTCCTGTCTAATTGGGTAAGACATGGGCTCAAAAGTAAATTGTAGAGAGAGAGAGCGCACTGATTGACAAGCTCTGTTCTCTTGATGACGGTAGTCAACAATGGAGAAAGAGGCTTTAAGGACTTGAAAGAAGAGGGAAACAAGGAATTGAGACGAAAAGGGCTTGATTTTCAGGTATCTTTCCCTGTTCCATGCATCTCTGTACAGCTAATGGATCTATTTCCCATTTTAGATTGGGACGAGATCCCACGGAACTCCTTACTTGAGATCACATAAGCGAGTTTTTGAGAAAGAAGCGGCACAATATGAGGAGTTTCTTGCTACTAAGCTAAATTTATCCAAAATTTTCTACAACTGGGCATTAGTGAAAACACCAAGAAGACGTGATGTGTTGACGTAAATTCTCTTGCTGGCTATGAAGCACTGGTACGACAGTCTGGGGGAAGCACCAGCACTAGGTGCGCGTCGGATGCGGCATGGGTGCGCACTGGGTGCGTGTCCGAAACTATTTTTTTTTTTCAATTTATTTTCTGGATCTTGGGTGCGGCTCAGACACGCACCCAGGGTTTTTTGGCAGAGAGTAGAAGAAGAAGAAGAAAGAGAAGAAGGAGAACAAGAAAGAGAAGAAGAAGGAGAAGAGAAGAAACAACCTGTATTGAAGCGGCGAGGGTCTTCCGGCGAGAGGCGACCGGCAGCAGCGGCGACGGCGCCCTCCTTGCAGAGCTCTGTGGATGATGTCTAGTGACGGCTATGTTAGATAGCAACTTATAAGCTAGGGTTTCTTGAAAGTTTCTGTTTATTATGTTTAACTCCCAACTTTGTTGACAATCTTTTAAATAATCCTACTATATTTAGAACATAATAGAACTTCTACAAACTCTGTCATATTTTGGTATGTGCTTTCAATATTTCTAAAGTAGTACTCCAAATTAACAAAATACCTTATTGTTTGTCTAAAATAACATTATTTTTATTGCATATAAATACTATATATTAATAAATTTTTGCCGCATCCCCGCCGCACCCGTGTCCTATTTTTTTTGTAAAACCCGCACCGGAATCCGTGCTTCTTAGCTTGCTGGTAAAGCCACGCGGGCCTTCTGGTGCACTGATTTTCTTGCATCAAGTTGGTATCACAGCTAATCTTGTGTTTTGAGCGCAGAACTCGCTTTGTCTGGGGCAGCTAGGCTCATGTCTTGGGCTCAGGGCGCAAGTCTGATGCTGCTGGAACTCTCCTACGGCTTAGGATTTAAGAAGATCATGGGAGGCCTTCCCATCAGCCATGCTATTATTATTGAATATAGTTTTCTTGGGGCCAATATCTTTTAGACTTGCAAAAAGAATATAAAGAATGAACTCTCCATTTTTTAGAACCAAATTTTATAGTTGGGCACATAAAGTTGTTACTTATGGTTTATTTTATTTCAGGCCCAAGAGAATAATGAAGAGATGAGGCTTAAAGCAAGAAAAGAGGCTCAAGAAGAGCTACAGGCTCCAATCGTGGACAAGGTCTGACATTTCCTTGACTTTTATTGATGTATGCTAGTATTAATCTTCAGAGCTCTAGGTTAAGCTGGTAAACTCAAATTGTGGGGACTGACGAGCTGTAACCAAAATAGAATTGGGGCGGTGCATTTTGTAAGCTTTTCTTAAAAGCTGAATTATGACTTCCTTCTCGACTTTTTGTACATATTGTTTTTGTAAGAGTTTGGTTTATGTCTTCTGTATATTTCCATTCTTGGAGGGTGGGTGTCTGTTTTATGATCACGGATACACTCTGAGGCCTTTCTATCAGTATCAAGTGAGACAATGTCCAAGGCTTTTTATGAAATGTTCTTTTAATTCGGGATACATACCTGACATATAGAGAATACATTGGGTAAGTTTAAGAAACTCTCCATGGTGACTTTTTGAAGCTAAGATATAAGTTTTTGGAAGTTGCACTTTGCTCTTTACCAAAAAGGGGAGCGGTTGGGCAGTGTTATTTAGAAGTTAAGACTGAAGTTGCCACAGCTCTTGAGTCTCCACAGAACTATTTAGGATTTTGGACTAGGTGGGGTGGGGGGTGGGCAGCAGCAATGATTCAGTTTCGCAGGCAAATTTTGGACTTTGGAGGGTCCAAAAGTTTTGTTTTAGTATAAGTTTATCTTCAATTTCCAAATAAATGGGTTGAGCTCAACAGGTTAGAATTCCGGAATGGTTTTTAGGCTGGCTGACCTGTTTTGGTTAACGTCGTCATCTTTTACTATGATTAGCTCTTCTTTTGGAGTTAGGTTGTTGATCAAGTTACTGCTTCAATAGGCTTTGGTTTTTTCAGTTTTATTGATGAAGCTTTGACTCCCACGCCTTT
Source organism: Escallonia herrerae (assembly GCA_033070095.1). Lineage (NCBI taxonomy): Eukaryota > Viridiplantae > Streptophyta > Magnoliopsida > Escalloniales > Escalloniaceae > Escallonia > Escallonia herrerae. Next base: position 28,649 of record JAVXUP010001632.1, on the reverse strand, counting down.
CTCTTGGGTCTCTTCACTTTTCTAGAGGACACTCCACTAGCACGCCTCCCTTTTTGTCTTTATATTATTATGATTGTGCGTATCGTGGATAAACATAAGTGGTACTATGAAATAGATATGTTGTTGGCAACTGATTGAGAGATTTTCTAATGTTTGAAAGAAAAATATACGTATGTGTCTGTAGTTGCAAATTGTACATCTAAATTCAGTAACAAATTGACTTCTTTGAGCTACTCTTGAATGGTTTTTCTCGACGCTTTACTGCTTTACTTGTAATATTTTCTCTCAGGTCAAATTAGGGGAGCCTGGATATAAAGAAAGGTATTATTCTGAGAAATTTGGTTTATCAGACCCTGAGGAGATTGATGAAGTTAGAAGAAAATTAGTAAGTTCCATAAATTCAAAGTATCCTGTTTCAACTAACGTTATTAATGCAAGTGTCTTTCGTGTATCCCATATTCTGCAGTCCTTTTCTTTCTTTTTTCAGCATCTCACGATTTTATCTTGTTTAGGCAATTGAATTGCTCTCTCTCTCTCTCACACACACACACATACCCCCCCGACTCCCGCACCCCACTTCTGGTCCCTCATGGGCAGATTTCTTCATCTTTTTGATTTGTTGCTTTTTTTTTGGACTATTCAACATACATCGCACATGACCTATATGTCCTTTTAGATGCATACCACGAAAGATATACGAGGCTCAAGTGGCAAAACTACCCTCTACCTATGGCAAGCTAGAGTACCAAAGTCCCTCTTGTACAATCGGTGTTTTCGTTGTCCAAAGGAATGCTTTTGCGATGCTAAATGAAGAATAGCTCAAGATGTGTCAACACCCAACTCAACATCTCCTCCACAAACCTAGATGCGCCTTCACCCGCCTCCATTACCGATTAGAACCACCGTGAAGCCATCAACCACCATTAAAACACTCTGAACCCCCATGAACAATCTAGTTGGGATGGCTAGGATTGGGACGCACCACATCGATGGTGGAGATGAACGGAGGGGGTCTCAACTTCAGTTATTGAGGGGATATGCTGATAGGAGAAGGGTGGTGGTGGGGATATGATTTGAAGGTACTGATCAGGGGGGAGCCAACAATCAACGGTGACAGAGGCTGGCAGTGGCTGGAAGGTGGTGGTAGCGGCGGCGACCGGATGTCGGTTGACGTGGCAGTGGCTGGGTGATGGTGGTTGAGGCTGAGTGTGGTGATGGTGGTGGATAGGTTAGGATTTTGAAGAGTTTGAGAGAGAAGGAAGAGAAATTTAGAAAGTTAAGATCTAGCTTTTCAATTTTATCCCTTAAGTAAACACGGTCTTCCCAAAATACCTTCCTACTAACGGCTTCTCTAACACCGGTTATTTCAACGGTGACTTCTGTAAAGATAGAAGATGTAGGGAGAAATTGTTAAAATTGCCATAGGTTAAGGCCACTTAACGCAATATATAGATAAACTTGAATAGCTTCATATATGAGGACAATGTTTCATCATGTTTTCACTTCTAAATGAATATAGCATGAAGTTCGATGCTTATTGCTTTTGCATAGTTAATGGATGTATGGATTACTATCTTTAGGATCCCAGGATGATGCAAGTTGTCACTGCAGGTTTTGCATTATGTGGAAGGATTGTGTTGGGTTTGTCATTACTACTATCAAGGCGTCTGCTCTTGGCAATGGTTGGTATCATTCTAATTGACAATTGAAAACTTATGCCTCCTTGTGTCCTTTTTTCCTTAATTTGTAGATAAAGTGTGCTTGTCTCGGTGTGGTTGTGATGTAAGCATTAAAGATTGTCATGGGAAAGCTCGTCCACCAAAATTGAGTTTTATATGTGGATGGACGCGATAAATTTGTACAGGCTTGAGACAAAGTAAAAAGGAAAAGGAAAAAGGGTTATCAAGGCTCTTACGTGCGTGACGCTCCACATCACTTGGTCAACTATGTCAAACACTTTATAGAAATGCATGAAGTGTACTTCTAACCTATATTACCAGGACTCTTTGTAATGCTTTAACTATCCTTGTCGCTTCTCCTCGGATACGCCACTAGAATACTATATTATTGTGTTTCTTTTGTTTGCTTTAAGATGAGATACATTCCCAATTCAAAATATGTGTATTAGACTATCATATAGATCCATTTGCCTTCTCTAGAGAATTAGATGAATCTGACATCTATCATAACCGCCACTCATCTTAGTTCATGTAACATAGCTTCTAACTGCTTTTTAGTAATGAAGTACAGGAGCTTCATGCAGCTTGTCATTTAGTTGTTGAGAGTCGAGACTGTCTCATTCATGCAAAATTGAAACCAGTCTACTGGAACACATGAATTTAATTCAAGGACATCAGACAATCAGGACTAGATCTTGACTTGATTGAAAGCATGCATAATTCAATCCAAGTAGTAGTTGCTCCAATGTCCAATCTCATTGCCTTTTTAACAGATCAAGCCTTAGAAGACTTGACAAAGTCATAGCATGTTTGCATATTAGCAGATTGGCCAAGCACCTACACTCTATTGCTTCTTACCATTTGAGCATGGATTTTGGATCTGTTTATTCATATTAGGTTGAGCAAGCACATTTTGGCAATCACTCATATTTAAGCAAGGACGTCTGGGCCTCTATTCACCCTTGTCCTGTAAAGATCACAATTCATCATCATCAATCTCTGCCAATCAATCAAAGGCCATGTTAGTGAGTCAAGACCTAACTAAAGCAGATTGACCAGGAGTCAAATCTACTCAAGAATTTTTGGTATATATTCTGATTAGGGTAGCAAATTTACAAATGCCTTACGTCGCTTAACCCAGCAACATGACTTTCTAAAACGCAGCAGGACTGAGAACATGTACAATTGATACATTTTAACAAAATGAGGCAAGTTTAGACATGGTGCAATAATATCAAATCTGACAGTTCGAATATTGGGTTTCTAGAGAGAGAAGCTCACAAACAGATTTATGTCCTCTGGCGGTGTTGCTTGATACCCTAGCTGTGAGGTTCAGGAGTAGATTATGTGTGTCGCACTGGTCACTGTTACAACTCATTCTTTTAATGTTTGTTTCAGGTTTTACCCGTCTCATTATGCCCCATTTGCTTCTGATCTGAAAGATTTAGCTGATCTTGAAATCATGTTTTTCCCTGGTGTACCGTTTAAACCCTTTGATCAGCTCATGGGAACGCTACCAGCTGCAAGGTCTGCTTTTATGTGTCTAAGTTATGCATGTAGTGTCCATTCTTTTGCTTGCCCTTTGGCTTTTGTGCAATATACGGTGATGTGAGCAAGTTATTTATGCTTTCCCGTGCTACAGTTCAAGTGCTCTGCCTGAAAAATACCGGGACCTGATGACTGATCAGTCCTCACCAATTCATGAGTTCTACCCTTCTGGTATATTCTTTGACCATTAAATTTCAGGATATCAACCTTATTTAACAATCTCTCTCTCTCTCTCTCTCTCACTCACTCACTCACTCACTCACTCACTGTGTTGGGCTTTTCGTATGTGTAGATTTTGAAATTGACATGAATGGAAAGCGTTTTGCATGGCAGGTAGTGGTTTATCATCCTATTATTGTCTACCATGTAGATGCAGAGCATTTTTAATTTCATTGTTCCACTAGCTGAAGCTTTCCTTGTTTCTGTTTCTTGTTTGTTTTTTTTTTTTTGGGTATTTTTTCTTAGTGTCTTTTGTTTTGAACTCAGGGTATTGCCAAACTACCATTCATTGATGAGAGGAAACTGCTTGCTGAAACGAAGAAAATTGAAGACACTTTAACGGTTAGAATATGATTTGTGACCACTTTTCTGGTTTCTGCCTATGTAAAGCAAACTGTGGTACACTGGAATGAGTAACTTGTATAGTTTATAGAAAAAGAGAAGTATAAGCTAGAGCATGCTAAGATCCGTAGCTACATGTGCTTCTTGTTGGAGCATTGTGAATGGCTGTTGGTGATTTCTAGGGCCTTGCTGTTTGAGAGTTTAATCTTAGTGGCTGCATCTTTAAGTCATGGCCAGATATTAATTGCAGGGTTCTCCAGTTTCTTATCACGCTTCCGCTCTGGAACCTTCTCCAAATCTTTGTACCCGCTCCCGCTGCCACTGCCACTGCCACTCCCACTCCCACTCCCACTCCAACACTCCCTATTCCAGTGACACCTCCTCGCTTTCTGACCTATTGATCTACCATTTCTGCATTTCTTTATATTCTGTTGAACACGGTTCCCTGAGAAGTAAGATCTTTCGGTGCCAGCTAAACGAGGCTAGATGAAGTAGATTTTATGGTCTTCTTAGTAATGAACAGAGTATGTTACTAACCTTCTCATTCAATTATAATTGAAGAATTTACTCTCTTACCTCTTAACACTGAATGAGTGTCTTCCTCGACGCAGCAGGAAGATCAATTCCTTGTTTATGTTTCGCAGATTTTGTGAGCCTCCTGATTTGGGAAGTAATTACCTTACTCATGTTTACATTGGCTGGAGTCGATGATGATTAATAAACTTCAGTTCTAAAAACGTTTTGCTTTTTGTTTATTTAGCTGTTTCAGTACCTTTGTTGATTCCCCTTTTAGGTGTTAATTTTTTCCCATGCGGGATGTTTTGCAGAAAGCTTTACTACAATGCGTCGACTTCTTAAGTGATGCACTGACTCTCTCTATCTCTCTTTCTTCACTCTATCTTTCTGAGGCTTCCTTTATTCTATTAGTGATTTGTCTTGAGGTATATACACACTAATTGACAGGGGTTAGGGGTAAAGTGATTCGTTATTGTAAGGCTGAGTTTGGAAATAACGGAATTCCAATATAAGCCCTTGTTTGTACCATTTGACTAGCCGGTAACTTGTGGTCCTCCTTGTGCAACCTTTGGAGATGGATCAAATGATGACTCAATCACAAAGGGGCTGTATTTTTAGCGTTTTTGTTTTGTGTTTTCATTTTCGTGCTTTTCGTATTCAGTTAGAAAATACGCTCCTGTACTTTTATCATTTTCACCAGAAAAATTTTAGCTACTATTTTTGACATTGGGTTAAGTTTGGGTGGAAAAAGCTGAAAATACCTCTGAGGTGTTTTCAGTTTTTTGTCACTGTTTGAGTAATTTTACCCAAAACGAGAACAGAAAATGATAAAAGTACACAAAAAAGAATCTTTTTTATCATCATTGCAAAAAAAGGAAATGAAAATGGTAAAAGTACGGGCCCAAAGTTATTCAATGCTTGATTTTTGCCCCTTACCAAAAGTCAATCAGTCTGTAGATCTTAAGCTGTTTGCAAGAAATCAGCCAAGTCAATCAGTCCCTTTTAACTACATTCAAGACTATGGCTTTGAGGCCCCCTCTAGTTTCTCTTCCTTCACTGAGAACATTTCATAATATAATAATCTCTGACCTCTTCGACGTCGGGTCTTGCACCCTTTAAAAGCAGTAGATCCATTTAGAATTGTTTCTCTGTGTGCAATCACTACTAAATTAATCCTTTCCAGGCTGTTTTTGTTTAAACTCCTATGCCATGCTCTTTTGGGTTTTATCTATGCCCGGTCATTGAACTAAGCCTGCTAACTTAATTGAGTCACGTAATTAAATACAGAAAATGGCCATTGATTGCTTTTGGTTGCTACTTTTGTCTGTAGTGGTGGACCATATGAAACTCTTGGAAGAGTTATGTCTATGTTTCTTTTACTTCTCTATGCAATTTATTTTAGCTTTTTTCCTATGTTATAATTTACTCTCCTTTAGATTATCTTTTACGGATCAGATGATGTTAAAGCAAAAAGCACTGGCCATAAGGTACATGTTCCCAATGTCATGCTCATCCATGGTTCTTTTTTGTAGGAGGAAGAAAGAGTTCGAAACAGTGTGATGTTCGATTTGTTATATGTCCATCCTTATAATAGTCTGGCTCCACAAATTGTTGCATACTACAATTATTATTGTCAGATGCCTCCTAACCAAAAATTTGTGTGGGAAATTGATACACATGCTAGGTTGGTTGTTCTCTTTAGTTTAGTTCATTCTACTACGATTATGGTGATCTTAGGCTGTATTTACAACTTCAAACTGCCGCAATTGTTTTGCAGTGGGGGAATGAATGGATTCCTTTGGTTATGTCAGAGAAATGGGTGGATAATATCAGTTCCTTCCCCCATTGGTGGACTAGAAGCCATAATGGATAACCAAGTTTTGTAAGTAATATTGTTCCTTTTAATATAAGAAACTTGGTATGACTTTGCTGAGTCGGTGGATTGTCGTTTTGCAGAAATGTTACCTACCTGAATCCACCTGCACATAAACATATTCCAGAGCCTCCCGAAGGAGTAGTTATGCCTAAAATGGTATGTGCAGATTGTAGGCTTTAAAAATGGTAGTTACTTTGGCCCTTGGCTGTATTGTTGATCTGTCCCATCAGCCAAGGCTACCCTGTATTCTATTGTTTCAACTGTAGTATTTTGGTGAGTTTCTGGTGAATATTATGTGCCCTATATGTGCTTCCCTAAGAAAGTGTTCTCGCACTCGATGCAGGTTTTGAAACCATTGGACATAAAACCTTTGCCTGTCCTATGGCATGAAGACTACGGTGGCAGGCGCCAGCAAAGCAGAGACAGGTCTCTCTCTCTGTCTGATCCTTGGGATTACGAACCATGAAAAGAAGTTGATATATGTGCTCATTTTTTATGACTTTTTGGTGATAGATGAGCTCGATATACATTGTCATGATAAGGGTAGCTAATATATGTTAAACCATCGTAACTGATAGTACTTGAAAATAAATGGTTTGTTTACTGTAGAGGTCTCTGAATCATTTATTGTGCCAATTTGATAATTGTAAAAGGTAGATATCAGATTTTAGTCTTGTATTATAGTTATAATTAATTCTCTCCGTCTGTTCTCCATTAAAGAGTCGACAGGGGGCTACTTTTTGTGTAGTTTTTTTATTATTTTCAGTACACTATCAAAATTCTTTTGACAATCTGTCGCCTAATAGATCATCTTTTTGAGAATCTTCTTTATTTGTTCTTTAGAGGTGTAGTGTGGGGTGAAGGGACTAAATTTGTTGATCATTTCGATGAGTGGAGGATACTGGCTTTCTTGTATAGTTGGACTCGGTTTGAACACGGTTCAGGGGCCATTTGGTATTAAATCTTAACATGTTGGTTGAATTTTCATTGATATGACTACCACATGCAACTCATCTTAAGATATTTATTGTTTATGATTTTATGCATTTGCATACTTTCCAGGCCACATGTACCTGGGGCAATATCTGGCTCCCTGCTGGGTGAAGCTGCCCATCGGCTGCTTAAGAACACACTTAATATCAAACCCAATGGGACATCATCTGGAGTGTTGGAGCAAATATCCTACCGAAATTCTGCAGGAAACCATGTAGTACACAGGCCAAGGCCAGCTGGACCGTCCGGGTATGAAAAGGGATTCTTTGAGGACCCAAATTCCTTCCATGGACATCGTCCTCGGGGCGTGATGGATACTCCTAGGTTTGCTGGCCCTCACAATGAATTCCAAGGCAATAGGCTGAACTTCAGGGCACAAGAGAGGATTTTATATCAAGAAAAGTATAACAACTTGAGAAATGGGATGTCTAATATGGCAATTGAAGGTGCTAGTAGAACGAGGTCGCCCGCAGTGATGGCTCCGAGGATGCCAAATTCAGGGCAGGTATTAAACACTCATCACCAGTTTGTGCAGAACGTGGGTCCTCCTCCATCACCACCTACTAGGTGGATCAGCAAATTTTCAGCTGGAAATTCTGGGATGAACGAGAAGCAAGTGAAGAAGGTTTATCAGGTTAAGAGCAGGGTGTCGCAGAGTTCTACTGATAACGGATTTCAACAGTGATGCAGGTACATTCGAACTTGATTTTAATCAAGGCTGACAAACATGTGCAGTTTTGAGTTTCCTTTCTCAGGCTCCAGATGTGCACTTCATCTAAGGATATCTACCCCGAGTAGCTCCAGTCAACAGCATATCTTCTGCTGCGAGAAAGTTGAACCTTTCTGAAGTTGTATATGGGATTTCTTTGTATGTAAATCTCCGTAGGTTCATACTGGTTGGAAGAAAAGAGCTCAACTTGAAGGTCAGGTTTGGGTTTCCTCTTTCTTCTCCTCCTTGGGGTTTCAAGAGTAAATGTGTAGGCTTACACCTCCCCGGGTTCTCTCTCTCTAGTGACTGCTCGTGGGTATGAATCTGCTATAGTTCCGACCTCTTTTCATGGATTAGGAACAGTGAGGAAACACGCCACGACAGCTCTTATGATTTCAGGACCAGGGAATAACTGCTTTGAATGCATTTATCTTCACCGGTACTTCCACAAAGAGCCCCTTTGTATCAATATCAGTTAGACGTTTTTAGTCTTCAAGCATGTATTAAAAGACGAAAGTGCATTTGTTGTTTCTCCTTCTTTCTCGTCGAACTTGGTTACAGCTTAGTCAACCACGGCATGTTCGTGTTGTCACTTTTCATGTCCTCAAAGGGAAGATCATGGAATTGGGGCGATTGTAGACTTTTTTGGATAGAATATGAATCTCTAGTATTTCTTCGTTTTGATTCAAAGGATTGTTTCTTCTTGACTTTATATGTATCTCTATGGGTACCATGTCATTCTCGCGATTGACATTAGCGGAACTACTACTGTTCGGTTGGGCTTTATGGGAAAGACAAAACAAAACAAAGGGGCAAATTGCAAACATCACCTAACAAAACAAAGGGGCAAATTGCAAACATCACCCTGTGGCCACCACACCTTCACCACCACCAAATTAGCCCATCCACCACCATCACCATATGTAATCCCCCAGTCAACCATCCTAACCCGTCGGCTCTCCAGGTCACCACCAAAACCCCTGCTGCCATTGCCCAATCTCCTCATCTACATCACTGTTGAGCCATGGCTGCAACCAGTCTTCCTCGTTGTCCCGCCACCACCAATGCAGCCCTCTCCAACACCGCCACCCAAGTCCACCACGACTAAATCTGGTTCGATCATTGCAAATCTGTTAAATTGCAAAGGCAATTTCTTCGGGTTTTGAGAAAATGGGCGATGGAGAGGGAATACAAATTTGTAAGGGGTAAATCGAATGTTTTCTCTATTTTGATATGGTTTTTGACAAATGCAACACAATTAGCCCCACATGGGGCCGTTTACAAAAAATGGAGTGGAAGACGTGATTTTGCTACTTGCCCAAACTACAAAGGGCCTGTACGCTAATTACCCAAGCGTGAACTAAGAGATATCACTAATAATATATTGGATCTTCAAGAATTTTCTCTTTTAATTTGGCAGTCATTAATCCTGCTATGCATGGTTTTCTTCTTGCCATTACTACCACAGGGGCGAAACTAAGAATATTTGTTAAGAGGGGCCAAGTAAAAGATATCATAAAAACAGAAGAAATAAGTCCATAAACAGTGACTATTTGCATTGTTTAATTGAAAAGTAAAAGTTAAGCTAACAAATGGTTTGTGTATGAAGAAACCTTTAAGACCGTTGGAAACAAAACAAAAAAAAAAAGCATTTTTTACTCATATTTATTATTAAAAAGTATTAAATGGACACCAATAAAAATGATTTTTTCTTGCAAAAAGAAATGAAAATCAATTTATCAAGGAAATTATTCTAACTAATGTTAACTCGTCAATCGAAGGAACTCATAACGCGGGCTTATACAAAAGGAATTGATGTTTCAGCTCCACATATAGTCATTTGAGCCCCATTTTTGCCGCTAAAAGTCTTTCAAGTATCATGACGTAATTATTATTATTTTTTTTGATCAAAGGTCCTTTGTATTCATTTAATCTCAAACAACAAGTACAAGGTATTCACATTATGAACATTTCCTCGTGAAATGGCATCTTCTATTGCTATATACATCAATCTAACGAAATTTTCTTAGTATCCAGTCCCCAACTAGCTATGGAGTAGCTCTTCTTCCAGTTGGAGGTTCTATAATTTATCTATTGTCTTATCACCTGCATATAGGTCTTATCACCTGCATATAGCCTTCCCCTGTGGCTTGTTTATGTTCAAATATTCTAGCTTTCCTTTCAATCCAAATCCCATAAGTAATCACAGCAATTAGGAGCTTGCATAGTCTAGCATAAAGGCTTTTCCCTCTGCATATGGTTGTTGTGTGCCCAAGGAACTGCTGCCATGAGTCTAAAGATATATTCAGCTGCATTTTTCTAAATGCTTCTCTCCATAGACTTTGTGCAAATGAACATTGCACAAATAAATGGTCCTCTGTCTCGAGATGTCTTTGGCACATTACACATTGATCCTCTTGGATAACATTCCAGGCCTTTAATTTGGCCTTGGTTCTTAATCCTCATTTGCACAGTAGCCATAAGATCAAGGCACATTTGTATATATGTCCCTTAAACCAAATCAATTTCCACCAAGCAGTATTAGGTGCTCTAGTTCTTATCCCTTCCCAAGCAGTTTTAATGCTAAACTCCCCCTTAGGACTGAGCTTCCATGTAATTTGATCTTGATGATGCACATTAGGCGCATAGAAGTTAGTCAGTAACTTGTTGACTCTTTTTAGCTCCTCTGACCTACCAAGCAGTAGTTTCCAAGCACCATTCTGAACAATGTCATTTACCTTTGCATTGAGGGGAAAACCAGAGTCATAGACTAGTCTTTGTCCATATTGCTCAATTAGAGGATCCTCCATAATCCATCTATCTAACCAAAGCCATGTGAGCTCTCCATTTCCCACCTTATAGTGAATATACTTGGTAAATGTATCTATGATGTTCATAATTTTGCTTCGAGTCCATGATAAACATACATGTGGTTTAAAGGTCCATATATGCTTCTCATTTATAATGAAAATGTGGCACCATTTCACCCATAAGGAATCTTTCTTATGAGCTAAATCCCGTAAGTGCTTACAAGTAGCAGCTTTGTTCCACTCCTCCACTCTCTTGATGCCCAAACCCCCTTCCTTTTTAGGTAGACACATAGGTCCTTTCATGCAACCTTGGTCCCTGTACATTTAATATCCTTTCCATGCCAGAGGAATCTTAGTTTCCCTTCTATCTATGCAATGATCTTCTTAGGGATAATGAATATTGAACACCAATATACATACATGCTGCTCAATATAAAAATAGTTAACTGCAACCTCCCAGCATATGACAATGACTTAGTAGACCAACATGAGATTTTCTTTGTTAGTTTCTCCATTGGGACCTTGCAGTCTTTGTACTGTAGTTTGGTGGAAATTAGAGGCACTCCAAGGTAAGTAACTGGCAAGTTTTCCCTAGGAATACCAATAAGAGCTACTAGTATCTCTGCATTTGCACTGTCCACTCCAGCTAGAAACATTAAGCTTTTATTTAGATTAGGAGACAGCCCAGGTAACAGTTCAAACTCAACCAATGCTTGTCTAATTAGCCTGATAGTACTTTGTTCAACCTTAGCTAGGAGGAATAAATCATCTGCAAAGCACATATGATGTATCTTTAATTCCTTGCATTTTGGGTGATATTCAAAATCTCTATGCTGTGCATATGTATTCATAAGTTCTGAGAACACTTCCATGACCAGCAAGAAAAGGTAAGGAGATATAGGACCTCCTTGCTTAAACCTTTTGCACTTCCAAAAAAACCCCTCCACATTTCCATTAAGGCTAATGGAAAATCTTGCAGTGGATACACATTGCATAATCCAATCAAAAAATTTAGGAGGAAATCTCATCACTTCCATTACCATCCTTAAAAAATTCCAGCCCACTGAGTCATAAGCTTTTTGCAGATTTACCTGAAGCACACATCTAGGTGTAGCTCCATCCTTGTGATAATTCTTGATTATTTCTTGCATTAGGAGATGTTGTCAGCAATGGATCTCTTGGTTATACTTATCAACTGCGGAAGGACCCTTTTAATTCTAGCAAATAAGATTTTTGACAAACATTTGTATAGCACATTGCAACAAGCTATTGGTCTGAAGTCTTTCATGGTGTTTGGCAAGGAATTTTAGGTAACAATGTCAAGGTTGTGCTATTGAAGAATTTGATATTTTTGCTTTTGTTGAGCATTTATTTCACAGCAACAATCACCTCTTTTCCCACTATAGTTCAGTTCTTTTGGTAGAACTCAGCAGTAAAACCATCTAGTCTTGGAGCTTTATTGACTTTAAATGAGAACATTGCTTCCTTTACCTCTTGTTCACAAATTGGAGCTATAAGCATACCTTGTTCTTCTTCTGATATATGTTTATAGATTATATTGAGTAATTTGGCTTTTTCATTTGTAATGCTAGGCACTGGTTTTCCCAAGAACTCAGAGAAGTACTGAATTGCATGTAGATGCACATCTTTTGCCCTTTAATCTTTAAGCCTTCCTCATTACTTATTGCCATCACCTTATTATGTCCCCTGTGAATCAGCATTTTTTTTTGTAGAAGTATGCTGTGTTGCTATCACCAATGTTGACCTGTTGATTTTGATGTTTCTAGACTTATTATCTCTAACATTAATCTGACAACATTATTAAGATAAATATTTCAAGATTAATCTTAATCAAACAAAGACAAGATCTTGACATGGACAAAGCTTGAACTTGGACTTGGACTCGGGATTTAAAGACTTGGACTACATTGAAGATGCAAGAACGTGAAGTCTATTTTTCTTTGTTAGCATTTCTAAGTTCTTCATAAAAGATATGACAGAAATTCTAGTAAAGAACCAAAATATTTTAGTCGAAGCCAAAATGTTTTAGTCAAAGCAAAATATTTTAGTCGAAGCCCAAATGTTTTGGTCGAAGCAAAACTTTTAGTCGAAGCAAACCTTTTAGTCGAAGAAAAACTTTTACTCGAAGCCAAATATTTTAGTCAAAGCCGAATGTTTTAGTTGAAGCCAAAAATGTTTAGTCGAAGCCAAAATTTTTGTCGAAGTCAAATGTTTTAGTCGAAGCAAAACTTTTAATCGAAGCCAAACTTTTAGTCGAAGTCAAATGTTTTAGTCGAAGCCAAACTTTTAGTCGAAGCCAAATGTTTTAGTCAAAACCAAAATGTTTTAGTCGAAGCGAAACTTTTAGTCGAAGCCAAAAAGTTTTTAATCGACTGATTTGTTTTCGAATCCTTTTTTTTGGGCTTTCCCTTCCTAGCGGTTTACTTCCATTACTTGTATAAAAAGGGGTTCTTGAGAGCATTTAATACACCTCTCGCGAATCTTTTTTATACTCTCAAAAATCATCTCAAAAACACTCTCTCATCTTGATCTCTTATTCTCATTTATTCTCTATTGAGTGAGTTCATCTTTGAGATAGTTCTTTGTAAGCTTTTTGGTTTGGTTCTTGAAAGAATATAGATCTTCCCACCTAAGAAGGCTTAGTCTTAGTTTATTCATTGTAACATCTACTCAAAAAGGAGCTTGTTTGTTGTATTCAAATTGTAAATCTCTTTTCATTTGTGAACTGTTGGAAACCTTGGAAGGGTTTCGAGAATTGTACTGCGGTTTGAGCTAGCACCCGGAGCTAGCTGGTTTAGTGAAAGGCTCGAGTAGGTCTCCCTTGTGTGGAGTGCTCAAGGACTAGACGTAGGCTGGTGGAGTCGAACTAGTATAAATCTCTATGTTGAATTTATTATTGTTATATCTGTCATCTCTGTAATCTCAATTTTAATTTATACTTAAAGTTGAAAAACACCTATTCACCCCCTTCTAGGTGTATTTAGGGACCCACAAGTGGTATCAGAGCCGTGTGCTCTGATATTTTTCTGTGACTTAATTGTCAAGAGCTAAAGATCACATTATGGAAGAAGGATCAGCAACCACCAGGCCACCCTTGTTGAAGAATGACAACTACAGCTACAGGAAAAATTGTATGAGGAATTTTCTGAGGCAGGATACACATGTGTGGTATGTTATAGAAAATGGTCCTATAATTCCGATGAAGGATGGACCGGATGGAACCAAGATTTCGAAAGGAATTCTTGAAATAGACACTCATGAGGCACAACTTTTCTCCATGGATGATAAAGCTAAGAACATTATCAGCTGTGGCCTTGACATGAATGAGTACAATTGAGTCTCAGCATGTGAGACAGCTAGAGAAATGTGGAGGTTGTTGGAGGTTACTTATGAATGAACAAATGAAGTAAAAGAGACCAAGATCAACATGTTGGTCCAGCAGTATGAGGCCTTCAAGATGAAGGAGTACGAGTCCATAAATGAGATGTACTCCAGATTCACACTCATTATAAATGGATTGAAGCTTTTGGGTAAAATCTACCCAAAAAAAGAAGTTGTCTGAAACGTTCTCAGATCTCTTCCAAAGAGATGGGAAGCAGAACTCACAGCCATTCAAGAGGCAAAGGTCTTGAATGTGCTGAAGCTTGAAGAATTGGTAGGGTCTCTAATGACTCATGAAATTACAATGAAAATTCATGACGAAGAAGAAACCACCTCTAAAAAGAAGAACTTAGCTCTTAAAGCTGAGACCTCTCATGAACTTGCAGAGAGCAGCGACGATTCTGATCCTGAAATGGCTCTCATCACTCGAAAGTTCAAGAAGTTTATCACAAGAAAGCAAGATTAGGAGAAATCCTACAAACCAATCACATCAGAGAAATAACAGTGATTGGAATGTAAAGGAAAATCCTGATGCTAGCTATGAATGCGGTAGAATTGGGCATATCAAAAAATATTGTCCGCAACTCAAGAATAAGGCTGCAAGCAGCAACAGTCGAGACTTCAAAGAAAAAAATTTCAACTCCAGAAAAGCTCTGCTGACTTGGGATGACTCTGATGAAAGTGACAAAGAAATTAGCGAAGATGATGACGTAGCTCAACTTTGCTTCATGGCCAAAGATGATAATTCCAAGGTAATCTTTGAAAATCCTTATTATAATGAACTTAAGTTAGCTTTTCTCGAACTCAGTAAAAATTATAAAAAGTTAAAAGTTAAAAATTTTAATCTAAAAAATAAGGCTCTTTCTTTGATAAGTACTGTTGAAGAGTTGCGAAAAGGAAGAGTTGCAAGAAAAGATTGAATTTTATATCTCTGAAAATGTTTCTTTAGAAAATAATCTGAATGCTTCTAAGAAGGAAAATTCTCTTTTGTCTTATGAAATCCAATCTCTCAGAAAAGTAAAAGTTCAGTTGAAAACGAATCCTTAAAATCTCAACTGGAAGATATTTCTACACAAAAAATAAATTTAGAAAAGGAGATTGAAGATATGAATTTTACTCTTTCAAAATTTACCCAAGGAAGAGAGAATTTGGATATTCTTTTGGGAAGACAAAGATGTGTTTTTGAGAAAATTGGAATCGGTTACAATCCTTCAAAGAAGCAAAAGGATTATAAAAATTTCTTTAACAAAAATTTAGCTTCCTGCTCTCCGTTCACACTCTGTACAGTATGTAACAAGAAATGACACTTAGTTAAAAATTGTCCTTTTAATGCTGTTAAAAATCAGTCATTCTCTTCTATTACAAAGAATAAAATGAAACAAGTTTGGGTGCCAAAATCTTGTTTATCTAATCTTCCAAGACCCAAGAAAGTGTGGGTACCTAAAGGAACGAAACCAGAATCTGTTGTAGGTATGCTTGAAAGCAAAGGTAGATTACAACAAATGAATTCTCGGCAGCGGGTGTTCAAGGCATATGATAGGTGATCGCTCTCTCTTCTCACAAATCACCCCGAAGAATGGAGGACTTGTTACCTTTGGAGACAACTCAAATGGGAAGATCATCGGTAAAGGTAAAATTAGCACCAGTTCTATATCTATCGATAACATATATTTGGTTGACGGTTTGAAGTTCAATTTGATAAGTCTCAGTCAACTAATCGATAATGGACACAAAGTTTAGTTCGAAGGCGATAAATGCCTAATCAGTCATGTCTCAAATGGAGGTACTTTGGTTGGTGAGAGAGATGATAATATCTATACTATATCTTTTGATTCATCTGATTCTTCTCATGAAGTTTGTCTTTCTGCTCAACAAAATGATATTTGGTTGTGGCATCGTAGATTAGGTCATGGATCTAATCAAGAAACTTCTCTCGAAAGAGCTTGTCAAAGGATTACCAAAGTTAAAGTTTGTCAAGGATAAGGTTTGTGATACCTGTCAATATGGTAAATAGTCAAAAATATCTTTTCATGCCAAAAATGTTCCACCTCTTGCCCTCTTCAACTTCTTCATTTAGATCTTTTTGGCCCTACGAGAAATGCCAGCCTAGGTGGAAAATTTTATGCCTTTGTCATTGTTGATGATTTTTCTAGATACACCTGGGTTCTTTTTCTAACTCATAAGGATGAAGCGTTTGAAATTTTTTTCAGTCTTGTTAAGCAGCTTCAAAATGAGAAGGAGTTGAAGCTTGTAAAAATTCGAAGTGATCATGGCGGTGAATTTGAAAAAGATTTTATTCCTTTTTGTATACAAAATGACATTTCACATGAGTTTTCTGCTCCTCGGACACCCCAACAAAATAGGGTTGTAGAGAGAAAGAATCGTACTCTGCAAGAAATGGCCAGAGCCATGCTTCATGAAAACTCTCTGCCAAAATATTTTTGGGTTGAAGCCGTCAGCACTTCTTGTTACGTGTTGAACAGAGTACTCATTAGACCGATTCTTGATAAAACTCCTTATGAACTGTTCTCAAATTGAAAACCAAAAATAGATTATTTCAAGGTTTTCGAATGCAAATGCTTTATTTTGAACAATCGTGAGAACTTGGGAAAGTTCGATGCAAAATCTGACGAGGGAATATTTCTTGGTTATTCATTAAAAAGTAGAGCATATAGAATCTATAACCGTAGAACTATGACAGTTGAAGAATCTATGCATGTAGTATTTGAAGAATCTAACGTTGAAAAATCAAGTAAGAATGCAGGCGATGACAGTGAAGAACTCTCCCTGGACTTGAACAACAAACTTAATGTCTCCTCAACTGAGGGGGAGTGTTCAAAATCTTCTCACAATAATAGTGACGAGACTCTGCCACTTCCAAAAAGCTGGAGATACTCCTCCAGTCATTACATTAGAACAAGTCATAGGTAATGTGGAACGGAGAGTTACAACACGGTCTACGATAAATATTTTTTGTGCGGATTTTGCTTTTCTTTCTCAAATAGAGCCTAAAAATATCTCAGAGGCTCTAAAAGATTCTGAGTGGATTCTTGCCATACAAGATGAATTGAATCAATTTGAGAGAAGCGATGATTGGTCACTAGTTCCGGCTCCTGTTCAACAAAAGGTCATTGGAACAAAGTGGATTTTTCGAAACAAACTTGATGAAGATGGTCATATTGTTCGTAACAAAGCTAGACTAGTTGCTCAAGGATACAATCAAGTCGAAGGGGGTTGATTTTGATGAAACCTTTGCCCCAGTGGCTCGACTTGAAGCTATCCGAATGCTTTTGGCATTTTCATGTCATATGAACTTTAAACTTTTTCAAATGGACGTGAAAAGTGCCTTATTGAATGGGGGTAATATAGGAGGATGTTTTTGTTAAACAACCTCCCAATTTTGAAAATGAAAAATACCCTAATCATGTTTTTAAGCTGAAAAAGGCTTTGTACGGTCTTAAACAAGCTCCTTGAGCTTGGTACTAGCGTCTTAGTAGCTTCCTCATTGATCATGGATTCTCTCGTAGCAAAGTTGATACTACTCTGTTTATGAAAATTCGTAATTTGCACATTTTAATAGTTCCAATATATGTTGATGACAGTATTTTTGGTGCCACTAATAGTGATCTATGCCAAGAGTTTGCTGAGAATATGCGCAGAAAATTTGAGATGAGCATGATGGGAGAACTTACCTTTTTCCTTGGACTTCAAATCAAGCAGTTAAAAGAAGGAATTTTTATAAGTCAGTCTTAGTATACACGGGAGCTTTTGAAAAGGTTTGGCATGGATAATGCTAAACCTAGAGGCACCCCTATTTCTCCCAGCGTTAATCTTGTCAAAGATGAAAATGGTAAAGATGTAGATAACAAACTTTATTGTGGTATGATTGGTAGTTTACTTTATCTTACTGCTTCTAGAATTGACATAGTGTTTAGTGTATGTATTTGTGCCAAGCTTGTCCCAAAGAATCTCATCTCTATGCAATTAAACGTATTTTTAAATATCTCTCTGGCACTTTAAATTTAGGCCTTTGGTATCCACGTAGTTCCTCGCTCTGTCTGGTAGGTTTTTTTGATTCTGATTATGCGGGATGTCTTGTCGATCAAAAGAGTACTAGTGGCACTTGCCAGTTCCTTGGCGATGCTTTAGTGTCATGGCACAGTAAGAAACAGACTGTGATACCAAAAAAAAAATACTAAAAATTAATCTAACTGTAAGTTTGATTAATTAAGGGGGTGCTATTTTTATTAAGTAGCAATATGTTAGTGATGATTAAGTGTTAGGAAGCTAAATAGGGGGGTTAGTGTGGTTTTGGGGGTTAAAATGTAATTTTGAGAAGTTAAGGGGCAAAAAATGCAATTTTAGAAAAAAATGATGAATGAGATGCATATCTTTATTAAGTAGCATTCTTTTGATGATAATGAGGTGTTAGGAGGCTACATGGAGCGTTAGGGTGATTATGGGGTCAAATTGTAATTTTTCAAAGTTGAGGGGTCAAAATGCAATTTTAGAAACTTTGGGGCTAAAGTGTAAATTGTTGAAAGTTGTAAAAGGTGTCACAATTGGAGAGAAGACAGCCGAATGGTGGCCACCTCCTGATTGGAATTGGGTTGACTAAGTGTTGGGAAATAATCAAATAAAGGAGGATAAGATTAATGAAATGGAAATATAAAAGAAAAAGTTTGGGGTGGAAAATGAAAATAGAGGAAAGTGGCGTGAACAGTAGCTGGGCGTGAACAGTAGCGTGAAGAACTGAAAACATGGAGGAAAAAAGAAAAGAAGAGAAGAGGAACAAGAGAGGAAAAAAAAAGGAGAAGAAAGAAAGGAAAAAGAAAGGATTCCAAACCCTAACAAGGTAATTCATCTTCTTTGAATTAATTGTGTGAAATTCTTGTATTAAGTTGTGGGTTTCAATTGAAGGTGCTCCGTTTGTACATATGTGTGTGTGTCACGGTGTATATGGGTTCGAGAGGAAGAGATTCGAATGAACTTAGGTTGTATTATGTTTATATGAGAGCCTAAAATGGTAAAAGAATGCAAAATGGATTGAATTTCATAGTAAAGTGTGTGTTTAGAGTGTAGTTGATGCGTGTTCTTGGTGTATGTATATGAATATGATTCGGGTGGTTGAACATGGGGATTTTGGATTGGATTAATGAGTGTAAATGTGTTAGAATGTATAAATGAGTGAAATATGATGAATTTGGATGGAATTAGAAATGATTTTGGGTGAAAAGGATGAAATTCGTGTGATGGTTGCAATCGGCAATGAATGAAGTGAGGAAGAAGATGAAGACTGTGTGAAGAAAAGGCGAAATAGTGTGTTTGATGTGAATAGTGACTATTTTTGTCACTAAAGGTGGAAATTAAGTTAATAGTTTAAATTTTGATTTTTTTAAAAATATTTATAGTCATATTTAGACAAAGTACAAAAAATAGACCCTAGTTAGTTTTAGGAGACCGAGATCGTGGAAAAATTTCAGATTTTTTTGAGGTCGGCAAGGGGGTTAACCAATACGGGAAGTTTGAAACTTTATGGTAAAATTTAAAATATCAAACTAGCTCAGTTTTGTGTGAAAATTTTATGGGGACCTTAAGATGCTATGAAGTTCCATTTCCCAAGATTTTGGATCATTCCAAAGTCGTTAGCTATTTTTGGCCGAACGAGCTTTTAAGCTCTCGGTCCGGACACCGGTTCGGAATTTTTGGACGAAAATTCTATAAAATAGTTTTTAGCTCAAGAATGAATTCAGGAGGCCTAAAATAATATTTTAAAGCATTTTTGAGATTTTTCTGATGCCGAAACTCTCAGGGGTATTTTGGTAATTTGCCACCTAGAGAGGGGTATTTTTGGTAACTTTCCCGGTAGAATTTTTTGACATACTTTCTAGTTCCAGAAGGGTTGTAAAATACCTTAAAGGTTGTTTGAAGCTGATTTGGGGCGTTGGGGGTGATAGTGAACCCCCGGGGCCATTTCGATAATTTGCCGCTCAACGGGGGGTGTTTCGATAATTTTTCCAATAAAATTTTTTGAATGACTTTTAGTTCGGGAAAAGAGTATAAGACATCTAAAAATTTGTTCTAAAGTAGTTCTGAGGTGTTTGTTGGAGCGATGGCCGCCAGGGGGTATTTTGGTAATTTTACATGAGTTGGGGGGTGTTTTGGCAATTTTTTCCTTTAAAATTCTCTGAGGAACTATTTGGTCTATAAATGATGTAGTACATAAAAAAAATGATTTTAAAGCGGATTTGGGGTGTTAGTGGTGTATCAGCCATTAGAGGGGTATTTTGGTAATTTGCCAGGTTGGAGCTAAATTTTTGGGAACGCGCAATATTATGCGTCTGAAGAGGTGGAAAATGAGGAATGGTGTTAATCCGTTGAAATAATGAGGTATTGGTTATTGTTAATACGTTGGTAAGGCTAGGTTATGGATCCAGTTATTGGATCGGGTTAACTAGCTGTCATAAAATGCGATAAGCGGTTAAATGGGAAGGGGTAGAATAAGGAGTGTGTATATGTTGAATGATGTCTAACGAGCAGAGTATTATTTGACTAGGTGACGCAGCTTGTTGCGATCAGAAGTTGCGAGTTGCTTCGGCTATAAGCCAATGAGGTAAGGACAATGCAGTTCTATTATGCTAATTCATTGTTTCGATTAGCATACTATGTTGATGATGTTTATGTTGTTGAATTCTTGTTGCTATGATTGGTCACCGGTAGTCATTGTGACCGGTGTACGCATATTTGAATTGTGCTGTTGAGGACTTAGGGTAGAATAAATTCCCTTAGTCCGCCCTGTTGATATAATTTAGTGAGGATGATGGGTGTCCTAGTATGCTATGATTTGATTTGATTAGCATACCTGAAGTGGATGATGATGTTGTGTAAGGTTGTTGTGTGGTGGTTGTGAGATGCCGGCAATGATTGATAGCCGATATCTCTTCTCTTTGAGAACACCATCGAGGACTGTGGCAACTTCTCCCGAGTCCGCCCTATCGTTGAGGATGATGCTGTGGTGATCGTTGCGTTGTTGTTGTGAAATGTTGGCACTTATTTATAACCGACATTTCTTTTATGTAAGAACGCTATTGAGGGCTTGCGACAAATTTCTCCCAAGTCCACCTTGTTGATGATGTCACGTTGAACTCATGTTGTTGGGTCTGAACACCGGTTGATCTTCTGATCCGGTATTCCTTGTTGAGCTGTGTTGTTAAGGACATAAGGTGGAATAAATTTTCCCTTAGTCCGCCCTGTTGATGAAGTCTTGTTGCTTGGCTGTAACGTGGTTAGGGAACGCACTCTAAACGAGTTCCCTACTTATTGACAGTGTCTCTTCTATTTACTTGAGACTGAGATGAACATCCCATAAAATGGGACATCAATATGAGAAGGATGGCCTATGAATTATGATCACTGGCCAAAGAGAATGAATGTCGCTCGAGTAGAGTCTGTCGTGTCTGGTCGAGTCCTGTCCGTCATGTCCACGTCCATGTGCATTGCATTTGATTTTCTTTTGATGTTGATGATTTTAATGATTTGTATTTCAATGATGTTTGCCTTTACGACCTTGGATTTTGGGTCCACTTGCATAGTTGGTCGGTCAATCGGTCCAGTCTATGAGGAGGTGGCAGTAATGCTGTTATGTTGGGCCTTAAAGCCGCTCAGTCTAATGAAAGAAAATTTATCGTTTGACAATTATGCTGATGTCAAAAATTTATTGACTACTCTTGATTCATTGCTATCGTTGAGATGATTATTATTCCTCCAAGTCTTTTGAATCATTTGTACACGATATTCCTCGTGTTGTCTTTACTGGGCGATTTGCGCTCATTCCTTATGTTGTATTGTGCAGGCTGTAAGGTTGATCACAGAGAACCCTCTAGAGAAGGGAAGAGAAACCAGTTAGAAAAGTTGAGCAAGGGGATACGTTGTGTGAGGTAAAGATTGAACTGTGAGATCGGTTGTTCGGAATCCTACGACTACAGTCGTATATTAGGTTGTAAATATTCATGTTGTTTAGAGACTTGAAAGTCTTCCGCTGCAGTATGATGTATGTTTGTAAGGAAAATTTTTGTAAGGACGCATTTTGGAGCGTCTATTAATGATATATGAGTACGAGGATGTAGCTGCTCTGTATTTAGCACATGATTTTGAATGTGATTATGATCGATAACTCAGCCCGGTGATGTCACCAGGGTTGAGGGTGTCGCACAGACATCTGTGGCTCTCTCCACAGCTAAAGCGGAATATATTGCGGCTGGAAGCTGTTGTGCCTAAGTACTGTGGATGCGTCAAACTTTACGAGATTTTGGTGTCTCAAGAAACAATATTCCTATTATGTGCCACAATAGCAGTGCCATTGATATTAGTAAAAATCATGTCCAACACTCGCGCAATAAGCACATTGATATTCATCACCACTTTCTTCGAGACAATGTTCAAAAAGGTTTAATAGAACTCAAGAAAGTTGGTTCTGAAGATCAGCTCGCAGATATCTTTACAAAACCCTTAGCTGAATCCTCCTTCTGTTCACTTCGTCGTTTCTTAGGAATGTGTGATCTTAGCTAATCTTTTTTATTTTTAAACCGAAATCTTTCTCTTTGAATGTTCTGTCATGTTTCTTCGTCGATTGATCAGTCAATTTTTTCTTTTGCCTCAAATCTTTTTGCTTCTAATGTTTTTAGTCGATTGAAATGTCAAATTTTCATTCGACTAAAAACTTTCAGTCGACTGAAACTTTCTTCCACTTTTTGGCAACTGTTCATTATAGTGACTAAAAGTCTGTTTTTAGTCGACTAATCAAATTTCCACCTGTTGGATTTAGTCGACTGAAAATGATGTTTTAGTCGACTAAAAGTATGTTGTCTATATATACAACCTTTTTTTTCCTTCCACTTTTTACTGTTTCCTTTTTCACTGCTTATCCTTTGTTTTCACAGACCCTTACTCTTCTTCTCTCTGTAGTCCACCTGTCACTCAAGGACCCACATGGACTCCAACCCACGCCCTCGTAGTCGCCGGCATCTTGTCATTGACTTTGACGATGAATCCGACGTGGCTCCTTCACCTGCTGTTGCTCCACCTGCTGCTACTCCACCACTGCCATCCATCTACCGCCGCACTCATCACTCGACAACTGCTGCTACTCGTTCATCGTCCTCTGTACCGGCCCCTCGGCCGTCTGCTACTCTATCATCTTCAGGTACTGTTGTTCCTCCTCCTCCTCCTCCTGTTGCCTCTTCTTCCTCTGCTCCTCTTGTTGCCTCTTCTTCCTCTGCTCCTCCTCTTCCTGTTGCCATATCTTCCTCTTCTCCTCCTCCAACCTTCCCACCACCTACCTGCCCTTATATTTCTTCTACTGATATACTTTACATTCCCCATTTTTATGAGTCAGTCGACGACCAAATCAACTACTATACCAACTTCGTCAATCGGGAGGTCGTCCCAGGTCGTCCAAGTGATGTCAATCTAATGACTCAACTTGGTCTTACATAACTTTTTGAGCGAATGGGCTGTCCTTCCATTCTTTCCCCCTTCCATTTATTACCTTGCTCTTGTCCCAGTGTTCTATTCAAACATGCATTTTAATGCTCTATCCTCCACCTTTTTGACCACATATGTGAATGGGGTCCACATCCATCTCGATGCCAACACCTTAGCCCATGTACTCGCTTTTACAAATCAATCCTCTACTATTGTTTTCGCCAGAAACACGTGGTGCACCACTAACTCCTTTACTCCCCTCCAATAAACACAAACTCTTGTAGGAGACCAGTCCATTTCTCGACCCCGCAAACCTAGTTTAGGTGACCTTTCTCCACTTTATCGTGTCTTCCATCTTATTCTTTGTTATCATCTCTTGGCCCGTTCTGGCTCTTTTGCTACTTTTTCATGTTTAGACATTATTCTTCTCACCCACTTCATTCGGAGTTCTCCCTTAAACATTGTGGGCATTATCATGCTCGTAAGGAATGCCCAAAAAACCAAATCATCTGCTAATCTTCCTTTCGGACTCCTATTAACCCGCATTTTTGAATATTTTCATGTCCCTCTTTTTACCTCTAACTCGGAATGTATCTCTCTTCCAAGTCACCATATTCTTGACGAAACTTCTCTTCGTCGTGCCGATTTTGCCAGTCGCTCTGACCTCACCTCCGACACTGTCATTCTTGAGTGCATCACTGTTATCGATCCCTCCCATACCAGGTCTATTTCGGCTCCCGCTCCTGCTCCAGCACTTGCTCCTGCCCCCACTCCTGCTCCTACTCCTGTTCCCTCCCCTGCCCTTGTAGTTTCCTCAGCCGCACCTTCTGCTCCTTCCCTGTCCTTTCTACCACCACCCCTCCTTCTTCTCAGTTCATACCCCCCTATACCTACTGACCCTTCATCCTCAGTCCCACCTCTGCCCACCCCTCCTCACCCTTCTGATCCTTTCTTCAGTCTGCTTAACGACTTCTCAAATATTTATTTTGATGAGTTCCTCTCCACCGACAACTCTGACCTCTCTGAAACTCTTTCTCGTCTCTCTACCTCGATTCAGTTAATACTTGAATCGCCAACCACCCTTGCTGCTTCTGTTACCGCTAACCACACTGCTCTCTTTCATGAGCTTGCTACTCTTCAGCAGTCGGTTCAACACTCGTCCGCCCAGCTTCTCTAAAACCAAATCGACTTTCACAACCTTCTTAATGACCTTACCTCTAACCTTTCCTCTCTCCCTCTAAATCATACTCCACTCCTGGAGAGTTTGACTCGGATGCAACATGATCTTCACCACCAATAGGAAGCTGCTCTTCAGGTTCATCGTCGCCAGGCCTATCTCACTACAAGCATTCTGACCGAACAAAACCGCTATCTAGCCTATCAGATCTTCGATCAGGCCCATGGCTTTAGGGTGACTCGTCCGGATATCTTTCCTTCTCGACACACTAGCACCAAAGGGGAAGAATGGTTCTTTAACCCGCATCTCCCATACAACCCTCCGAGGCCACGCTCTCCTCGTGTCGTTGAAGTAGTTGAAGTCCCTATAACCGCTTCGCCACCTAGTGATCCTTCCTCTTCTGGGCAAGGTGCTCGTCGATCTGCTCTGCCGCCTACTGATCCATCATCCTCTGCCCAGGGTGCTCGTCTCCGCGACCTTAGATTTTTTTTTATTTCTTTCTTCTTTTGATTGTTGTCTGGCTTCCCTTCTTTTTGATTTTGACAAAGGGGTAGAAAGATTATTTATTGATCATTCATTTTGTATGCATCCTTATTAATTCTTTTGTTGAATATTAAAAGATGCTCTTTTAGTTATCTCTTTGCTTGAATGTTAACTGATTAAGGGGGAGTATGTTTTTATAATGTTAGAACTAATATTGTCATCATAAAAGGGAGAGATTGTTGACCTGTTGATTTTGATGTTTCCAGACTTATTATCTCTAACATTAATCTGACAACATTATTAAGATAAATATTTCAGGATTTATCTTAATCAAACAAAGACAAAAGCTTGACACGGACAAAGCTTGAACTTGGACTCGAGATTTAAAGACTTGGACTACATTGAAGATGTAAGAACGTGAAGTCTATTTTTCCTTGTTAGCATTTCTAAGTCATTCTTAAAAGACCTAACATAAATTCTAGTAAAGAACCAAAATGTTTTAGTCGAAGCAAAACTTTTAGACAAAGCCAAATGTTTTAGTCGAAGCCAAAACGTTTTAGTCGAAGCAAACCTTTTAGTCGAAGTCAAATGTTTTAGTCGAAGCAAAACTTTTAGTCGAAGCCAAATGTTTTAGTCGAAGCCAAAGTGTTTTAGTCGAAGCAAAACTTTTAGTCGAAGTCAAATGTTTTATTCGAAGCAAAACTTTTAGTTGAAGCCAAATATTTTAGTCAAAGCCAAAATATTTTAGTCGAAGCAAAACTTTTAGTCAAAGTCAAATGTTTTAGTCGAAGCAAAACTTTTAGTTGACGTCAAATGTTTTAGTCGAAGCCAAAAAATTTTTAGTCGACTGATTTGTTTTTGAATCCTTTTTTTTTGGGCTTTCCCTTCCTAACGGTTCACTTCCATTACTTGTATAAGAAGGGGTTCTTGAGAACATTTAATACACCTCTCGCTAATCTTTTTCATACTCTCAAAAATCATCTCAAAAACACTCTCTCATCTTGATCTCTTATTCTCATCTATTCTCTATTGAGTGAGTTCATCTTTGAGATAGTTCTTTGTAAGCTTCTTGGTTTGGTTTTTGAAAGAATATAAATCTTCCCACCTAAGAAGGCTTAGTCTTAGTTTATTCATTGTAACATTTGCTTAAAAAGGAGCTTGTTTGTTGTATTCCAATTGTAAATCTCTTTTCATTTGTAAACTGTTGGAAACCTTGGAAG
The DNA here is from genome assembly GCA_033070095.1 of Escallonia herrerae. Lineage (NCBI taxonomy): Eukaryota > Viridiplantae > Streptophyta > Magnoliopsida > Escalloniales > Escalloniaceae > Escallonia > Escallonia herrerae. The sequence continues at coordinate 2,192 of JAVXUP010001632.1, read as the reverse complement.
GGTTTCAAAAATTGTAATGCGGTTTGAGTTAGCACCCGGAGCTAGGTGGTTTAGTGAAAGGCTCGAGTAAGTCTCCCTTGTGTGGAGTGCTCGAGGACTAGGCGTAGGCTGGTGGGGCCGAACTAGTATAAATCTTTGTGTTCGAGGACTGGACGTAGGCTGGTGGGGCCGAACTAGTATAAATCTTTGTGTTGAATTTATTATTGTTATATCTGTCATCTCTGTAATCTCGTTTTTAATTTATACTTAAAGTTGAAAAACACCTATTCACCCCCTCTAGGTGTATTTAGGGACCCACAACCAAGACCTCGCCACCACCACCAACTCTTGCCTTTAGTTGATAAAAGGCCACTTCTATTGAACTAAGTGATAATACTTCCTTTGTACCACCTTACCTTTACTAACCATGTCTGCCCTCTGGCCTTTGGAACCATGTCTGCCCTCTGCTGCCACAGAATTAATTGTTGAACTTCTTGCAATTCCTTATAGGTTTCCTCTATTCTAGCTGATATGTTGCCATAAGCCTCCTTATTTAAGTTTTTCAGCTTGGGTTTTAACTTCCTCAGTTTGGTTCTTAACTTCTGGCCTGCATCCCCTTCCTCATTCTCACTCCATACAATTTGCAAGATTTTCTTAAAATCCCTATGCTTCATCTATAAATTAAAGAACTTGAAGGGTCTTTTACCTTCATTTTGCTCCTTCAAAATGCTAACTAAGAGTAGTGCATGATCAGACAGTCTAGGAGTTATTGCTCCCACTTGAGTATTATGAAACTGTCTTATCCACTCTTCACTTTGAAGTGCTCTGTCCAGCCTACACACGATTAGATCTTTCTCTCTGTTATTGCACCAAGTATAAAATGCCCCTATTGTAGGCACTTCTTCCAATTGGATGTCATACATTACGTAATTACTTTAGCGATTACTTTAGTGACATTTGTGGAGCATAAATGCGAAAAGTAAAGCTTGAAATATCATTTTTAGGGTGAGACCAATTATTTTATTTATTTTAATTTATTGAGAATTCGTAGAATATGATGGGGAAGTGTATTCTGACTCAGAGGGAGAAATGCACTGGAATACCAATGTATATCATGCACCTAAATTTACATATGCTAATGTTCATCTCTTACAAAGGCGAGCCCCTATTGATTGCATCAACATCCATAAAGATTAAAGGAATTATAAGTACTAACGGTACGTTTGGAATCAATTTTTTTAGGATTTAGATTTCAAATTTGGAATTGGATTTAGAATTCAATTCACTTTTTTTTGTTTGGAATGAAAGGGAATTCAAATCACAGAATTTCAATTTTGTGTTTGGAGAACCGAGGAAATGGAATAGGAATAAATTTTTAGACAATAATATCCTTGATTTACGATGAAAAACAAATTACGGTAAGTGATTTCAAGTGTACTGGTCCCACCACATAATAGTGGTGGTGGTGGCGGCACTGCACGGGATAGCAACATCGACGGTGGAAGTGGTGGGGTGGTCAAGTGATGGTAGTGGTGGTATTGAGGTGTAACTGTTGATCGTCAATTGATGCTAATAATGATGTCGGTGGTGGCAATAGTGGTGGCGGTGACAGTGGTAGTAGTAATGGTGGCGGTGGTGGTGATAACGATGATGGTGGTGGTGGAGGCAGTAGTGGCGGCAGTAACGGCAGTGGCAATAGTGGTGGCAGTGGTGATGGTGATGGCGACAGTGGTGGTGGTAGAGGTGGTGATGGCAATAGTGGTGGCAGTGGTGATGGTGGTGGCGACAGTACTGGTGGCGGAGGCAGTGGCGACAGTACTGGTGGCGGAGGCAGTGGTGACAATAGTGGTGATGGTGGTGGTGGTGGCAGTAGTGGTGGCACGATGATGGTGGTGGCGGCATTATTGGTGGCTATGGTGGCAACAGTGGTGGTGATGGTTGTGGTGGCAGTGGTAGTGATGATGGTGGCAGTAGTGGCGATGACGGTGATAGTTGTGGCAGTACTGACGGTGTTGGGGGTGTTGGCGGCGGTAGTGGTGGCGGTGGTGGTGATTGTAGTGGTGGTGGCGGTAGTGTTGGCGGTAGCGACATTGGTAATGGCGGCGGCGATGGTAGTGTGGCGGCGGTGGTGACGATGGTGATGGTGGCGACAATAGTGATGGTGGTGGCAATAATGATGGTAGTAGTGGTGGTGGCAATAGTGGTGCTGGTGG